>VWZL01005970.1:680228-802184 GCA_013396915.1 Stercorarius parasiticus | reverse complement strand
AGGAAGAATGTTAAGGCATTGTAAAACACTATGCAAAAAAAAAGAATTTGCTGTATTGCATCCCCTAAAGGACCATATAGGTACGTAACGTGTTTAGCAGTGGCCATTTTCTACAATCAGCCTCAAGAGAGCCCTAAACCCTGCTGCTTAGGTGTACGTTATCATTTATTAATTAAATTACTTATCCTTAAGCAAAAACTTATCGCATCTGTTATTTTTTATCTCTCCATCTAGAATGCAAAAAGTTGGATGTCTTTTCCTCTTATGAACATCCTGATCTTAAATGAAAAGGAAGATCATTTAGAAATTATTCCAAAGCCCAGTTTTGAGTAAAACGGGATTATGTTGAGAATGTGGGATTCCTAAACTAAATCAGTCAGATGCTAAATGCAGATTATACGTAAGGGACCCCATAATTGACACTTGAAACTGAGGTCTAAAGAGGACGAAGAAGGAAACACAGTCAGCAGCAATATTTCCGGTATGCTAGCTGGGGCTGAAGATAAACATCGGGCAGAGATGTGCAAGCCTGAGCTGTGGTGGAAAAACAGAGTGTCTTGCTGTAGTAAGATCCATGGATTTTTGAGTTTCCTTGCAGCGACAAGCTGTAGGGCCACAGCCAGTCAACTGTCATCCACTGCCAGGGAGCGGGAGTGTTGTTACGCCAGAGACCTCCAGGCCTCGGTTGGTCCTGCCAGCAGCAGCCTGGCAAGCTGCAGTTCTGAAGCTATAAAAATCGCTGACATTGGCCAAAGAAAAAAAGAAAAAAGCCCCGGAAGAACTTGCAAATGTGCTGATATCAGGATCATTCATGTAAGTTTACCTTAGTAGTACCGTGACTTAATCTTGTAACAGGGAACACTCAGCATATGAAGTGAGGAACCTGCTTTGTAGGTTTTTCTTTCAGTGTTCTTTTCACTTTCTAGCTGGAAATGATAGTTCAGGAGTAATGAGTCAGGCACAACGGTGGGCTTAGCTGCTTCTCTTGTGTCTGAAGACACATTAATCGCATTCTCCATTCACGGTTAGGTTTGAACAGGGGAAAAAAAATAGTCCTGTGGGAAGTTCAGGAGCCTGGGCACATGTTAATGAAGGAGAAACTACAGGTTACCACTCCTGCAGTATGTAGCTAAGTGAAACAGAAATCACAATATCCTTGATATCCTTGATAGTTCTCATTTTGCACAACAGCCTCAGATATCTCTAATATAGTAATCTATTTGAAATTATCTGGGGACATACTATATTTATTTTAGGTGATTTTCATTTTCATTTATGTGCTATTGCTTTTTTGACAGAGGAAGACAGTGACAAAGGGAAATTTAAAAACGCAGGGGTTTTGTATACTCATTTTTCCAGGGCTAATTCTTGATGAGTAGGTAGCTAAGAAACTTGTTAATCTTGAAAAATTAGAACTCTTCCATAGTTTTGGGTCTGAAATCTTGTCTTGCCCTTTCTATTCTTTACTGAAATGAAAGGAAGACAATTATAATCAGAATCTTGGTTTCAGAAGTAAGTGCACATTTAATCTTTGTTGTATATCTATTTCAGTGTGTATTGTGCGAGTGGCTGCTAAGAGCTGGTCAAAATCATAGGATGATTCAATGTTTTCTAAACTTCTTACAAAATTTGAGGACATAAGTAGTATATTTTTTTTTTAATTATAATGTAAAAATTTAGAAGCAAGTATCATTTTTAAGAAAGGAATTGAAAGCTTTATCTTGACTGACTTAATTTTTTATTCAGTGTAGTATTAGACAACAGTTTAAAATAGAAGAATGAGTGATAAAAATTCTTAATATAATTCCATCCGCTATTGTAAAGCCTATGTTTGGTTCTACCCTCTCGTCTGTACAAGGATAATTAATATGAGTTTCTAATCACTAATTCCTTCTGTTTCAAAGGAATAAAAGAGGTGGCACTTAAATAGGTGCTGAGCTGCATGAAAGAAGTGTTTTTGGTGATTAGAAACAGTAGAGAAAAAAGAATCTAATGACAAAAAATGAACATTAGCAGATTGACATTTTCAAGTGTCTGAATGACACAAAGAACAAGTGCACCATTATACAAACTTGTTTCCTAGAACAGAAAATGGATTGAAGAAAATTGCTTAGAATGAATTGCTATGAAGTTGAGTTGCAGGGAAAATTAAAAGAGGTTTTATAGAGCAGACACTGAATGAGGTAGTATATTAAGACTCCTGAGCAACCATTTATCTTAGGGTTAGTGTGATATAATGAGAACTGGGTCCTTTATTCATGAATAATATATATGTATTTACCGAAGGGTGGTAAACATAATTGAAAAAATGTTTTCCTTGAGTTACCTTCTGAAGGAAATTTGCTAAATCCTGCAGGAAAACTGACGGCAGAGAGGTTATCTCTGTACATCGGAAGCAGCACTGTTCCCTTAGGATTCTTCTCCCAGCTGTAGTGTTAATTCCTCAGACCTGCTCTGTGCCTACATCTTTTGCCAGAGCAACTACATCACTGAGCAATGTGAAAAGAATTGCTCGGCTATCAACTGGCAAAAGTTAAACATATTGCCAATAAAGTCTCTATTGTGGCATAGCTTCTTATGTTTGGGGATATGGCTATGCTACGAAGATAATTATTCCTTGTTTCTAGTAGCAGATTCAGTGACCACAGTGTGTGGCTGGTACAAACTTGAGCTGAGGTTGCTGTGCTGATGTAATGGTACACCATGCACATTGGACCTCATTAATAGTAAGATTTAACTATTCTGCTATGTCTATTTTAAGTGCAGGAAAAAAAAATAATTTACTTTTATCCTCACTATTCCAAAAGATTATGTAATTAATATATTCTCAACTGCTACGCAGACCTGTAAGTTTTTTCAAGCAGTTTCCAAACCCAGAGGAAATCAGAAGAAGAGGAAAAACCAGCAGCTCTTTCAGTTAAATGACAAATGGACCTTGTTGGTGGCAGGTTCTTTTCCAGTTAATCAAGTGCCTTTGTTTCGTAAGATAAAAAGTTTGGAAGTAGAGTCCTGGTGCTGCAGCATGTTCACCATGTCCCCCTGTGTCAAAGGTTAGTAAAATATAGCATTAGATTAATACACAAAATATAGGATTCTGTGTGGTATATTAAGGAACATTAAGACCTGAAGTCTAGGAGCTGGGATGTTCATTAGATGCATGTTTTGTAGCAGCAAATAAGGACTTCCTTATTAGACCATTTATTGGTACATGAAGAAACAATTACAGAATCTGTCATTTGTTTTACCAGGAGAAATGTTTGTTGCTTTAAAATGTGTGTTCTGTAAAAGGCATCCTACAATTAAATGCTCCCCCATTCGTGTTTGCGGATCAAAACCATGAAAAGGCTCGCCCCATGCGAACAACAACAATAGCTACCACATTGTGTGCATTTATTTTCAGATGAAAAACACTGTTGTCTCTTCAGTTAATAATCTCTGCCAATTTGGCCTGATTGATTTACTGCACATCATTGACTGCTGCTGTCCAAATAATCTCTATTCATGCCAATAAAAGACAGTGTCAACAACTGTAATAATAGTGCACTTGTTTTTTCACCACTCCAAAAAGAAAAGACATCCTGGGTTCAGAGCGATCCTGAAAGACATACTGTTAATGAATGGCCTTCCCAGCTGTATGCACTATGGCAAGTGAAAAACCTCCCCAGAAGTATTGCATAACCGAGCATCAACGTCGTTGCCTTCCCCGGCACACACCTTGCTTGGTCTTGTTGATACCAATGCAATTGCACAAGGTACAGGTTAGCGCAGAATTGGCCCCGATACCTCTAGTGAAGCCAAAAGGCTTTATCCCCATAGGCCCACTGACGCTGAAGAAACACAAGATAATTTTCATCTGCTTCAGCTCTAGTTCATCTAACCCAATGGGAATAAGTAGTTATGCAAACTTGGAAAAGCAAGAGCAAAGAGAAAATTAAGTGCTGTAACCCCCCACTGATGTTTTTATGCTCCAGACTAGAATAGTAACTCTCTCCCTGAAATAATAGTCGCTTTCTGTGTCTTTCACAAGGGCGTTCCACATTTTCAGAGGAGACCGAATTTTCTTTCACTCTTTCCTCGGCCCTGGACCTCCTGCAACGGGATCTGATTTGGCGTCAGTCTCCGGTAGGCTACCCACGCCATCTGGAGAAGAGGCTTTCTGCAGAGTGAATGAAACAGCTGCAAGAGTGTTTTTAGGAAGGGAGATGAATAATGTGGCAATAGAGGATTTGCAGCCATTGGAGACTTTCTCCAAGTACCAAGGCACTGATTTCACTCCCTATTGAACTGAGGCAACTCCGCTCATTACACAGACAGCTTTTTATACCAGAGGGTGTTGGGATCGCTGGACTTTTCAACTGATGCCAGACGCTTTATGCAAAGGCCAATATATTTCCACAGTTTTGTAAGATCTGCAAAGTATTATTGATTAAAGCCTCCTTTACAATGGAGAACCTAATCAAGATCAGAGTCATACTGAGCGGTATCATGGATGACATCGTTTAACTTGAACAACAAATATTGTGAGAAGCAGACATCAGTATCTTCCGAAAGGTTTATGGATGCAGGGATATTTTTTCAATTAACAGGAGATTTATTTATCGAAAAATATCATTTCACTGGGAGCTTCTCAGCTTTTATTATGAAGAAACAAAAAGTAGTATTTTGGTGCCCAGTAAAACAAATACTGAATTTCAATTTTTTGATGAAACTCTTAACATTTCACAGAGATAAAAATCCCTGCTCCAGTTGCTCTAGAAGTAAAATAAAATCATATAGATTGAAAGAAATCTGGATTTGCAGGTCTTATGACTGGAGCTTGGAAATAATTTCCATTTGGTAAATATTAGATCACTTGTCCTGAGTCCTGAAGAGCGATAGCTAACTTCTTTTCATTGGTATGTTTGTTACTTTGATTCAAGAACTGTATGAACAGCCTTTATTTTTCAGTTATTTTCTCTTTTACTTCCCAGCATGTGTTTTTCTTTTTATTCCTTTCCTTTCTGAGAGGAAAAACAAAACAAAACAGTAAGATATTTTGTTTTCTGAAAACTAATGTGCTGTTTTTTTCTCAAAGAACAAAATATGACTGAAGAAATTGCAAACCAGGCTATGTTTATGTAGCTACTCTTCACAGAACTTTATAATTTTATAAAATTTAGATTATCAATATTTGAGGAACCCAAGATTTATAGACAGCGACTGAAGAAATAAGTGCAAGCAAAAGAAAATTAGCTAAAAATTACAAGTGAATAAAAACCCAATGTTGATTCATCTCTAACAATAATCCTTATCTTTTACGTAACTTCTTTTTTGTGATATTTGGCTTCAGTGTAATTTATCATAGTAGCTATTCAGCTTTACAATTTCTTTGTAAACTTGGGAGTTATAGAAGATTATCCCAAATTTAAGCATATTAAGTAGAGTTTCTTCAAGTAGAGTGGTACAACTCACTATAAGGACTGGAAATGCTAAGGAGCCTTCAGACCTTGCTGCTATAACGTACTCGAAAATCCAGTAGCCCAAGTGTTGAAATTAAGGGTGGCAGAAAGGACAAGAAACTCTTTATCAAGGGGTTTTTGCACCTAATTTATATCAGAGCAGCAATTTTTAGTTGATGGCTGGATTTAGTAAGACAGAACCCAAACATAATCCCCTGCATGTAAAATACTATGCTTATACTTTTGGTTGTGTATCTGAATGATGCATATAAATTTTCATTAATATAGGGGAGGTGAAACAAAACCTTGATGCTCTTATGTATCGAGAAATTAGAATTTCTTCCAAAAGGAAAAGTATATTTTTTTTTCTTCCTGATCCAAAATGTCCCTGCCTTCTTCCTCTTTCTTCTTTGAATGACCTCTTTAAAATTCTCAGCAGGCTTTCTTCTCCCTCTTGGTCCCAAGTTCAGTCACAGAAACTTACCTTCACATGAGTTTCGCAGTCATTCTTATTTGATAATTTCACTTTATATTAAGTGCAGATGACCTACACCCTTGGATTTATGTTTCTATCATTAAAAGAAGACATATGAAGCTATTCCAGCATGCATTATTTCAAAAAGTTAATTTGTTATTACTCACTTTAACCAATGCAAAAATGGAGTTTCTTCTTTTCAGTTAATGGAATAACTGCTACTCCTGCAGCCGCTTGCAAACTTATTTGCATTGCTGTCTTTGTGCAGCCCTGTTTCTCCTGTTATTGAAGGATGCTTTGAGTATTTTTTTCCTCAGGATTTCCTTTCAGTTCGCTCATTATATCTTTGTCTTTGCAAAAGCTGTTTATACCAAATGGATTGTGGATGCATTTTAAGTCACAAGACTGAATCTTATTTCTTCTTGGTCCTTTATGTTAGCTGAATTTATTAAAAAATATGGCAGGGATATAATGCTGAAACCGGACTTTTTCAACCTGTGAGTATTTTAATATTTCATACTAGAAAAATATTGCTATACCAATATGAATGCTAATATTAAAAATGGTATTAGCTCTGATATGTATGTGTATACAATCTTTTGAAGCATTAAATTATAAATATCTCAAGATGACAAATAAAGCTAGTTGATGGACCAAACAAATGAAAGACCAAAGGCTACACATTACAGCTTGAATAATTCAAATGAAAAGTAAGGCAGACTTTTTTAGCAGTGGAGGTGGATAAGAACAAACTTTAATAGGATTCTCCATTGCTTTTAGTCTTCAAATGAAGCCTTGCTGTCTTTTTAAAGATGTCTAATAAAATCATAGATCTCTGATCTTTCAGGTGGGGTGGTTGAAGAAGAATCCCAGCAGAGACAGGACCTCAGAAGACCATCTAGCCAACCCACTCCCACGAGATGTCTCTGTCCTACCTTGCAGGTGTTTCTAATACACTAAAGACCTTCCGCAGTGGGCACTCTAGCAAAAAGGTCTCCCTAGTTTTCCTCTAGTACGTAATTTGGATCTTCTTTTGTGGAATTGAAGGAAATTTGTTTTCTTTGATCCATAATAGACCTTCGGCATTAGAAGGTCTTCTAAAACTTTCTCACTCCCCCTTGTTCTCCTTTCCTTTGAGCTAAGCAACCCAAATTCTTTTAGTCTTTTCTCAGGAGGATGAATTTGATGCTCTTGCACAGGGATTAAAAAATTTTGCACATTTGTAGAAATTCAGCCAAAGCCAGGAGACCCAACCTCTGGAAGGGGCACAATGCTGTTGATGGCTGTTTGGGCTCCTTGCCTTGGGCACAGGTGCTAGCAGCTATCCTCTGTGCTGGTTTGGCAGTTTTGAAAGCTTTCTGAGTTCCGAGTGTAGAGTCTGGGGACTGCCACCTCTCACCAACGCCTCCCTCCATGGTCCCTGGCACCCTACTGTCACCTCTGCACCAAGCTGCTGTGTACCACCTCCAAATCTATAACTCTGACAGCCACCTTTGTCCCTAAACCCATAGATTCAATAGATTCCACGAATCTTATGCTGCTTTCTAAACCTTAACTATAAGAATTAGTGAGGGTGGAGAGATACAACTTTCTCTCTTTAAAACAAAAACCGTCAAAGCCTCCTTGTGTTGCTCAGTACCTTCTAATACAATCTACAGAATGCTCTGTTAGTCCATTGGTTTTGACACATCAATTTCCTGCATGCAGCACTTCACTTCTGTCTGCTTTCTGTAACATCAGATTATTAGAGGTGCTTCTCTCTTTTCAGGCCTGTTCAAGATCTGTCCCCTTCCACTTACCACCAATGCAGTGTTGATTTCCACCTCTGGCCAGCCCCCAGTCCTGGCCTGTATCCACTCGTTATTTTTCTCTTGGATAAAATCTTTCTTTTTTTTTTTTTTGGCTCCCACTCTATATACAGGGACAGACTGGCGCATGCAGTAAACAGGCGCAGAAGGCAAAGGGTTTGAAAAGTTGCTGCCTTCAGTTCCCCTGTCAAAGCTCTTTGCCCAGAGGACTTGGCAGAGCAGACAGGGTACTGAGGCCAGTGGCTATGACAAATGGACGTGTTTTTTTCTTGTTGGTTCCCCTTAGCTCTGTCTCCCCATCTACTTCTTGTTTAATATTTACAAAAACAGTTATGAGGAGGGTGGGTTTTTTTCTTTTAATTCTGTGTTTTCATGCTGCCCTGCACAGTGAAGACTTCATCTATGACTAGGGTCCCTAGCTGTTGCAGTGATGAAGATGCTTATGGTGCTGTTAACAATAATAATCATATAGAAGCAAACATAAATTGTAATAGGCATCAAGTGGAATAACATCATCTGAATCTCTGAAGGGGAAACGGAAAGGGTATTTTTTTAAAAATTAAGACAAAGAGGCTGGTTGCAAAACCACTGACTCAGAGATCGCACATGGCGTAAACTCTAAATCAAATCATCATTTGGCTGAAATACTTTTTTGGCTTTGAAATCTCACTGTAGTTCTTAATATTATTTCGGCTCAAACAGTCAAGAATATTGTGAGTCAGAGCTTTCTTCCTATTATATGACAAGCGTGTGCATACTTTTGTAGTTTGATTAAAGATGTTAAGAATGCTATTCATGTGACGTATTAATTTTAAAAATGATTGTTTCTATTTTATCTATTACTCCAGAATTACTCTGTCATTAGCTCTGGTTACATATCTAATGCACACACTTTAAAGAGTATTCTTTTCAACCTTTTAATATTTTATCCATATTCACAATTTATGCGAAGGAACAGCCTATTGCAATGTTTCAAACTCTTACAGCTCCTCTCTGCATTTGTTTTTTAGCTATGATTTTCACTGCAGTTTGTATTAATTCTTTGTGAACTATGATTCTCTGTTCTTCAAGCAAGATGATTTGAGTTCGATGAGAGAAAACTGTGGAACACACTGTACTGGCAAACAGGACATTCCAATGTGCTCCACAGTAGCAGGGAGACAAGCGTCAAGACGAGTTGGGTGCTAGAGTACGGCTGGTATTTGGGGCAGCAAGGTGGAAAAAGGAAGGTCGTGGTTGGTTTGTTGGTTCTGAGTGTTCGTCGCTCGCCTTAAAAGGCACTTGCAAAAAACGGAAACAAATGGAAATCACTGAGTTTCTCAGGAGACCTAATGGCATAAGACAACCTATAACATTTCTTCCAGATGGCAATTTTGGACCTGACAATTTGTTAACCCTGTGTGATGGCCTCTGTACAAAAACATAAGGACAATATCATGCTGAAAATGAAGCAATATGACAAAATCTATATGTAGAATTAGTACCAACTGTTATTTTTCTCATTTCTGTGTATAAAGTATATCCTTTTCTCAGTAGTCCATTCTAAATGTATCTCCCTGCTGCTGCACTTTTTTTTCCCATTTACAGTGCTCAACTCAAACAACAAATAGCAGGTTTTGAAAGAGGAAAAGTGATTCATAGAAATATAGGACTGTGAGAGATTTTTCTTCATATTCATAACAAGCAGGGACACATAAATTAATGACAACAATAGGAGAAATTTTTTAATCTTCTTCTGGAAATCTATTTTACATGAGTGATTCCTTCAGAGATAATTTGCACAAAAAACCACCTCAGCATCATACAGGCTTTTCAGGGAAGGTCAACTGGATGTGCTATTTTAACGCACAACTATTTACCAGAAAAAATATTTTTTGGTAAATTAATGGTAACACTTCATAGAAGTCGGGGGGAGGTTTAAATAAAAGCCTAAAGGTTTAGTGCAAGGTAATAAAAAGAAAATATATTATCACATACATACATAGTTTGTTCTTTTTACAAAGCAGTGAGAATAACTTGAGACTCTTTTCAGGCATTTCTGAACTGTCTAGTGCCAGAAAATAACCTGAAAACCTGATTTCCATACTTACTTTTAAGATCCTTTACTTAAAAAAAAAAAAAATATATAGTCTATAGAGTGCCCAAAACAGTGAGAACCTGTTTCTGCACCCAGAGTGAAATTCTGGGCTGCTATGTTGGGTTGGTGGGGTTGTTTTTTCTCTGATTAAATATGCCCTCTGTTTAGTATTACCCCTTTACTATTAAGAGTTTGAAAAGAAAAATTAAAGTCAAGGTACAGAACAGTGATATTTTAGGGAAAAATAAGTATTGGTAAATTCATTTATGACTCATGATTAAACAGCAAAGACATAAAATCACTTGCCAATTTCACAGATTCCTCCAGCTCAATTATATTCTGGCTCAGTGTGCAAATCTTTGATGACATAGCATAATGTGCTTTTTTAACTGCCACATTCTGCCCACATATTTAGAGAAATATCCTTAAATGCTGCTCACTAGCAATAATTCAAGCTCTTTTTGTACTGTCCCTTGTCTACACTTTGTTCCACAGGTATCATTGGTAAAGCGACACAGTCATTCATTCCTCATGTCCTATAAATCATAGTCTTCCCTCATTACACTGCCCATAACGTGCCAGTCCTTTTGAGTTATGTTGTTTACATGGTGCTGACAGCAGGAACTTGCTTGAAATCAAGACACTTTTCTTTAAATAGCAACCTTACTTCAAAGGGAGCAAAGAGGGCTACCCTATGGGCTTGCATTTGAAGCAGCTATATTTCTGGTTAGTTTTTCTTTTGAAAAAACAACCAAGAACATTTTAGAATCATGGATGAGATTTTAAATAGCCAACATATCTAAAACTAATACCCAACTCTGTGAATGTGAATTTTCTAAAGATGAACAAGAGGTGGTCATCGTCTATGAAAGGCATAGCATTCAGTAAATTCACCCGGTGTTATATATGGGTGAGGGCTCTTTCAGACGGGTAGTCACTGCTTTACTCTAGCATTACTCCATGTTCTTGTCCATATTCCTGTCTAGAAAGCTAAATGTGTGCAACATAGGAGTGATGCTGTGGAAGCAGACATCCACCGCTGATTAATAACAGAATGTAAGCCAAGTAAACTTATAAGCACAATGTTATTTAGTGCCATAGCAGCTGTTCAGACACTGTTCAATACAACAGACAGGCTGAAGTTTCTAGCTATGAATCTCTGTAGTCTGTACTTGCTTTGAAGGAAAGGTTGGAAATTATGTGCTAGTCTTCACTATTCGTGCATTCCAACTGCACTTCAGGTCACTATGGAACCTCAGCAGAGTATTTTAGAGACAAAGCTTTTAGTGTGTGCCCTCCCCTGTGTGTTTCATTGTCGATGTTAGCCACTTTACTGGCTGAAATTTACTTCTGGTAAGAAATTAATATTCTTAGCAGAATAGAAGAAGGATTTGGTTAAGTGGGAGGAGGTGAGTGTTGTCAAATACTGCTTTAATATCGTGGAACCTTCTGAAGAAAACTTCTGGATATTTATCTCTGCTTTAAGCATTTAGACCCTTCTACCCCCCTCTCCACATCTTACATACTCATTTTGGTTTGGGATATCACAGGCCATTGAATTTGAAATTCACAGTGAGGAAGTAACTATCATATAATTTATTATGAGAACGGAATATCATTAAATACAAGTAATCCAAGAATTCTTTCATTACTATCTGATGCAATTCTCAGTTTTTAATTTACCTTCTATGAAGGTGTGTATACTTTTTCTTTTTCCAAGTAGAAGAGGATGGATATTTTAACTCTTTGGGGTTTCTTTTTTTATTTTTTTAATTTACTGTGCCTAAATGTTTGAAATAGAACCATGCAATCTTCATATCAGTTCTCCTAAATTGCCCTTGGCTTTTCTAAACATAGCTTCTCCTTAGCTTAGCCTCTCCTCTATCATCCTTTGTCTTCTGTATAAAATGGGCATCAAAGTATCAAGCTACGAATTGAAATCTGTCTAGATACAAGTAGGGAACAGAACCAGTATCGCTCTGGTCTGGGCACACAGGAAAAGTGAAACAGATACAGACCTTGAATATCTGTTTTTATTTCTACAATGAGGGCTATGTCTAATTGTGTTAGAAAATATGGGGGAAAAAACCCAAACCCAAATACGCCAATAAACTAAGAGCCTGCTTGTTCCCATTCCATACAGCATTCAGCTGTGTTGTAGACAGTAGTAGTGTACAGTGCACATAAAGCATGAGAATCAATCAATTTTAAGCTGATTATCAGGTGTCACTAAGAAGACTTGTTATCTTGAGATTATAAACATTATTAAATGGTCAAGTACATGATACCTGAATATGAAGTTCTCCACTGTCAGGACGAGTTAAAAGTTTAAAACCATCGGTGAAAAATACCAGTCTTGAATGACCATTTATTATAAAGCTGTGATATGCAGTTGAATAGCCTCTTTTGAAAGAAACTTATGGATTTGTCAGTGATATTTCCTCTTAAAATAAGTTTTATTTTTAAAACAATGGTCAAAAATGATAGGGAAAAAGTCTTCTGTTACTCTACTCTGACACTATTTTAAAAAAAGATAATAAAATATATGTTATATTACAATGCAGTACATTGACCATCCCTACCACAAACATACATAAATTTATATGTGAATGTATTAGTATATTTTGTCTTTCTTTCATATGGCCATAAACACGAACAGAACATCTGGCAATCAAACAACTATAAAAACTTCTGGGAATGCAACACAAAATTCGTTTAGTAATATCCTAGTATCTAACTGATATGAAGCTTCTTACAGTAGAGTGGCAGATTTCTGACTACGACTACGTCTGCTTCCAGCTACAGCTTTCTGAATATAGTTTGAGATGGGATTCTTTTTGCTTTTTTTTTTTTCCCCTAGAGCAGTTCCATACAAATTCCAAGTTTGAGCACATAGTTCTCCTTCATTTAATTAATGTTTCCTCTACAGCAGCTCACTTTCTTAATTTAATGTGACATATTATTCAGTTAGAATAAAGTAGCTTTTTCATTTGCATCTATTCTCAAACACAGCCAGTCAAACACAGTTCACAAAAAAAGTACTGGGTGAGAAGTGAGAGTATTTTATAAATTTACATAGAAGGAAAAGATAACTTTTTTATTAAAATGATGACTGTAACGTGTACTTATGTATGTAATCTATCCTGCTTTTTATTCAGGTAAGGATGCCATTCCTTAGGTAAATGCTTGAGTTGAAGTGTAATAAATTCATGGCACAAAATCAGATAGTATCAAGCTATGACATGCTGTTGGAATTACAAATTGTTGTTATTAGTTCTTCAGGGTTATAAAAATGCTTCTCTAATCCATTAATGGAAAGGAAAAGGAAAGACGAGAAGTAAAAATGTTAGACATTAAATGAACAAAAACTATTCCTGTCTTTCTATTTCAGCCAGGGCTATTCAATTATGTCAGAAAGATTTTTGCAGTCCACTACCTTCATGTCGTTGCTTTTCCCTACTGCAAAATGGTTTGCACTTTATCTGGAGAAAGTACAGGATTTTGTCAAATGGAAGGATGTGGAGGGGAGCAGAGAGAGCTGGTTTTGGTTTTCCCAAGTGGACATCAAAAGCAACACTGAACTAAAAATCTTGGCTTTATCTGACAGTTTCATGGGAGCAGAGCTCATTGCTGAATGGGAAAACAGATAAAAAACCTCTTTTATGTTAAGAAAAACCAGTACCCTCACCCAGGAACAGGATCATTTTAGTGTTGTGTTTCCTAATTGGTCATTGCCACAACCCACATTGCTCCAGGGTTTCCATCTGCGTTTGTTCAATTAGAAGAGAGAGTCATTTACAGGGTAAAAGAGGGATAAGAGATAAAGTGCTGAACTAAGTGTATTTTGGTTGATGTCCAGCTGTGGGACACAAGTACTTCGGGAGATCTGTTAAGCATCCCATCCTAGCGTAGCTAAAAGCACTTCACGGAAGAGATGTTCCTGAGTCTATTTTCTCATCAAAATGAAACTTATACATTGGTTGCTCCTATTAATAGTAATGGATTCATGTAAGTCTCCAAAAGCCCTGGTGCTCGTACCAGTGTGGAAAGACACAGATCAATATTGTCTGTTTTTTTCACTCGGTCAGTGTGCAGAGACGGTCACATGGTATTGAAAGTGCGTTCAAAGGTCTTAAATACAGAAATCTTGTGGGTATGGAAGAGGAAGCTTTTCACACCATATTGCTTTACTTACGGTAACAGTTTGTCCTGCAAAGAGCTACTTTAAATGTATATGAGGTATCATATTTTGAGACATTATTAAGAGACTAATTTTAGCTATTTATAATACCTCTATAAAATTCTGTTCCTACATAGCTTCCAAACAGAATTAATTTTTTTTCTGTTTATTCCACATGAGAAACTCAACCTAGAACAGGTATTTGGAGCACCACTTTCGGTTTGACACTTCGCTATGCCTGATTATACTTTTGTTGCTGTTGTGGTTGCTACTTTCCATGTCCTGTTTTTCATATTTGTCCTAGGCCAGCTTTTGCCTGCGACAAGATTTTCATAATAAAATAGCCCTAGAGCGCCAGCTGTGATTATATCTCCCTAATAGTTTGCCACCTCAGCAGAGAATTAAATAGAAGGTCTGGGAATAGTCTATTGTGGAATATTGTGGATCCAGCTTAGTATTTTATTTCATATCTGTAGTTTAAACTATGAATTCACCTGTGGTACAGATAGCATACCCCAAGCCCTGTATATTTTCATTTTTATTATACTAATACTGAACTTTCTAATACTAACACTACTCTTTTTATGACAACATATAGAGAACATAAATAGTTGCTAAGTGAACTGGGTAGAGTGAATTCCAAAGAGTTATTGCATTTTAGAGAAAGCTTAAGTAACTTACATAACTCCTTGTTCAGGTTTTGCATTTTGGTCAAGAAAGCAGGTATAGTTTTCTGCAAGACTTGTTCCTCATAAAATTAGGAAAGAGATTAGAGGATCATGATAGAAGCAAATTTATATCAGCCTGACTATGCAGTTCTTCTTCACAGTCACAGAGGAGGCAAGCTAAAACCCACAGATCAGAATTTCCATGAAAATACATTTTTCTACTCAGAAGCCAGAAAGCCATTAGTGAGTTTGTGTTGTCATGGACATGTACATGGAGATCCAGACGTGTAGTCTACAATCCTTATTTACATTGGCATCCACTTGGAACTTGACTGTATGGATCCTTAGAAGTCCAGGGGACCTTTATCAGTACAGACAAGGGCAGATTTACATATCTACTACTGCAAAATACTCTGCTTTAAGTGATATTAATCTTAATTTTTCCCTTGCCAACACTAGCCTTTGCAGGAATCTCCAGCCTGGGCATTCACAGATAGAACTGATTCCCTCATCATGTATTAATCACATCCTGTGTGCAAGGGCATCCTTGAAAAACATTTTATGCTCTGCTTATAGTGTGTACTTAAAAAATTAAGTGTGTCTTAGAAAAATATACAGATCATGTAGGTCGCCTTCTATATTCTCTACAAAAGTAGGATGCTTTGTTTGAGTCCCACCCTGCTTTATTGTTTTCACTTATAATGTCCAGGATTGCCATTATTGTGGCGATTTTATTTGTATATACGTATATGACGGTGCAGTAAGCAGATGATATTTATTACATATTAAAGTGTATTATATTTAATATCTACAACAACCTTTGAAGAAAACTGTCAGGATTTTAATGATGACTATTATGTCCAGATTACATGCTCTGGTTCACTTTAGTTTATTCTATTTTTTTGTTTTTGCTTTACTATCCTGGAAATTAGGATTCCTTTGTTTTTTGAAAAATCTGTTCCCTGTTCTGTCTTCCACTAAAAACAGTCGAAAAGTTTTGCGCAAAGATTCTTTATCTATGAGTTCAGATATTTATTACAGTAATACAGACAGCCTCCTGTCTTAACAGAGTTATATATTTCTTATTTTATGATACCCACCAGGGTGCTGGCAGCATCAAAAGAGACAAATATGTATAATGCTCTTATCTCAAAGGGCTCAGAATGTGCGCATTAGCTCCTTCATTCCATGGGCCAAAACAAGGTACCTTTAGTAGCCAAGAGTGCTCTGATCTGTGAAAAGGTATTTCCTGGGGTACAATGACCCTTGGAATGTGTATAACAAATTTGCTATATATATAAATTCATTATTGTAGTAATTAGGAATAAAACATGGCCAAATACATAACCATCAATCAACCAGCACTTCTGAAGTTAAGTCTTGGGTACTTTTTCCAGCTAAGCCCTTTAAAGATGTACATATTGCCCTTAGTGAAATCACCTTTCTAATGGGATGTCAGACAGAGCTAAGGGGCTTGTATTCAGTGTCTATAGAACTTGTAGGAATAAATATGGGGAAAGCCAAACCCCACTCCTTTTCCCTTCAGACCTTTTTTCTGTTGCACATTATTCCATTGCATCTGTTACACTGGGGAGAAGTGAGCAAGTGCATAGGAGGCAGCGGCATGAGCTAGTGGACAGTTTCTCATTTAGGTTGCTACCTCTGTCAGAAAGGTGAATGGCAATTGGTGTCATACCCTTTGCCAAAAACATGCCAGAAATGTCCAGAGGGCTCAGTCCACACATTGTCGATCAGGCTGAAGCATGGATCAGAACACATGCCCAGGGTCAAGGTATTTTCACTCTTTTCACTGCCTTCCAGCTCCCTCTCTTCAGAGCTGCAGTCTGACTCATCTCTGCAAGAAACAAGCTGTGGCTGCTGCCACTGAGACAGAAAATGCCAGTCTGATATTCATCTGGGCCTCTGTGTGTTACTAATACTTCAAAAAATAAACGATCGTATACCCACCTAATTTTTCACCTGACATGAATAAAAACCTTTCCCCTGCAAGTTATTACGTTAGGTTCAAATATTGTTCAAGGTAATGACTTAACCTTCCCTTTGATAAGCTTCACAGATGGAGTCTTTCATCCTCCATCCGTAAACAAATATGTTTATGGTGGATAAAGTGTGGGGTTTTTCATTGTCTGTGAGTGCCTTGGGGAACGTATTTTATAACAGGAGGCTTCTCAATACAGCAGACAAAGATATAACAAAATCCACTAGCTGGAAGTTGAAGCTAGGTCATTTCAAGCTAGAAATCAATTGGGGAGTTTTGACAACGGTGGTAATTGCCTTTGGAACCACTTATGAAGTAGTGCAGCAAGTTCTACAAAATGGTTAATACATTAAGTCAAGACTGGGGTGTTGTTGTAGTTATTAAGTCTTAATTAAATAGGAATTAATTAAAGAAAGGTCTAAGGCCGGTTGTTATGCAGGAGACCTAACAATTCCTTCTGGCTTCAGAACTTCTGAAACAAATGCTGTAAAACATGGTTTATTTTTCGAATCTAGTCACACAGCAGTATTTGTTTGCTCTTTTTTGCTGTTACTCTTCTTTGCTTTCAGAAAATTCATAGGAGACAGTCTAATGCCATTTTAGTCACAAAGCAATTTCCCTCCTGGTGGAAGGAAATTTCTTTCTTCTCTGAAACACAGCTAGAAACATAAAGGAAAGGAAACCATTCTCTCGCACTTATATTTATGTTATTTATTTGTATTGTTAACCAGCTCACAAAGCTTCAAGCAACTCCATATAGTTTTCACGGCGTATTATGGGGATGGAAACTAAAAGTCTGAAGGTACAGCCATATGACTGAAGGCAGAGGACAAAATTCTGCTCTCTTTTGACACCAAGACAAACCCAGAGCCACCACTTCAGAATCCACGGATTTTCTCTAGATTTCCTACCAAGGAAAATAAAAGCAGGATACAGACCATCATAATTTAAAAAAAAAAAGTTTTTAAACATAGTCTTCAGGAATTATTGTACACATATTCTTATTTCCCGGTGTCTTCCCCCTCCCAAACTTCCCAAAGAAGTCATCTGTAGGATTACAGAATCCTGAAATTCTTTTGTGTCATGCAGATGCTTTTGTCTTACACTGCACTGCCAGGTAACTCTAAATGTCAAAGGAAACCCACCTCTTTGCAGTGTCACTTATGGCTCTCATCATAATTTCTTTTATTCTTCTGCTGAAGTTTATTACTTTATGAACTGTCAACAGTTCTGGAAGAACTATTCCGCAGACTTTGAAAACCTGCTCCAAACAGCAGGTTGCTGTATTTCCTACATTACACACAGCTGAAATGATGGTGGATTTCCACTTGGTCAATTTTGTAACGACTTCTGTGCCCAGATCCATCTAATCTGGACATCCAAAACACCAAAAAGTAAAACTGCAAGGACTAATAAACATAATGCACTGCAGCTACAGGTCAGTAGGCTTCTGCACCTCGGGACCAGCGAAAGCTGTACCGTATCCCCTGATTAATTTATATAACCTCTTCTTACTTTTTAATCAAGGGGTGTAATTGAGGAACTAGGTATTAGTTTCTGCAAATCAATATAAATGTCTACAATATTTTCTCTGTCAGTCTTCCTTTGTTTATTTATCCCATAGCTGTTTTCTGATCATGCAGGTACAATTCCGATTATGTTGAAAATTGATAGATGACATTCATCTCTCAATAACCATATGCAAATCATAGTACGCACTCTACAGTAGAGTATAGCATTTCAATCTGAAGGCAAACACTTATGCATGCTCTGTTTTCTTAACTCTTATGACTGACTGACATAGAGATCAGACTGCAGCAGTTACATTGTATACTTCAGTGCAGCCATTAATCCAGATTCCTGCTGGACACCAATGTGCTATTTACAACTCATCGCAATTATGATACTCAGATAATTGAAATTCTAAAGTCTAAAGTTTTTTCTTTGGTATGTTCTTTCAAAAAAATTAAATATCACCATAAACTTTCCCTTTTCATGTGGTACTTGACTTTTCTGCTTTTTATTTTACCCTTCTGAAGAGTTTTTACACTTCTTCCCATGCGATCAACTCATCATCATTCATGAAAGCAGACTGTGAATATTCCATCCTCTGACAAGAGATCTCCATTTGAGGTTCTAGGATTTCTTCAGACATTTGAAGAGAGTCTGTCAAACTTCCCTAACATGAATCCTGAGACACATCTGCTTCATTGTTCCTATATGATGAAAGAGATCCATAATTAAAGCCCTGAAAGGAGACCGGCTTAAACAACACAGTATGAATATTCCATTTTTATTAAGGTTTACCAAATAATCAAACTTCTCTTTGGATTTTGCTACATGGCAGAAAAATAGCATCACATCAGAAACCTGGGATAGGAGTTGCTTAAATTAAATGAGGGAGGAAAAAAAAAAGCAATTGAGAACAGATTTATATATAAAGCTTGACATATGAAGAATACACTGTTCTGAGGATTAAAGAAGATGTGGGAGTTGTGTGGGAATATAAAACTTTTATTTTAAAATTGGCACTATAGTGAGCTATGAAGTCTGGGTTTTGTTTGTTTTTTTTTTTTCAGATAAGCTCTTAAATGTCATCAGACCTTTAAAAAGCTTGCCTCACCTGATAAATATATAGCACTCTCTTGTTTTACAGCTGCTTAAAGAGAGAATGGAAGACTTTGTTGGTTTTATGTTTGCAACATTGTGTGAGCACCACTGAGAACATACCGCTATTATTTTCTTAATTACTGTTTCTTTTTCAGAGCAATCCCATGGAAAGTTACAACTATGTGCAAATCTCTATGATTGTGCTGCACTGCCTTTGTCAAAATATCAAAGATACACTTCGAATCAATATCTTATAGTGAAATACAAAATTAGTATTTATCAAATTTTACTTTTGATTTTCATAGGCTTCAACAGGATCTTTGGATTGGTTACAACCATGTACTTTCACTGTCCATACAAAGGAAGTATAAAACACAATTTACCAATACTATAATTAATTATTACAAATTATAATATAATTACTGTTGTTGGTCAGTGCTAACTTATTTAACCAAATTAGTATTTCGTGTACAGATTGATAAAAGGCTATTATTGACATTCAACAGAACAAAAATAAAGCAGAATGAAGCGTGAAGCCAAGTGGAGAGCAAATAATAGATAAATGATCCATGTTAGAAATTCCATAATGAATTTATAAATTCAGGTTTGGATCTGTATATTTTTCAATATAGTTTGAAGAAAAATTAAATAATTATCTGATTGTTGCTAACCAAAACTTTAATGGCTAATATCAGCATTTAATTTTCTAGTAATATGTTAGTTATAGGACATTTAAAATGTGTCCATGGGAGATCAGTTTTCCTACAGAGAGGGATTAGAGGGAAAATAAGGCAGATTATAGTTGAAAATAGGAAAATGGTTGGGGTTATAACCAGCATGGCTGCAGGGCTACTCAGTGATCTGGAGTGTAGTTTGGCTGTACTCCAAGCCAAAGCACGCATGGACCCAAACATATCCCGTTTTGGCAATTTTCTGATTTGACAATTAGTTGGTGCCTGCAGATACTGGAAGATGTGGGCTGCCTTGACATAGCACTGGATTTTTACAATTTGGAAACTAAATGGGCAGCACATCTTCCTTGTCACTAGTTGCTGGGATGGTCACAATGGATGCATGATACGGTATAAGATACCCAACCACACAGGTTGGGTAGAAAGGAAAAAAAATTTCTGGAAAGGTCATTTTAGCTCTATCTTTTTGCTTTTGTCATAGTGTCAAAAATGGGAAACAAAAGGGAGGTGTTGCTTTTTTCCTCCTGCAGAACAAGGGCAGATACCTTGGTCAAAGGCATCTCCTCAGTAATAAATATTAGATACTAGTCTGAGGACATCAGGTTTGAGAAAGGTGCTTGGCAAGACAAAATATCTCAGATTTCTTACTAACACAGGGCCTATCAGAGCAGGAGTGGGTGACTGTTCTCAGCCTTGGGTCATACAGTGAATCCTGCACCCACGCAGTGAAAATTATTTGTCTAGGAAGGGATTATTTTAAATACACATCGTGACCCTCCTCTTGCTCCAGCTACTACACTTCAGTGCCATTCTTTCACCTGCATGCCTAAATCAGTTGTCACCGCATGCTTTATAGATGTTTTAATTCACTTATTGGAATAGAGGACATCAGAATTGGAAAAAAAAAAAAATTCATCTATTGAATAAAATGCTTCCCACCTATGCTCCACCTTTCCAGACATTTTGCATTTATCTCTAGGAAAAACATAGCAACCACCGTAGGTGTTTATTAAAAAAAAGATGGTGGTTCACAAAAGTGCTCCTATTGCTCCCTCTCTTCCCATGAGGGCCATCACAAAGCTCTTTGAAATATTTCCTCAATGAGTGGTTCAGCAGGAGAAAGTACTGATGTTAAAATGTGTAGCAAAATCAAAACTGCAGGGCCTAAGAGAAGAAAGTTTTGTGTAAAACTAACACAGCTTAGTTGTTTTTTGTTGATGTTGGATCATTTTATTTTATAACATACTTTACTGAATATATGATACTTGTAAATCTTTGAAGCAATGCTATTTTTTGCTTTCTGTTTATTTCTCCTTCATAAATATGGGGGTTTTTTGTAGCTTGTCTTTGTCACACAGCAGAATTTTAATTTCCAAATGTGATTCCATTGGCGCATAAGTGATAGTCATATCTTTTATACCTTAGTGACCGCACTGAATGGAGAGTATTTTACAGAATGGATTTCACAAAAGTAATTGTAGTGTTTGAATGCCATAGCCAGTAGACAGGCGATATTTTTGTATCTCCTGCAACAGTTCATTTACAGAAGTAGAGGGGGTGGATTATAATAGCGAATCCTGATGTCTGCTAAAAGTCGGTTGAAACCTGAGAGATCTGCACTTTCTGAGGGCTTTTCTTCTTTACCAAGTACTGAATCATTGGTGGCACATTTTCAAATCCTCTGCATCCTCTTCTTGATAAAGAACCAGTCAGAATAAAAAATGGCTGCTAGCCTCTCAGCTGAATTTTTAAATGTGTAATCATGGGTTATTGCATTCTGTGTTCATGAATATTGTTAATAAGTCTTTCAGAAAAGAATATAATATTTCCTTTCTTCCTTTTACTCCCCAACACTTTAACAAAGTTATTCTGCTGAGTAGGGAATGTAGGTTATCAAGAAACCTTCACTGCCCTTCAGAAAATAGCTAAATCTCTGCAAACCATATACACAATAGCATTTATCACTACATCTTTATTACTTACAACTGTTCTGTTTGAATGAAACACAAGCAGGCAAGTTTTCTGACTAGGACTGGGTACACAGGTTCCATAAAACAAACTAACTGTGGTACAATCTAATGGGAGCAGAATGTGGATGCCCTGGCAGATAAACACCAGCAAATAGCATGCCTTGTTTGTGTCGAGACTTTCTTAGGGGCTGGGCTCCATCACTAGCTTGCTAGTACTCTGGGCAGCAACTTTTCTCTTTGAAATGAACCGAATAATTCAGGGTGCTTTGGAGGGAAAGTGATTAATACCGTTAGCACTGTCTCCTCATTCATTTCAGATGACGGTGCAGAAGCAATTACCAGTTTTCAGATGAAGCAGTTATTAATGTAATATTTTAAAAGTACAATAAAATGCAACATAATCTAAGCCAATTTAGCAAGTGTTTTCCCTTGCAGTCAAAAAACAGAAAGTAAGTGAATTAGTTAAGAGAAATCATTTCATTCCTTGCTTAAGGAGGCTATACCGGGACAGCTGTAGTTAGCTTGCTTCAAAAGTGCCTGTGTCCACAAGCATCCTAATTGCACTACAAATTACTTGATGCCCTAGAATTTGGTAAGTAATCTTCTCTCAGACAGGAAAATGATACATTTCAATGCTACCATACAGCTTGGAGTGATCCTATCTACTACCTAGTAATACTGAGTTGACCAGCTGTGAAAATGTGGGGATGCTGCAGTCATGTATAGCCCTTTCTTCACTTTGCTGATGGGGGAGCCACCTCATTCTCCATGGCTCAGCACCTGGCAGTGTCAGTTCTCAAAGAACCACTTCCAGGTTGTATTCCCCAGTTAATGACTTCCAGGTTTGTAAGCATCATTGAGAGATTACCTCAATGCACAGCTTTTTTTGATTATTACCTATAGATGAATAAACAGAAGATTGTGTTTTCCAGCTTTGATTTCACTCTTTATACCATGCAAAAAAAATGAGAAGTACAAATTCCTGCATTTCTGTACCATGGGCTTGAGGCTCTAACCACTGGCCATCTTCAGTTCTTTTTTGGTGCTGCTACATTTGCCATCATCAACTTTCATTTGAAACAGAAGTCTGTGTTACCTGCCTCAAGATAGCAGGCATACACAGCTAGTCATTACTGGTGTTTTTGATATTAATTACATATAATAATCTAAATAATATAAATAGTTTGATCAAACTATTATTATAAGAAATATACAATATGGCTATACCATAATAAAGAACCTTTATATTATTTGCAAAGAAAAAATTATTAAAAAGAACTGAAAAGAGACACTGGGTCGCCGATCCAGGAATCTATTCAGGTTTTGCTGAAGGCCATGGACTTTGCATAGCACTGAAAATAGGTTTATATATAGGTTTATATATGTGTTGTGTAGATTGTGAGGAAAGTGTTATGTTCACAAAAGAAGTAATCATAATGATAATATTTTCTTGTCCAGTCTTTTCCTATATTCACAATATTTAATACTGTTCAGCTGCAATAGTTCCTCACCTGTTTGTCTTAGACATCTTTTAAATTTATCACAGTGTAAAATCTCTGTTACTTTGGAAAGACAGAGCTACTTTGCCGCATTTGCAATGATGCACGCCAGCTCTGCCATACATTTTCCTTTTCTACTGCGTTTCCCAGGTGCCGTCCTACACAGGCTACTCGTGCCTGGCTCACCCCGGACTGTTCTGACTGAAATTCTATGTGAGCTTTTCCCCCGAGCACTGAATGTAAATACTCGGAATACATCTCTGAATCTGACAAGGCTTTGCACTCAGTGTTTCTCTTTATTTTGTCCCAGAAGTTCTTCAGAACATTTAATTCCTTCTCCTGCAAATGCTTTCTTCTAAATTCATTGCCCCTGTAAAGCTTCCTCCCATTTCTATTGTGTTGCAAATTTTGTTCATTCTTTCAGCTACAGTCAGTCTCTTAATGCTTGTTGCTATGTATTTTTGTTGTGTTTTTTTGGCCCATTTTACTTTCCTCTCTTTTCTTTTTCAAATCCAAACTGCATCATAATAGAGCTAACAACTTAATTTCTCTGTGTTCAGGCTCGGTAACATATAAAACTGAAATAACAAACAGACATTGACTTCTGTCAATGTGCATAATAAAACTTATCATCCAGAGAGATTGAATATGGAACAAGACAAAGCTGGTATTCACTGAAACATGAAGCCATCGTTACAGCCACCATTATAGCCCTATATTAAGAAAAATTACTGTAAATTAACATTTTAAAGAGATGGAATTAGAGACCTAGGAAAAGCTGTTCATGTTTTACCAGGAAGAAAAGCTTTCAGTTACTGTATGACTGAGGCATCCTAAAAATACTGTGCTTTTTTTTCCTTTAGTCAACTGGAGCCAGTCACAACATGCTGAGATTGATCTTGTCCTGATTGTTACCCCTAGGAAGGTTGTCTGAGGTAAAACCAGGATCAGATATGACTTTAAAAATATCTGTTGCTCTCCAACACTGAAGCCAGACTTCCAAGACCTGGCTATTTAAACTATTCTTTGGTACAAAGCCTGCGCTCCAGCCTGCCTGCTCAAACCATTGCAGCACCAACTTGCATCGGATTGAAACAATTTACGCTTTTTCCCTCTGTTTGAAGGATGCTTCATACTTTAGTGTTTAATAAAGCGTTTACTTTGTAAACAACCACTTTTAAACTGAATGTCACTGTGTTTTTATTAGGACAATGATATGTTGCTGGGCCTGAAGTAAAAAAACACGCCACAGACATGATTGTTAATAAGTCTGACAGCTCACAAACTCTAAATAAAAAATCTCCTGCTGTTCTGGGATGTTGTGATCTAGCATTTATTTCCAATAAAGTGATGAAGATGACAGAGGTTGCAAGATCAAGTCCATTTATTTACAACTAAGAAGCTTAAAAATAAACATTGTTTATGGTGATGCACAAGCTTGGTTATCTAATTTTCTCTCTCATCAAGAGTGCTTGCTCTTTAGTATTCTTTTTGAAGATCCTTTCACTAGAAGCTGACCTATACAAATGAACATGTGTTGTGTAAGGTATTTCTGTCTTTCCCTAATTTACAGCTTTCTTTAGCCCATGGGGAGAAAAAAAAAAGACCACGTTCAAGCATATTTCTTCTGTCACTTTTAATTCAGCTTGACGTTTCTGCAACCTTTCACACCTTCTGAAGGCACGAGTTCTGATGCAAAGTACTCTTCTGGGGTTGGAATGAAGAGTACCACCAATGAAAACTTAAGCTATTGTTGTACGTAGCTGGTTGCACACACAGCAATTTTCCTTTCTAGTAGATTATGACAGTAATTTGTCATTTGTAGTAGCCTCTACCTTATTTCCAAATTCAGAAAAAAAAATTTAAAAAATTCCATACCAACAATTGCTCCTGATTCTCAATAATGTAGGAAATTCACGGCTAAAATGGTATTTTTCATGAAAGCCACATGGCTTTGTTTTTAGCTATTTCCTTATGCTCTATCATGTCAGAGTCAGTTTTGATATGAATAAACAACCTCCAAATTTAAACTAAATGCACGTCTTACTAAAAGCCATAAATTGAGAATTTGTTCCAAAAACTGGTTTGAGAGTCCGATTTTGAACGTTAGAACGTGTCTCAAGGCTCTGTGACAAGGCTTTTGCTTAAATATGATAAATTAAAGGGACTGACTTTTACCTTCTCTCTGTAAAATCTTACCAGCCAACTAAATTAATACTTTGTGAATTTATTAAATTCCCATTTAATTTACATACATATTTCACGTTCACATTCTATGGACATAAACATTTATTAATGTCAAAGGGTGTTTTGGCTAAATTGAGATTTAGTCTTAGGAAAGGAATTTGAGCTTAGTTCCTTTTTTATCAAAGTTAAGGGCACTCATCTCACAAAACACTTTAGACTGAACATACAGACAATTTATTATAAATTCTTACCCAAGCAAAAACTATTATTGACACTTAACTGAGTGGTTTTTGGCAATGTGAAAAAAAGCAAACCCTGATACTTGATGCCTGATTGAACACACAGTATTAAGAACTTAGGCCAAGTTTCCAGAGGACTGGGAAGCAACGGCTTGTAGACAGTCTGCATTCAAAAAACTGGGATGCCAGGCTGCCTACAATACGCATATTTAGCTGTGTTAAGAGTGTACTGTGGGAAGAGCCAGCTGAAAACAGAGGTGTGGCCAGCAAATCTGCACATTGTTCAGTTCTCCTTTGCAAAACCTGCAGTTATGCTAGCACATAATTTGTATTATCACATATGTTTCCCTCAAAGACAGTCTAGCACCAAAGATGATTGGATCTGTTGGCAATTTGCATTTGCATTTTAGTAGAGGCAATGGGCTTTTATTTATTTGCTTATTTAAATTACTAAGTAGGCTTTTACTTGCTTTCCCGCACATAACAAAATGTCATGTGCAAATCCAATACAGATTAAAATGCAGTAAACACAGTATTGGTTTTCCTTACGAAGAAAAAATTAAAAAATCAAGTTAAAGAAAATTCCAGGGAAAGAAAAAAGCCGCATGAACAAGAAATTTCAGTAAAGAAAGCTTACGTATAAATAATACATGTGGTTTTATATCTGCCTCATCTAATATACAAAGATATTTTTCCCATGTAGGTAAAAATGAGCAAAGGTATCCTCAGAGGAAGCTCAGCAAAATAAACTGATCAGGGAGGTTTTTTCTATCTTGCCTATTTGTCTTGGGGTTTTTGAAAGCTGCTCTGTTAGAGGAAATTCTTTCCACTCAGTTTGCTCTGCAAGGATGCTTTAGTGGAGATGAAGTGGCCTTTGCTGAGAGATAGGGCCTTTGAGGGCCCTTTGGCATCTGCCCTTCAAGCAGCTGTATAATGAAATTCATTATATCCCCATGTTCCTCCTCCCACGGATGGTAACAGCTTGGTCCCTTCCCCATGGGCCATCGTGGTTATTAGGGCTATCTCAGCAAGGTCCTTTCAGGGCATCCTCCCAGGCATTAATGACTGAAGTGTGTGTGTGCCACACACAGCCTGTGTGTGTACGTGTGTGTATGACATACAGCCCGTGACCACACCTGGCTGGGTTTTAGGGACCTGCCTGCCTCACACCATTGCTCCTGAGGACCTTGTAGCACAAGGCTGTGGTGAGGGGTGGAGGGTGAACCACTGACTGGATCTCTGGTGGTCTCCGGGTTCTCCAGACTCGTCATTTAACACATACTGCATCACCCATAAACCACCTGCACAGGAATGTTCTGCAGGCATTAAGAGTGAGGGCTTTGTGTGAGACTAGAGCTGACCATACCAGTGCAATGAGTACAGGGAGGAAGGCCGAGACAGCAGGATGTGTGCCTATTTGTAGCTAAAGTCTGTTTTGTCCAGTTTTTCTTGTCCATTTGCCTGGTTCTGAGCAATTCTTATGGCCATAAGAAATAACGTCAAGCAAGAGCAGCTTCAGGATGTGCCTGAGGTATCACAGGTTGCAGTGGCTGCTGAGGGAAAAGTATAGATTCTACCGAATGCAATTGTTGATCATCCAAGCACATTATAATTGGAAGGTAAGACCTCAAGTTTTAATGCTTATCTGCTAAGCAGGTTTTAGTCACATGGAAACGCCAGAATCAGTATTTGCCTGGTAATGCTGAATCAGAGGTTCAGGCAGTAGAGTGCACAATCTACAATCCTAAACATACTGGTCTACTCAAGGCAGAAGGTCATAATCTGTGGGATGTTTTTTCCTGTACCTGTGTCCACATGTGAAACTTTTGTGTGGATGTCTCACTGACACGCCTCTGCTCTAAGAAAGCTCAAGCAGGATAGATGTTCTTACTGCTCTTCCTCACCAGCCTCCTGAGTGGCCTCCAAGGCCAAGGCACTTTGGATATGCAGGCACTGTCCCTCTGGTGGTGTCTCCAGCAATGTAGTGTAGATGTATGATCTTCTCAGAAGAAGAAAAGGGTAGAACATGGGCTTTGGAGGAAAAAAGTGTAGCTAATGAGTTGCTGTAAGAAGGAGGAGGTGTCTTTGCCTTCTGGCACGTATAAAAGCTGTCAGTATGTGGGAGCAGAAGGATTCAAGATATACAGAAGATTGCATGGAGAAGGAGGATTTCTGCCCAGTTCTGACCCTTGAGTTTAATAACCTCTTTCAAGATCATGATGCACATTATTATTATTATTATTATTATTATTATTATTATTACTACTACTACTACTACTATTATTATTATTATTTGTATGGTTGTGATATTTATGTAAGTGCTTTCCAGTACATATAGTAAAACTATGCCTTCTTCAAAGTTCCTGTGCTCCATAACTGGACTCAGGAGAGAGATTTGGGTTGTGTCTGTCTCAGGGGTCACTTTCTGTGTGCCAGGCAAAGTGCCTCCTAAGGGATTGATTAAGTATTAACTTTGTGCATGTAAGAGAAACTTCAGAGAATTTACTTCTCCCCTACGTCAGTTTTATTCACATGGGAAACAATCAGCCCCAAACACTTGAGCCACAGTAGAAAATACAGCCCCCTCTGTAGCTCCAACAGTGTAGTCCTCTGCCTACCTATACAATCAGCATGTTGAAACACAAGTACGAGGCTTTCTGGAGTTCTTCAATGGGGAACAAAATCCAAGGCCAGCCACGACAATGCATAGACTTGAAGGAGCACTGTTCAGGGTAATTGCCTTACCAAATATTTCCCTTTTTTAACCATGCGAACAAACTCTTTCACTAATGATCAATAGTTATGTCAGTCTGGGTCTATATGCAGCCTAGCTATTTCTATTTTTTAACCAATCTCCATATCTTGCAGGTAGTTTGTTTAAATCATAAAGCCAGTCAGCTTACAACAAAAGGCATATCAGTATAAAGTGAATGACTTGAATCTGCAAGCATAAATTAGAAACATCATAACAACAACTTTCCAATCTCTTCCTTCCTTATTCATTCGTGAAATTGAGTGACTGGACAAGAGTGATATAGTCTATGTTTTATTTCTAAGATTGATTTAACTTTATTTTGAGGTCTGAATTATTTCACCATTCATTAGAGAAAAAAAATATTGTTTAGCTAAACTATGCTATTTTTGATGCAGGTATAATTTTTATTTCAAATTTCAATGTAAGATCTTTCAAGTAAGTGGTCTTTCATAGTTTCTTGGAGATCAGTTATTTGCATCAAACCGTGAAATAAAAATACCTTTTTTTTCTTTACTTGGATATGGAATTCACTCAAAGCCTGTCAAAGCATACTGACTGCTTTAATTAAATAATATTGAACAGTTTAAAGACCAACAAATGTCACCTTTCCTAAATTTTCCGATTCTCACATGCTTTCTGAAAATACGCTACACACAGTAAAATTTTTGCCTGAATGGGAGTGGTCAGAACACATCCCCTACCTGTTCCTGGGGTGCCACAAAGAAATAATTAATATCCAAATATAAAGGGCTGTATCCAATGATCTTACCTTTTTAGAACATAAATAGGAAGAGGACTCCAGATGCTTTTAATGTCGAAGTCATATCTTGTTAAAATAAAAGTTTTCTGCACCTCATGTAGATTGAGCTAGCTAGGCAGTGACAAATACATAGGTTTATTTTGAATGAAAATTGCTGTCTTTATTTTCTCCAAAGAAACACATCGGTGGACTTGTTGTTAAAAGAAATTTAGCTTTTCATGTTGCAGTGCAAGCAGATATGGCTAGAACATGTGAGACCGAGTTTTAAATGCAGTTTAACTGCCTGACAAACCACAGGAGTCTTTCTCCCTTGCTCTTCCATCCTGCAGGGTGGGAGTGGTATTCGACCCACATTTACTGTATATAAGTGTTATGATGGAAAGTAAAAATATGTGAGTGGTTTGGAAATGTTATTGCTACTTAAGTACTGTTATACATTATTACTGTATGATTCAATAATCCTCTAATGAATAACTTGCTTTCCACTTGCACACTTTGCAATCTACTAGCGGGACATATCATGACCACATGGAAATTAATTTTTTTAAAGCTTTGTCTTGAGTGTTAAACTAAATACTTTATTGTAGATGCATCCTGTGAGTCACTAACTCTCCTGGAATCCTTTTTAGTTCAGCTGTAACTCTAAAATAAAATTTCATTCATGTCACTGAATCAGCCGGATAAGACTCCAATTCAAAACTAAATGAAATTAACTCAAAATTCTCAGAAGAATTCTCCCTTAATTTTAACAAACTATAATTTTACTTTAAAAAACATTTCACCTACCCAGTGTATAAAGAAAAACGTCCTTTATGATTATAATTTTGGTTTCATAAAGATCCTTATCAAGCTCTCCTTCATCGTTAAAAAAAATGTGAAGAGATGGCTGTAGACACTAATTCTGGGGGATATAAAGATAAATTATGAGAACTAAGGACTTAGCTTGACACTTGACATTATTTTACCACATTTTTTCACCACATTTTTTCCTACAGTTTCTTGCCACACACATTACGAGGGATGCAACAGTATGAAACTGCAGCGTGACTAGTACAAATATGGAAAAAAGCCACTCAGCTGACTGTGTCAACATTATGCATCTATTAAAACCCATATTGATCATAAGCTATTTTCCCATTTGTTTTTTCTACTCTGATGCATTTGTTACATTTTTCTGCTGTTCATCCAATTGGTGGGTCACTGCAACTGATGTTAAAGTCAGTAGCGGCAGGGCCAGTGTTTTTCCTGCAGGACCAAGGCTTTCAGTATTGATGCCCCAACTTTCTGGTTACAAAACGGATAAATATTCATACAGCTCAGCCCTTCAAGAAACCTGCTGTTAGCCTCCGCACACTCTCAGGTCACAATCCTGTGTGGTCGTCAGGTACTATATTTAAGGTACAAAAGTTAGCTCCTTGTTCAGGCAACTCCTCCAAACTTCAACCAGAAATCTCATCAGGTTCATTCTAATCTCAGCAAATGAATTGGGACAAATACACGTCTAGGCGGATTTAATACGGGAGCTTCTTTTCCAAGCACACCCAGCTGATCTCGCTTCCATAAACTGTATTCTGTTCTATTCTTTTCTTCCTTCATCTGCTAAATTATGCATAAAAGACAGAATATGTGTAATTTTAAGGTTCCGTTGAGAAGTCAGCACATTTTTGACTAAATGCACTGATCATTGATTTCATCAGAAGCTGAGAAGTATTTTGGGAAGAAAAATGACATGTAAGTGTAAAATATGACTGTTCTTGTTATTAGTGAGGTGATGATCAGTGCTACAGGTAGATCCAGTAATGAAAACAAATAATGTAACCCTGTTGCTAACATTTCAGGCCTTCTCCTAAAATGCAAAGTGAAAAGAAAAAAAAAAGAAGCTTGCTGTTGGTGCAGGCTGGCATGAAATTGTTCTCTTTCACTGCTAAAAACATTTGCATCTCAGTGCACACTAACTCTCTATTTTCTTGTCCAATGCCCTCTAGTGCTAATTGAAGATTTTGTTACTAACTGAATATGCAGGAAATGCATACCAGGCACCCAGAGCTTTTGAAATGAATGAAATTTCTTGCTAACTTGTTACTTAGTGCTAGCATTTGGGCTTCATTAGTAAGCACAAGTTCTCTTCAAGTTAGCTGAAATTAACAACGCTTAGATTTAAGGATGACTCAGAAAGGGTGGGTGTAATTCCACATGTTCAGATTAAAAATGTATTGATGAAGCAAAATTGTGTGCTGTAGATACAAATCTGTAGGAAAGATTTTGCAAAGATGTTAAAATGAGTATCAACACCTAAGTTTTTTGCTGGCTTGGTGCTCTTGTCTTTTCTGGCAATCTAATTTGTAAAATTGGCTTATTATGCCTAATTTTTCAAAAAATTACATCTAATAAAATCACCTATAATAGTTGGGTAACATTGCCATCACACTGGGAAAGAGTGAAATAGTCTCTAGCTTATGCAACATTTTTAGATTGGCAGTACGTATTTTACTGCTTTAATAATTACTACTCAAACCACTAACTTCTAAAAAGCAAATTAATTCATTCTCAGGCTAAAAATACATGTGTTTCACCATTATTGAGAATAAACTCATCAGACAATATGTTTCAAAGCTAAATATACAACCTAGCTAGGAACCTAGCAAGATATGGAACTGATTTTCTTTTTTAAGTTAAAAAATAAGATTTTCTTATTAAAAATGCCTCTTTGGGGCTGCAGTTTCAGAATATCTCTGAAATATAGAGAATGCCTCAAAAGCAGAAAATATATCTGTGAGGAAAAAGATGCAAAACAATTCTAGGGAAATATATGGATGGAGGATAAGAGAATCACTGCTGGGGTGGGGAAAAAGTCTGGGTGGCTTATTCAGTAAGCACGTGGGTGCGTTAAGGCACAGAGAGCTTTTTTCAATATTGCTGGTGGAAGTTGTGGCAGCAGACTGAAGAATGAAGTGGGATTAAGTAGCACTTTGCATTTTACGTAATATTTCCAGGTTTTCAAACTACATGGAGATATTGATCACAGAATCATAGAATTTTTTAGGTTGGAAAAGACATTTAAGATTATCAAGTCTAACTGTTAGCCTAAAACTGCCAAGTCTACCACTAAACCACGTATGAATAAAGTCTCACAACCACATTCTCGTAAGTACTGTTATCCCACTTTTATGGGGGAGGGAAACAAAGATGTGAAAAATGAAATGCCTTGAGTCACTGAGTCTATGTCAAAGTTGGAGAAAATTTAGGTCTCTTACCTCACTGTTGTGTGGGCAAACAACAGGAGTGATGAGTTTCCATGTGTTAACAGCTGGAAATTAAGTTGACTTCGCTATTTAAATTCATCTCTAAAAGTTGTTTAAAAAGGCTGAACAGAAGTAGATTTCTCTTAGCTATTGCTGTGGTTTCACTACATTAATATCTGAAAACTTGTCCATTGCTAATGCAAATAACACTCCTGTGAAACTGGTATTAGTTATTGTTCCCATTCTGTCCCTGAGGATGTAAACCAGGCAGGGTTATGTTCCTATTTAATCTCTGCTGGTTTTCAGAAACTCCCCAGTGAAACCTGAAGCCTGCCAGTGCTCTGGTGTCCGCTGGCAGCGGGGTGTGTGGCTGGATGCGCACACAGCCCTGCTCGAGGTGCAGTAGGACCTGGCTGTTCAGAGTCTCTGCCTGAGCAATGTGCTACTACGATTCAAGTAAGTTGTCCTCTGAAAGCGTTAAAGGGCAGGCAGAGCCTGTTCCTGCATTGTTGAACCATCATGTTTTGTCATTCCCATTCATATAGATATGAATTATGCATATGACAAGTTAATCACTTGAATAATCTTAACTTCTTATCCTTAACCTTCTTTTCACTAACCACCAAACTTCAAATTATGTCATCATTTGCGCTCAAGAAAATGTGTCCTGGCTGCAGAGTTTCATTCCTCGTTACCAAAAGCAAAAGACGACGGCATCAATGGTCTCCGTCTTACTAATGAAAGTTATATACATCGGTGGGAAATTGGATTGATCAATGTGATAACATAGATTTTAAAAGGCCATTTGAAGCTTCTGTGCCTAAGCATTTAAATAAGCCTTCTGATGCCTGGACTCAATAGCCTGTACCCTTTTCCTTTGAATTTCTTACACTCTGTTACTTCTATGTGGCTCCAGCCTGCTGTCATGGAACAGTGAATTGATTTTTCTCTTCTAAAGAAACAGTCTTAAATAGTGGCAGTCATCTTATCCAGCTTTTTACATAAAGGCTTTTCAGGCTTTATTAATTTAAATTCACATTAGAGGCCTTCAGGGCATGTTCAGTAGTCATTTTTTTCAATCGCCTTTGCATTGTGGTTATTTCCCCTAAAAAATTCCCCAAGGCAGGTGCTGTGTTCCTGACACATTTCAGACTTCAACTCCTGGGCTTTGGCCTGTCTTCCTATATATATCCTGTTAGTTTTACTGTTGCCTGTCACCTTGTGCGTAAGCCAGACTGAACATAGAGAAGCCCCAAGTAAATCCTGGGCTCTGGGCTTTTGAGGGAGGAGGAGACAGGTTGTGATGTGCAGGAATGAGGAAAGAGGCTGATTTCATCTGGCTTGCTCTTCTGTGGAGAGGCCAGAGTAGCTTTTGGAAGTGCTTCCCTATGGAGAGTAGCATCTCTTCAGTTTAACCTGCTATTTATTATTTTCAAGGCCAGTTATGATAGGACAGAGGGTAATGGGCTTAAACTAAAAGAGGGAAGACTTAGACTAGATATAAGGAAGAAATTTTTCACAATGAAGGTGGTGAAACACTGGCACTGGTTGCCCAGAGAGGTTGTAGATACCCCGTTCCTGGAAACATGCAAAGTCAGGTTGGACAGGGCTCTGAGCAACCTGATCTAGTTAAAGATGTCCCTGGTCACTGCAGGGTGGGTTGGACTAGAGGACCTTTAAAGGTCCCTTCCAACCCAAACTATTCTATGATTCTGTGGTTTACTTGAACCAAATACTCTTTATTTAGTTAGGACCACATTTCTTGTACACAGAGTGCATCTAAATAATATTGTTAGAGTTGAAAATGAAGAAAGAGACACTGGTGTCATCTGGTGAAAGGTAGTAACCAATCTTATAATGAGAAAAGATGTAATTTGTAAAGTAATTTGTAGAGCATTAAAATTGCTTCAAACATCTGAACAGGCAGCGCTCAGACTTTTTTACTAGTCACAAATCATCTTTAGGCAAATAATAACCATGGATGTTCTGCTGGTAGAACAGTTGACTATTAAAAACTCTAATTGAAAATGGAGCCATAATGGAAACATTTCTGTTCGAAGTCCTAATATGAGCGAAGATGAGGTGGCATTAAATATATGTTGTTCATTTTCAGACAGCTTGTGAACAGTATACCTGGTCTTTTTGGCATTGCATTGGTTAGCAAAATATTCTGGCATGGCAGCCTAGTAATTCGATTGAACAGCACTGATTTCACTATACAGCCATAATATAGCGGCTTTTAAAATTTTCCTTGTCATTTTTTTCCCATTTGATATTGATTTTATTGTGAACATATACTATGTCTTCCTGGAAACTTCCATATAGTGCTGAAATGTAAAGCACAGACTTAATCTCCGTGACTGATTTATATTATTTATAAAGTCTGGTCTAGTGTATTCTGAACTAGAAGACCAAGCTATTTCTCTGCCTCTATATGCGCTGTTTGCGGGCAATTGACCTTCAAAATACCATTTTTTATAAGACAACAGAGTGGTTTATGTAAGTTGATAGACAGACAAATAGATGGGTTTCTATTAATAGGCTGATTGCTGTGACTGAAAAATTCAGTTATGCAAATGAACAGTCTTTTCCTCTCTGCTGAATTAATTATTAAGGAAGAAGAACAGAGGCTGAGACACGAATTTTCAGCAGAGGTATAACTCAATGTTTCCTAATCCTCGGCGGGACTCTGCCTGTCCTCCCACAGCCATGTCCCTCCTGGCCCCTGGCCATGAGCTCCTCAGGCCGGCCAGTGCCCGGCTCTGGAAGTCAGGGGAGTTTCACCCCCGCTCCTTATTTCCAAGATAGGTATGCAGTGTCCTGGAAAGCCTCCTGTGGGGTTTCTTTGAAACCAAGCACCACAAATTCTATCCACTGCACATTTTTGTCAACCAAATGGAAGTGAGGACCTGCCTGAAAGCGGCAGGGAAGACTTCAGGCATTTCTTCCCTCCAGATTGACTGAGACAGCATTGGAAGGTGATGAGGAAAAATAATCTGGCAGCCGCGGTTAGTTTGGGGTTAAATGAATCAAAGTCAAGCCCGGCTTGCTGGGCTGCTGCTAGGCAACAAGTAACTTTCTGCATTCAGAAGTTCCCCTCTAATTGATTCTTTACACCACTCCCCGTTGGTTTGTATAAATAGAGAGCTGTTGCTGGGGGGAGGAGAGGAAAGCTGGGGGGTGAGCGAGCATCCGGCGCTGGCACGGCCTCACCAGGTGGGTCGGATGTGCAGAGGGTCCCCTCCCACTAAGGAACGGGTTCTGTGCTATAGAGGATGGCAGCCACTTAGGATTCATATTTGATAACGCAATACCAATGCTAAGGAGGAAAGAAATCTACAGGAGCCACAAGAAATAATGCCGTATGTCAGCCCTTCAATACATGTCCGCCAAACACGCATCTTTTGCATCCACTTGTTCCTTGCTGATATGCAAGTGACCAACAAAGGAATAGGAGCCAGCCTGCCTCACACACCTAGCATTTGGCAGGCTGGCACAGTGAGTGTAGCATCAACAGGAAATCCTCCATGTGGAAGCCTGAAAGCACACAGAGGGCAGAGCTGGAGCAGGGATTTAGAGGGGCTGGAGATACTGGGAGAGTCAGGCTAATGGAAAGAAAGGGGAAGCTTGCCCGAAGAAGAAAAGCAAGCCCAGCAAGTCTCTGAGCGTCAAAATCCTCTTTTATTGATGGCTCACTTCTGTAGTCTTTATTATACTGGCTCTATGCCTAACCTTGATAAGATTTTACCCTCACCAACAACTGCAAGACTCAGGCATTTTAAAGACTGCTTCATGAATTAAACTATTGTTCCTTATAAATAAACTCTCATTCTTTTTTTTTTTCTCATACATTATTTATTCCCTAGCTCTTTCTTCTGCTGCAGAGAAGTGAAAGGCAGAGAAGGAGGAATACAGAAAGGAAGAGAATGAAAAAGGGATGTTTCAAAGATGATGAGAAGTACACGATTGTTTTTTGACAATGATGAAAATTCCCTTTCATGACACAGAGGTAATTGGCGGATGTTACATGCTTAGATCCAGCATGCACATGCTAAATGTTGCATGATATTCTTACTTTACTCCCTTTTTGGCATGATAGCAAAACGTGCACTGTTATGCTCTTGCTATATATTTCCATATTTTCTTGCAGACATCAAGGGGGATTTCTTTCTCCTTTGACTGCTTGAAGTGCTGGGTTGCAATAATGCTGGTATTGTGCTGCTCAGGTGACATGTTTCCCTAAGCAGCTAGGAGGGTGGGGGGTGAAAGGAAATAGTTTTTTGGAAATATATCAGTTCTGAAGCACGTTGAATGATAACGAAGAACACTTTGGAATTCTTCATTCACTTCACTTGTCTAATACCTTCAAACAGGGTTTCGTTATTATGTTGAGGTAGTTGTATTTAATTGCTAATGACCATATTGATCCCCTTCCTAGATGAGACGGAACTGTTGCCAGTGAGCACTACACCATATTTTTTCATAGTTTCATTTATACATCAGTAGCTATTCCATGCATATTTACATGTTGGAAAGACTGCATTAATATATTTTGGCATGCTTCTCACATATGCTGCTAGTGCATTTTTTAATATCTGATTACCTCTCACTACCTTTCTTTTTTCCCTAACAGTTACAAAATCTATTTAAAGAACAAATCGTAATTTTCTTTTTTATTAGAATTGCACATTGTCTGTGTAAGGAACGAGACAGAAGAAACAGGAGACCTGACTAACACACATTCATTTATCAGTAAGTGTATCCTGGTATACTTACCCTTTTCGAAACAGAAAAGCACTCTGGAAGTATTTACGCAAATTTAAATCCTGACCTCTGCTGTTTGCAATTCCTTGTGGAACAGCACAAGTGAAATGTGCTACCCAAGAGAGCAATACAGAGCTGAGAAAAAAATCAAACTAATGTATTTGTTCCTTTTTATTTTTAAATTACATCTAGTTCTGTCTTGATGCAAAAGAGTTGTGCTGCCATTTCATGCAGGTTTCCAAGAAAAGCTAAATAAGCTCTTCCAAAACAACTCCCGTTTAAAGATTAAGACCCATTTTATCTCTAAATGTATATAACAATATATATTACATATAATCTAATTTACGCTACCAGTACTCTTAAACTAACCTTTTACACATATCACCACTGTTAATTGGCCCTGAGCTCTTCATAATTTCTGAATATTTAGGATTCACTTTATAATACATGCTTATCTGGGTAGCAACGCAAGTTACTTTTGCAGAGACAGGACACGTGACAAAAAGCCAGTGGGCTGCTGACTCCCTCACAGGAAACCTGGGAAGCCCTTCAGGGAGACACGAAGGTTCATCTCTGGTATAATTACAGGGACTCCTCAGAGAGTGCACACGTGAGACCAATTAGTCACAGTGTGTGCACTCTCATTGCAATATTTTTCTGTCTCGTCTCTCTACCACCACCCGTTGCCACTTTTTGCAGTATCTTTTCAGTCTTTAGAATCAAATTTGCAAACCACAACACAGAGATGAATTCAACACTAAGTAAAATAAGTTTAAGCTCACACAGGAGATGAACATGAACACCCCAATCATGCCTGAAGATCCAAAGCACGTCTACACATGCTTTAAAAAAGGATTTTAATCTTGGACAGTCTTTGGCAAGAGTAACTGTTGCCAGTGATGTCTTGCCTCTGTTTACCTTGCTTTAGGAAGGAAAATATAAGTTAATTGCAATGACAATTTTATCTAATCATTCTGTATTGCTAAATATTGTTTCTGTTAAAAGAATAACTATTCATTCTATTGTTATTATCAAAATATTGGTCCACTGCAATAAAAAGTTAAACGATGACTTAAATGTGCCAGAGAAGTTTTTAGCTCTCCTTTTATATTGAATCTTAAATAGAAAGTAATTGCAATGATGACTTTGAGTAACCTCAACTTAATGAAGAAATTGTGGTTGTCTGCATTTGGAATTCTAACAAGGCAATCATGTAATAGATAATAATATCTACTGGGTTCTAACATCACCGTAAAGGCATTATTTATGACTGCTGCTGGCAAAGCAGTTACTCCATTTTCCAAGCCAAATTGCAGTGAAAATTCTGGCAGCAATCAAAGAAGAGCCTCCAAAAATATGTATGTGAAATAAATAAGATTTCAGCCTTTTAGACATTATCAACTAGAAAAGGAGAATAGAGACTCAAGCTGTTACTTTTTATTAATCTCTTTACACTGTCACTTTTTCTTTTCCATTTTGACACTGAGGTAAAGAAGGTAAAGCGGTAAGGTAAATAACCTCCCTCTGCTTTAGACCAAGATGGTCTAAGCTAATCATATTTTGTCAGTACTACAACTTCTTATTTCATTGCTGTTGGAGAGGCTTTATTTAATGCATAAGACTAAAACCTATACAGTTGTGATCCTGCACCAATTTGCTGAAAAAAAGCAGGGCCTTCACTTTCACATTCAGCCTTACCCTGGTGCTATGGGTCCCAGTAACAGGCGTTTCTGAAAGTGTCCTCAGGAGCATCCTGAGGCAGCTTCACCTCATGTCTCATCATGCCACCCATGAAGGACAGGTTTCCTTGTGCCCTGGCACTGCCTACACAAGTGATGAGGAAACAGTCAGGAATATCTGGCCCAGCCATTCCCGAAAGAGCGACCACGAGTGTCTGACATCTGCCGACCAGATAGGGAATATGGACTCAAGCTGAAGGGAGCACTCAAGATGTGAAGTCAGACCTGTCTTCATGCTCCTTTCGGCTTGTGTCCAGAAGGATCCAGGGGCTTGGCACTACGCTAGGTGCTTCCTGGCTTGCATGCCTGCAGAAATCACATCAACTACGCCAGCCCCGTGGGCAGCCGGGCTTGCCCCCACCTCCTTCTGATGCCAGTTTCCCTTGTGCTATCAAGCTCATGGTTAACATCATCTGTCTATGCCAGAGAGGATATCATCCTGCCCAGAAGCCTCACAGCTACGCAGATGAAACCGAGTACAGTACAGAAGGACTAGATAAATATTTCATGCTTCCTGCAACGTGATTTTTGAGCAAATACAGTTTCATAAAAGCAAGAGAAGGATGAGTCAGCAACTGATTTTATAATCAGTTTTGGAGGTTTTTGGAGTTTTTTGAAGAACTGTCTGTTATTGGCATAAGAGTATGATAATTTCAGTGTCTCATATCCAGCATAGTAAGGAGATATTTGAGGCAGAGTGCCTGGATATTTTAGAAATCTCAGGGACCGACAGGAGGACTCCCACAACACCAGAACAACCACTAAAGATTCATGGACACTAACTGCACATGGAGTAAAGAAAAAGAATACAATAATATATTGCCTATAGTTTGCCAGGCTGCAGCAATGGGAATGACACAGAGCACATGGCGCAAGCCTAACCAAACTCATCATGGGCACCAAGTTGAGACCTCACATCCTGTCCACCCTTTCTCAACTCCATTATAATTTTCCTTGTCTGACAAATAAGAAAGTAGAACATAAACCCTTAAAGGAGTAATGCTGATGGTTACTATAGAAAGCACACTAAGACAAGCAGGGAGTCTTATAATAGATGGAGCTGTGCAACAGCAAAGGTGCTCAAGGTGGGAAAAACAGGCACAAGTAAGTGGAAGGAGAAAAGTCAATAGACAGTTTAAAAATAGACTTTCATTCTAAACAGGAAGTTGATTGGATAGTTTGGGGTGGGAGAGTTGTTTTTTAAAATATGAACTTCTGTATTTGCAACAGAATTTCCAGGCTATTAAGAAGTAATTATTTGTTGTGTTTACTGTCACTGTGTAATTGTAAAAAGTTACTGACCAAAACGTGTGGGAGATGAAATATCTTCAGTGACAATATCCCTTGCTAAAGAAAAAATTGCCTTTGCCTTGCCCACTAATCATCTGCCAAAGAGTAGTTTGCATTGGAAATGTTCCATTTTTTTGCTAATGCTACTTGACAGTAACTGAGATTTCAGCACTGGGACCTATTTAAGCACCTCAGGAGAAATTCAGAATCATCTGTCTTAGACAGAGCTGGGACAATGTACAAAATATTATTTTTAAGGAACAGAGGGTATGATTTGGCTATTTTTTTTAAATAGAACTAAAACTACGCACATACTGCATAAAATAGTCTAAAGCTACAAGTAATACTGGAGATAAAATCGAACCTTAGGGCCCTCGTCTCTGCTCATTTCTACCTGTCTAATGAAGTCTGTGGAACTACAATAATATATAAACAGTCTGAAAGAATAATTATTGTATTAAGCAGTAAATACAATTAATAGTTTAGGAACAAACAATTTGTTTTAATGAAAAATAATTACATGAAAAAGATATTTTTTTCTGTATACCATTAGGATGTAAGAATTATAGTTGACAGAGATAAAATACGCAGGGAGAATCACAAAAATAGATCATCTTCTGTGGTGTTCACAATTTAGAAAGAAAACCAAAAGATGTTGACAAAGCAGGTTAAAAAGCAAAGGAAAAATTGTTTACATTCCTTCAAAAATTTTCCTCTGCTTTTTCACATTTCAGATGTTCAAAGTTAGGAATGCTAAAATGGCATAAGAACATATGTCAGTACTGAGTCAGGTCAAATGCACATCTAATCCAGTATCTTGTCTCTAACAGTGGCCATAGTGATGCCTAAGGACAAATGAAAAACCAGCAAGCATGTACGATATGATGCTTCACAAGCATGAAAGTGATTTGCTTTCACTGCTTCGGGGTCAGTATCTCTCAAAAGCCATATCTTATTCCTCGAATAACGCTACCAAAACAGTTAGAATTGTACTGAGAGAAGTAATTCATGTAGCATAAAGAGTTCCCACTAAGTAACAAATACTTCTGTTTATCAAATACCTGTTGTGCTTCATAAAATATGCATGCCATTGTTTAAGAAAATGGGTACCTTTTATAGCTATACATGAAAATTTAATATAATTCACAGGTTAGCATTGACATTATCTTTTATTCCCGTTATTGAGGTTGAGAACTATTGAACTAAAAATGCAAGCAACAGTAAATATCTTTGTAATATCAATGATCTCAACATCACAGATATCTGCTTTCCATGAATCTTACTTGATTATAATATAAACTGAAAGGATGATAAATTATGATACTGAATAGAAGCAAGGGAAAGTGCATAAAATGCACTACTGCTACCAACATAATCTTTCTCTTATTTCAGGTTGCTCTACTCATGGCACATCAGCTCTTCTGAACTTTATATCCAGAGGTTACTCCTGCTGTTGGCCTGGTACCCGGACAAGTATGCATGGAGAGCATGCGTATGGTCTGCTTGTCTTCTGTCGCCTGCAGGGAAACAGCCTTCACACTCAGCAGGCAGCTATGGATCAAAAAGAGCCTTTCTGTATAGGGAAGCTGATGCCTATTTCATATTCACATCCCATCATGTGCTCAGCTGGGTCTGTCTTATGGTTTGATGATTTTAGCAGATTCCTCACCTCATTTTTTGACTAGGTTGATACGATAGCTCAATCTATTTACAGATCTTGCCTCCCCTTTCTCAGCAAAGCTCCACCAATCTGCTAACTCTGCTTTCCTCTAATTTCAGAGCTTATCAAGGTTTGAAGCAAATGGATGCCCATCTTGCAGGAGGTTACACCACCAGGTTCACTTGTCCCCTACACAAACAACCCTTGATGTAAGTTTGGAGAGGAGGTGTAGAAATGGAAGGGATTGTTCTGAATCCCCAGCAAGCACTGTGAGTGCTATGTTCACGTTGAATTAAGAGACCTTTCAATTGGAAAAAACAGCTGTGTAGTGGTGCTAAATTACTAAAAACTACCTCTTACAGCTAATGGAAGGAGAAAAAAATCTGCAAGTTTTAATAAATGTTACCCTTCTCAATAACAAAATGGCACATTTATTCATTTTTTACAGTTCTTTCTTCCAGGCATTTCTTCTAACATTCTTCTGTGTTAATTCAGAAAACTAACAAGTAAAATTAATATTTATCCAATAGTAGCAATTCTTTCTGTGTATGGAAACGAGCATGAAGAGCAAAAACCCTATGCAATAAGTGGGTTATATCTGTTAAAAAGACCACTTTGTCATCTCAACATGTCATTTACTAATTTCAGATTATTTTTTTTTAAATATAACTGCCATATTAATCGTAATTTTTACTATATCTACATATGGGTGTGTGAAATCTATGCCCTTTGGCTCCTGAAAAGGTTATTTCTGTTTCAGCTGTCAAAGCATAATGCTAGCATCAGTCCTTTATTTTGACAGGATAACTTTTTTTTTTAAATTGTTCTGAAAAGACAATGAATTGTATATTCAGAGTAGTACAATTGCTACTTTGAAAACAGCCAACCCTCTTTTTGAAAAGTTTGCTTCAGAAAGCATTGGCAATGCTTAAGTGAGAAGTAAGTATAATATTACCTGGTTTCCAAACCATGGCTACATTGTAGAGCTAATTAATGACTGTGAAAATGTAGACAGGTCTGTTATGTATCCACTATTTAAAAAAATATTTGCAAAACATGTAAAATATTAAAAAAGAAATATTCAGTTTTTTAATTATCTGAAAGAATATCCTTGTTGAAATATAAACACATCACAACACAAAGTGCATATGCACATGCAATAGTATTTCATACCGTGATAATATTTTGTTTTATATAAGGTGAGAAAAAGAATGATTTCGCCATCGTACATTACTTGCAGGACAGAAGCTGTTCTCTGGTCATTTTATGAGCATCTGTGCTTTCTCTGTCTAAATAGCTATAGGATTTCATAAAGTTTGAGTGCTTTAGTAGTATCCTGAAGTATTTCTGAGATTTGTGAGCATACTGGAATTGACCTGAGTATTAGAACCTGCCAAAGCAATATACACTCTATGCACAACAAATATTTGCTGCGTTAGACTTCTAGCAAAATAGCAATCTTGAGATGTCTTTCTACTATATCAGCCTGCAGTAACAACATGTTTGGGAGACACTCAAATGATGTAGCGGAGATGGCTGGTAGGAATAATAGTTTTGGCAAAGCTGATACAAAGGAAGTGCCAAATAGCACAGATAACTTCCCAGCACTAAATAATTCTAAAAAAACTGAATCTGAAATTGTTTTTTTTTAAATGGCCTTATCTTTAGAATTAATTTATTCTGCAGAAGCCCCTTGCTTGCACTCATTCTTGGCTGTGCTAGGTGAACATTTGGACCAATGATCTTAAGGTCTTTTCCAACTTAAACAATTCTATGATACTATGAGTCTATAATTCTAGGTTTATTGTAAATTATCTTGAGCCAGGGTGTATCTGTCCATTATAAGAGGGATCTTATGCGGCTTTGAAAGCGGAAATAAGTTGCATATTATCATGGCAGAATATTTTTTTTCTCCCAGGTCTTCCCAAAATGTAATGGGTACTCCTCATTAAAAGCTTGTACTCAGCTATTATCACTCAGCAGAGCTGTCCTGAAGTGATTGCTGATAATCTCATGCACCACCTGATAAACTGTTCTTTTTATGCACCTAAAGACTTCCATATAGCAGAGGTGGAATTTGGTTTGCACAACTTTCAGCTGCGAAATAGACAAACATTTAATTTGTCAGGGGTAGTTTTCAAATACAGTATGATGCTTGTCCTTGCTCCCATATAAAAAAAACCTACAGCTACTCTAAATGCATACAACTATAAGCTTATGTTTTACTTCAGGGTATCCTGACTTACATAAGACACCTTTCAGTCTTTCTCGTTTCCTTTCTAAACTCCTTTCCCTTCCCTCCATCCTCCCCTCCATTCCTCCCTTCCCTCTTTCTCCTTCCCTCCCTTTCTCTCTTTCCGCCTCCATTTCTCTTTCTATTTCTCTTTTTAATTTTCTTCTTTCCATGCCTTTTTTCTTTCTCTGTGTCTTTCTTTCTTTTCTCTTCTTTCTTCTTTCTTCTTTCTTGTTATTCCTTACTTTGTTTCTTTTTTTTCCACTGCTATTCATGGAGGAAAATAGAACCCGAGGCTCAGATGAAGTTAGTGCAATTGAATAATCTTCATTAGTATCAGCATTATTTTCTTGGCAAAAGAAAGACTGCATCATTGTGGTTAGAGATCCTCTGAGTTGTTTTTCTGCTGCTGTAACTAAGATATCATGTCTGGCATTGCCTATGAAGGTCTTTTCAGAAATTTGTTAAGGAAAAAACAAAGGGACAGTCTGAATTTAAAAGAAGAATCTTTTCTTCTTTACATCTGTACCTAAGGTAAGAGACAGAGGACTAAAATCTGTAGCTGTTCGTGTACCTTTTCTAGCAGTTTTGCAGCCTTTCCGTACCCCAAAGGCAGTCTCAGTCATGGCATATGAAAGTTCTCCCAGCATGAAGATGGGCAAATACTCATTTTTTTTGAAATTGTCATAAAACACCTGAGAGGTCAAAGAGAGTCTTTATGTACTGACCATTAAAAAAAAAAGAGGCAAATCTGCAATTAATGTTCCATGGTGTATTCTCAGGTGCCCAAGAGGAAAAATGTGGCAAATATCTTTCTCTTAGGGAGATATTTCTTTGTTCAGCATAAGATATATCTGACACAAAACACGATTTCTTCTATGAAGTTTTAATAAATTTGATTTTGAATGTGTTTTTGAAAGTGTCTTTTAAGCTAATTTTCTGTATTGTATAGTTGATATAGTTGATGTCAAGACCTGTTGTCAGGACAGTGTCCCTTGGTTTTCTGGGACGAAACTGGTGAGGGGTCCAGGGAACAAGTCTTACGAGGAACAGCTGAGGGAAGTAGGATTGTTTAGTCTGGAGAAAAGGAGGGTGAGGGGAGACCTTGCAGCTCTCTACAACTACCTGAAAGGAGGTTGTAGCAAGGTGGGTTTCAGACTCTTTTCCTAAGTAACAAGTGACAGGATGAGAGGAAACGCCATCAAGTTGTGCCAGGGGAGGTTGAGAGTTGTGGTCAATGGCTCAATGTCTAAATGGAGACCACTGACAAGTGGCATTCCTCAGGGACTGGTATTGGGACTGTAGCTGTTTAGCGTCTGTCGGTGCCATGGACAGTGGGACTGAATGCACTCTCAGCAGTTTTGCTGACAACACCAAGCTTTGTGGAGCAGTCGACACACTGGAGGGAAGGATTGCCATCCAGAGGGACCTGGACAAACTGAAGAAGTGGGCTTGTGTGAACCTCATGAAGTTCCACAAGACCAAGNCCATGAAAATGATCTGAGGGCTGGAACACCTCTCCTATGAGGACAGGCTGAGAGAATTGGGGTTGTTCAGGGAGACCTTATAGCGGCCTTTCACTACCTAAAGGGGGCCAGCAGGAAAGATGGGGAGGGGCTCTTGATCAAGGAGTGTAATGATAGGACAAGGGGTAATAGTTTTAAACTGAAAGAGGGGAGATTTAGATTAGATATTAGGAAGAAATTCTTTCCTATGAGGGTGGTGAGACACTGGAACAGGTTGCCCAGAAAAGCTGAGGATGCCCCATCCCTGGAAGTGTTCAAGGCCAGGCTGGATGGGGTTTTGAGCAACCTGGTCTAGTGGGAGGTGTCCCTGCCCATGGCAGGGTGGTTGGAACTAGATGACCTTTAAAGGTCCCTTCCAACCTATGATTCCATGGTATTAGGAAAAATTTCTCCGCTGAAAGGGTTATCAAGCGTTGGAAAAGGCTGCCCAGGGAAGTGGTTGAGTCACCATCCCTGGAGGTATTTAAAAGACATGTAGATGTTGCACTTAGGGACATAGTTTAGTGGTGGACTTGGCAGTGCTAGGTTAATGTCTGGATTTGGTGATCTTTATAGGTCTTTTCCATCCTAAGCGATTATATTATTTTATATATTTATCATGGATGTTCCATTGAGATACATCTTGTGCTACGACCAATTATATGGCTGTTCAAGTAATTTAAGGATTACTTAAATTCATTACTTTAATTTTTTTCCATATCTCACGCAATAACAAGAGCCAGTATTTTTCTTTTTAAAATATTGCTGTTAAAGAATGCCAAAAAAATCTAGAAAAATATCTTGCATTTAAGCAACCAATTTCTGTAAATATCCAGCTTGCTGAAAAGGTAGCTGCAACCCTTATGTGGAAGTGCTTGGATTAACGCATCACTAAGGAAAAATTCAAGTGTTAATGAAACACTTTCATCCGCACATCTGAAGAATAAAATGGTCAAGTAATTTCAAATGAGTCAGTGAACCACCTACATTAACTACCAGGTCAGCAGTCTACAGGTGAAATACTTGTAAAAGCTTTTGAAGTACCTACCCTCCTTAGTGCCTTCTATGAGCATAAAGCAAAGAAAATGTCACGTTTCATTCCTCATGACTGTAAAATGCTTTTAAAGTTAGGAATTCCCTTAGTATAGGACATGCATTTAACATTATAAAGTTTTATTCCTTCATATTAAGGAAACCTGTAACAAGATCACAATCCTGCAAAAGACACTGAATTTAATGTGATAAAGCCTATTTGTAGATGACAGGAGACATATTTGCCTATTTGTTTTGTTTTATGATTTGGAGGTCATTTACAGTACAAACTAAAATAACAAACCTAGGCTTCATCAGCCTCTGTTAGATACCTTGGAATAGATTTTAAACCCATCATATTTTTTCCCTCCATTTAGGCATTTTGAATACTGCATCCTGACTGGACTTCCAGGAAGCCTTCTGGTCCATCCCCCATGCCCCACAGCAGGAGCAGCTATACCCTGTGTCATTCCTGACAGATGTTTGTCTCTTACTCTTAAAAACCCCAAGTGACAGTGACTCTACAACATCCCTGGGCACTCTGTTCTCATGTTATTCTACATTTGCCTTCGGAGTTTTTCCTAAATGTCTAATCTAAGTGTCCCTTGCCACAGTTTCAATCCATTATTTCTTCTCTTACCCTCTATGGAGATTGAGAACAGATTAATTACTCTCTTTTTGCTTTCAGTCCTTTAGATATCTAAAGTTAGTTATTGTACTCCTCCTTTGTCTTCATAGTCTCCTCAGGAAAGGCATTGTTATTTAGCATCACTGCAAAATGAGGAGGCAATATTTTCTGGTAATTTTTATGTAATTATTGTCAAGGGAATAGTCTTTCTACTGTATCAGTTTCCAGCGGTATTTGCAATGGGATTATGTTAGGAGAAATTATAATACTGTTTCTTTTTATAGTTCTATGGGAATAAAAAGAATAAAATGGTCTAATGGGAACAATTACAAGAGAGACAACCCTTCAACGAATTTTTGTGCTGCAGCTGGCTGAGAGTTTCTTTTCCAGTTAAATAGTACTCCTTGTTTTACCCCGATTGCTGCTTGTGCAACGTCATGGAAAGGGGAAATTGACCGGTCAAAATAACATGTAAGGCCAGTGCTTTACGTGTGAGTGTGTGTGGGCATGTGGGTGCGCAGGGGAGGGTGTTCTGAAAACGCTTCTGAAAATGTTTCCTGCTCAATGCGCACAGTCGTGTCAAGTCTTTGTGTCACAGGGAAAGAACAGTAACTACAGGGAGAATATTTATTTCTACTGACTGATTCTTTGGCACCTGAAGCAACTTCTTTGCTCTCTCACAGTCACACCTCCACTCATTTTGACTTGGGCATTTTTCAGCTGCCTCTTGGTATCTATGGTCTCTCGTCTAGGATGGCAGTGTCAGCAGTAGCCATGGAAACCTGAGCATATTTGCTCCTGTTCTGTGCTGCCATCAAAGGTCGCTTTTGTCCCATCCTGTTACAGCTTTGACTACAATGCAGAACTCCAAGGTGAAGCCAGAAGTAATTTTTGCATCACAATTTTCTTACTTTTCATCTTACTGTATTGTTTAGGGGAGTCCATTATGGTCACATCATACGTGCCTCCATGATGTCAGGTGTGGGATGTCAGAAGACCTCTGTCTGATGAGGATAGTGACTGGTATGAGGACATCTGAGCTCTCATGTTGTCTACAAATCTCAAGAGTCTTTCTGTAACTTTAATATTTATGTTTCCAAGATGTTTTGCAGGGACCTCTCAAGATCTCTCCAGATCTTTATGTTGCAAAGCTCATCTTCACATTTCTTGAAATTCAGAGCCAGCTATATGCTTCTCTGCAAGTTGAATCAATGAGTCATAACAGCCTTATTTTATCTAATTTATAATTGTTATTACTTAATGATCTTGAAAGTCGTAAAATTAAAATGATAATAAAGTAAACAGCATACAGAGCTTAAACTCAGATGCTCAATAAAGTGTTTTAGTAACTTTACATTACAGAATATAATGGTTTGTATAATTCCTTCTGATATGCAAGTACCATAGCAGTATTTGGCATTTATAACAATTTTTAGAAGAAATTTTACTTACGGATAACTTGCAAACTGATACAGAGGGATGCCAGAATTTATTCCTTAATTTGAAAGTAGGACATGGACTGCTGGGATTTTAGAGAGCTAATACAGAACTGAAAAATGGAATCATATTTAGACATCTGTCTCCCCCTCTCCTTTAAGTGGAATACATAAGCCACTATTAAATCTGTGTGGGAATTATGTGCCTCAAAGGAGAATGCCAAAAACCTGCACACAGGTGCTACCCGCAAGAAATGCTTGGCAGAAATCCATTGTGAAACCAATCAACCTATCAATTTCTGATTTCAAAGTCCACACAAGAACCTACATCCACACTTTGTTAGCACCTAGGTTAGCAAACCAACCTTCCTTCCCTCCCTCCTTCTTTCCTTCCTTAATTTCCTTCTCTCTTTCTCCCTTTTATTTTGCTTTGAGCAGCCTGGTCTAGTGGGAGGTGTCCCTGCCCATGGCAGGGGGGTTGGAACTAGATGACCTTTAAAGGTCCCTTCCAATCTATATTCTATGACATTAGGAAAAATTTCTTCACTGAAAGGGCTGACTCTTTTGACTTGTCTTGTGCTGTCCTGAGAAAGTTCAACTATTGCCAAAATATCTGTAGGTGTTCAGATCTGAGGCAACAGTCCACGGAGGTGCTGCATCAATCACAAGACCTAAGTAGCTGGTCTGTGAGGTGACTTCTGGTAGGAGCGAGCATTAGACGGACTGCATGTGAGAATCACATCGTCTTTGTGCTGAACCACCTCTAAGTCCTGAGACTTAAAGCAGCTGGATGGCCTCACAGCATTCTGGTGGGTCTGTGGGGTGTGAGATCTCAAGCTACCAGACAAGTTTCTTCTTGTCATGAGGATGATAGGCTCCCCCAGGAATTGGATGTTGGTAAGTGGATTAGGTGCCTTCCCATGCTGAAAAACAGGCCAGACTTAAATAGTACATTAATTTACACTCAGTGGAGCTCAATATTTAGCTTTGACTTTTGCACTTGCCTTCTCATATATTAACTCCTAACCTTAGTGAGCATTTTGCATTTGCCCCTTTTTCCTCATGGGAAAATGCTGTTGCAGCATTGAAGGAATCACTCAGCAGCCACCATAATGAAGCAGACATTGAACTATATGATGATGCATGTTTCTTAATTTTGGGTTTGCTGAGTGAGTTAGTTGTTTTAAAGCCGTTAAAGAGAGCTCTGTATCTGTGCCTGTGTCCCAGTGCAATTTGTAACTCAAGAAGCATTTGTTCTTGGAGACCACCTCGTTGTCCTAATGTAAATATCACATGTAAAATTATTTTCACCCGTTTTCCACCTATTGCTCAGAACGCAAATGGTTATGGAAACTTGAGATTTCCATAAAGCCCCTTGACAACTGCACTTGACTGTGTTGCTTTCTGTAAGGGTATAAAATAGTATCCTAACAAGATTTTATGGCTAATTTTTCATGGTAATTATGAAATTTATTTACCTCACCACAGTATGTTTGAAATTGTATTTAAAGATTCATACGGTGTTTATTCGGTTCCAGTAACAATTTAGCTTTCCACACAGCAGCAAGTCATACTCATAAAAATAAGACTCATTTTAGATTATTGCCAGTGCACCAAATAAAATTTACGAACTTGAAAATGTGTTTAGAGTCTGTATGTTTCTTATTTCTCTTAACCAAAGAAAATGAAAAACACTTTCAGTAATGTATATAGTCCTCTGTTTAAAAAAGATCTCAAAGAATTTAAAGGCCTTCCTTGAGTCTCATCTGTTTTGATAAGAACCAAAAGAAATAACAGTTTATCACCAGATTTTTATTTGATTGTCTATGTAAGAAGCAAACGTTTGAAACGGGAAAGACAAAGTTTTGGTGCTCTTATTTGCCTATTAGACTGGCATTAGTCTAGACGTAGAGCTTGTATCATCATTAGCAGCCTGTGTGTTTTTCTGCCAGAAGTGTTATATTTTAAGGTGGCAGCCTAACAGAAGCACGTAGTCCATTAGTCCACACTAAAGTTGAAGGTCATTGCTATCAGACTTGGAGATTCATTTGAGATCAATTGAAGTACAAGCATATATCTGAAACACACTAATAAAAGCAAATTGTTGCGCTAGTCTATAAAGTCCCTTGACCTTTTCTGGTCTTCTGCTACAATTTTTGGGTGCTGAAGTCAGAAACTAAAGAGTGAGCATAGCTTGCAGAAGACAGCTGCTTTCTGCCCAAAGGAATGAATGAGGGAGGGAAAATTGGGGATATATTAAAATGTTTTCTTTTTCTTCAGTATAAATGTCTAAATTATCAAAAAGAAAAAAGGGAAAAAAGTATAATGTATTATTTTAGCTATGCTGTTAGCTGAATTAAAAAATCTCAGTTCCCACTTTCCTTGAAATAAAGCACTTTGTAGAATCTGTGGGTCAAATATCTGAGGACATAGCCAGCACTTTTCTGTACTAATGTGCATATTTGGTACTTATGTATATTGCCTGTTAGCCCATCAGAAAAATCTTTTCTTCTGCTGTGACGAGCCTCATCATTGTTGCACAACGGGAATTGTATTTGATTTCAGTATCTTTTTGAAGCTACATGCAGCATCTGTTCCTCCTGTTCTCATTCTCTATCTCAAAATTTCCATGGAATCTGCTGTAATTGTTCATCAGACTTCCCAAAGCTACATTTAAAGTAGAACAGCTCCATTAAATATCACTAATCTATTGGAAATAAATCTATTGTACAATCCATATGTAATGTATGGCTGATTCTAAATTAACAACTCTTTCCATGCACAACAATAAACTTTCATATAATTAATTTCTTTGTGTAAAACACAAAATTTACCATTGTATCATACCCATGCAACTGTTCAGGTTAACAGTAAAAAAACCCCAAACCTGAATTCATGTTGATAACTGCTCACTGCCAAGGACAGACACCTGGAAATGAGAAGTGAGACTTTATTTCAAGTCAGCCTCTGAATTTTTTATGGTTTAGGCAAGTCATTAATATCTATGCCATAATTTTACAATATGTAAATGATGCCTGATCACCTCTGCGAAAGTGTTTTGAGTTTTTATTTCCCTGTAAATTTTATTGCTGCTGTTCTTCAAGGAATAAACCTGTCCCATGGAACTGTGGCAGGGCTTCAAAGAACATGGAACGCGAATGAGAAGATTTTAAGAGTCCCAGACAGAAGGTAAGTTAAACCTTCAAAGCTTTGAATCCTCTCTGGGGCTTGCATATCAGGCATGAGAAGTAAAGCTATGAAATACCTTCTCTAGGCCCACCAAAGGCATAGGTAAATGGGATCCAGATCTTTCGTCACAAAGGTCTGCAAATGAAGAGGATGTTACACCACTTAGGCTGTTTGAGCATTGCTAGAGAAGTTTCTGGTTGCTTGGCTGCTGAGTTTCATTGACCACAAGAGAGCTACAACCTGCTGTAATTTACAGGTACAATCCCCTGTGTAACTGATCTTATACAGAAAAAATAAAAATACCCAGATCCCCCCTCCCAACCCCCTAAAAAAAAAACAGAAAAAACCCCAACCAAAAAGAAAAAGCAAAAAAAACCACCATGAAAAATAGAATCATAAACAATAGAATCATAAATCTTGACATATCATGATATGAAACTTTACATAAAGTTGGAAGCAACTCAGCAGCATACCTCAGCACTGGACATGCAAAGCATATCTTTAGGACTTGAAGAATCTTAGCAAAATGAGATACTGCCAACCCAGGTGGGTTTTTAACTTCCTATAATTTGCTTTGTTACTTACGTCTACAAAAGGTGAGAGGAAATAAAGAACTATGCCTGAATATGACATTTCTTCTTACTCAACACTAGGCTTCTATACAGTGTATGTCTACACAATCACAGAGAAAACAATGGAGTGGAATGGAGTGACTTAAGAAGTGATGGAGGCTCTTACAGCCCGTGACTAGGAGTGAATAGTCAAACTGGGAATAGACCACAAATATAGACTGCCCAAAAGTCCTAATTTACCTAAAAAAGGAAAATGTAAAGAGTATATACCTGATACTGAACCTTCCACAGGGGAATGCTGGTTACCTAAAAGAGCTTAATTTTGTTCCTTCACTGTAATTTTTAAGCTGCTGCCTAACAACGGGTTTATCCAGAGCAGAAAACATTTCACAATGACATCTAGTAAAGCATATTGGCAGTGTACATTGTGGAAAGTATATAGATATTTTAGGTAAGTAAAAGGATAGACTTTTCAAGAAGCATACAAGAAAATTAACAAAAAAAGAAAAAATTACCAGTTTTGTAGATACGACTATATTGGATTTTTATTTTCTGTACAGAAATTATGCAGATTCATAGTGTGCCAGTCAGGCATCACGGGGCAATTAATTCCAAATATAAGCAATTCAAATAAAGCAGGGTGGGGTTTTTTTAGTATTTTTTAAATTTCTAACTTCCCTGAGAAAATTGCAGATTTTCATATCCTACCAGTGCAGTATAACAATTGGTCAATAATGTATGGGAAATCATGAAGTCTTTTAGTCTTTCAACTTTATGTTTAGCTTCTCCCACCATTTTGAGAAATATCTGCATTACTGGCATTAAAAGGATACTCTTATTAAATTGTCCGCTTATTCTGTTTCCACATTCTAAATATTATCAAAAGCAAGGAAATAGTAGGAAATATCTTTAGCCTTAAGGCCAAGGCACTGATAAAACCAGCTTGAATCAAAGCCTTTGAGACTCTTGGCATTTATTTCAGCAGACTCTGTTTGAAGCACTGTATCCAGAAGGATCTGTGTATCTCTGAGTGACAATCCTTGTCACAACAAGGTTACAGCAGATAACTGACTGCAATTCTCATTTGCAATGAGTAAGAGAGGCAGGATTAGTCATTCTGACTCTTGCCATCCATCTCTACAGGGGAAGATGCTAATATAAAGAAGGGTTATCATGAACGTACAAAAAATGCATATATTATTGCAGCTGCACAAATGAATATCAGTATTAAATTCCCTTGCATTTCCACCACAAGCTAATCAGTCTCAATAAAATTATCTTCATGTGGCTACATTGTATGAAAGGACATTTTTCCAAGTTAATTGAAATTTAATTCTTATTTGTGATGAGAATATTTTGGAAGTCATTTAATGGAAAACAAGCTGGTTTGTGAGTGGGGGAACTAACGGAGCTGCGTTGCCAGCAGATTTGTGACTTGTCACTTTGCTCCCATTTAAAAAAAAAAAAAAATCTCAGGTCACCTTCTGATGCCTTTTGTCACCTTTTCTAAACTTCTTCCCAGGATCCTCTGCTTCCTCTCCTGTTCCTTATTTATCTTTCCCTGGACTGTGCTGAGATTAGGTTAGAATTATTCACAGTGGGTAGGCTTGATTCTTTTAATCAGCTGGCTGATATCTGAATGAAAAGGACTTTTTTTTTCTTTCCTGTCTCTTGGTAGATCAGGAACAGAATGCTGCTGAGACTTCCACCCCTTTGGCAGATTTGGCTGAAATTGGCTACTATATTAAAAAAATTATTAGAGGAGGACAGACATAAGATCATAGAAGGTGAAATCTCACTAGTCCCCTTTTCACTGCAAACCCTGAGCATGAATGTCATAACCACAAAATGCATCTCCGTGTCGGCTCACAATAACATGGATCAGTGAAACAAGCACTGCGCTAGCCGAATAGCAAAGCTGTTGCAAAGCTAATGCCCTTCAGCAGAGCAATATTTTAGCTGAGGTACTATAGTTGCATACACACTGCTGTATCTCCAAAGCTAACTTGATAAGTTGGATTTGTACCGGAAGATGGGGAGTATTTTTTTCTTTGAAACTGGACTGTGTAAGGAACAGCGTGGAGGCATTAATGGTGCACAGGCACCACGAGCATTACCATCAAATATAACAACTACACCTACTACCCAAGCACCTGAGTGAGGGTTGATCCCCTTCAAGCAGGATCTTCCTCACAGTTTTCTCTTAATTTGTGCCTGTTACTGAGAATTTGCTAGTACAAAAGGAAGTGCTAGAAATTTCCAGTTTCCTCCTATTTTCTTTAGTAAAAGAAATACCAAAAATGTCAGTCTCTTTCTTTTCTGTCCACTGTGCCTTGGTGGTTGTGGGAAAGATGCAGACACAACATGCAAGCTACATTTTTCTTGCAGCGTAGATAAAAAAATCCAGGCAGTGAAATATTAACCATCTTCTCCAACAATGGTGAGAAAGGGTTAATTTAGTTTTCTCTTGGGATACTTTCATACGGTTTTGCAATCCTCCTTCCTTAAAAGGCTGACCTTGGAATTTAGGGCAGTAATCAAGATGACCTTTCAGTAAAGGGCATGGAAAGCATTCACATCTGAACTTCAACCACATAAAGTCATTGCTTTACATTTTTGAAGCTCACCTATGAATCTCACGAGCCAGAGAGGTTAAAAAAAGTCATAAATATCTCAGGTAATTTTCAGTCAAAGCTAAAATACTGTAGCTTCAATCAAAAAACAAGTGAAATATAATGACTCAGACTTACACTGGTTTTTATCTCACAGCAATAAATAATAAAAATTCCCAATGTAATAAGGAGATGGATTACTTCTGAGGATCTTGATCTACTGCTTGGGAAGAGACATGTTCATGTCCCATCTCTACCACGGGCATACTGTAGAACTTTATGTGAATAATAAACCAGTCTGAACCTTTCCTAAGTATCAGTAGCATTTCTTTGTTTTAAATGAATGTATCAAGGGTAAAGTAAAATTACTGAGAAGAAATTTGGTTCTGTTTTAACTCAAACGAAGACAGTCTATTAAAGATGACTGGTGCACCTGTAGATCAGGAGTGGGGACCAGGTGCAGCCATGTGCAGAGATGGAATAATCAAAAAAATATGAAGTTTTTACCTCCCTTGGGGCTTACCTGTCCACGGTGACTGCCACTTGGATACCATAATTTGTGGTTGAAGGTGACTGACAGATGAAGAAAGTGACATATTCAGGTAGGCAACTAGGAAAAGGTACCTACCTGTGTGGTAAAAGTTTCTGGCTTAATACTTTTTACTGCATATTCTGAAAAATATTTTAGGCAAATTTTCACTTTATTTCCTGAAGGTGGGAGGAAAGCTCAGGCTAAGCCTGCAGGAAGGAGGACCGAGATGCCCACTAGCACTGGCAGCTCCCAGAGGGCACCAAGAGGCCCTAATTGCCCTGAGCAGCCTCACCTGGGACCCCCACCCACACACCATCTGCCCATAGGCCCGGGGCACCATTTAAGCTCAGGACTGCTGCCTTTTCACTTTCTGAGCTGTAGTGTAGGTATGCTTGTTTCTAGCTCTGTCTCCTTCCTGGCTGGACCTTGGACCTACCATGTGCCTTTGTCATCTGTGCTGCTCCTGGCTGGACCTGGACCATCTCCTCACTGTGCCTGGGGTAGTCAATGGATCTATCTTTCAGTGCACAGCTTGGATGCTGCACACCCTGTGAGTGGAAGCCCAGCCAGTGCTGTGGTTGGGTTGCCCTCAGGTCCCAGCTCATCTGCTCCCAGGCACAGAAGCTCTCCTGCATATGCTCAGCGGGTGTTTTACGGGAGGTATGGAGTATACTGTGAATTTCTTCATGGAAGATCTTAGCCTTATTGCTTTGAAGCAGTCCTAGCACAAAGTCTTCTCAGTTTTGAGTTTTTTCTCTGTTTTCCTGTTCATTTATTAGGACTGATAACGTGAGCCCTATTGTAGGGATCTATATAGTATTATTCATTTTCTGAACATCTTATGAGCAATGTCAGAGGATATTCTAGTTTTCATTTAGAGGAACCAGACTCATGGGTATGAAAGCCTTACGTCCTTCCTGCCCTACCCAATGCTTGTCTAGTGAGAATAGCCTGCCCATGTTTCCTGAAGTATGGAACATGAGGAGGAAGTCCAGAAGACAAAGGCAAGTCCCGTGTAGCTGCTGGCTCATATCATCCCCAGTAGTCAGAAGATCCTTATGGATGTGCCTAAGATGATTCAAAGGATCCCTCTATATATGCGTTCTGCACAGCAGGGACAGTCAGGGAAACAGAAAATGTTCTTCAGACCTGTCATGACCAACCTCACATACTTTCAGATCAGGCCATGAAACCGTTCTCAAGACTTGGACTGATATATTTTTCCCCTTTGAGGCTTCAAATTACGAAATCTGGGATTTTAAGCCTTATAAAAAGATTCATGTGGACAAACCCATAAAACTTTAGATAGGGGTGTATGGATTTTTCTCCCCATGTGTTTACAGCACAAATAAGGTGCAATACTTTTTTCCAAGCTTCCTGTGATAAAGTCACCTTTGGGCTGAGATTAAGCAGAGAATAACTTTAGAGACAGCAAAGGACAAACCGACCATAGGTTATACTGGGAAATGGTTTTAGTTAGCACATTTTATTACATGGTGTGTGCTGTTGCAAGCACTGATGTATAAAGTGTCAGTTTTGAGACATTTGGGAGGTGCAGATGGAGAGGAACATTTCATAAAGACCATAAATCATATTTTTCATCACATTTTGCTTATGTGTTGTATTCTCTAGATTTACCCATTCATATTATTGCAAGGTAAAGTTATAACATTTTCATTTTATGCCAAAATAGCCATCTGTAGCCATCCACTGGTGAATTCATATTAGTAATGATAATGGGATTGAGAGAGTAATTGTGTGCAGGATTTTTGATATTTAAAGGATGGATATGCACAATTTAGCTCCCTACACTGTGCAAGAGGCACTCTGCTTCAAATGAATCATGAAAATAGTAATAAGATTTGTATTTTTTGCACTGCTTTGTACTGAAAAATATTGAAGCATATTTTTAAAGAAAGGTTGGACGCAGCCTACTGTATGTGCTCAAGAGACAGAGCCCTTCAAATTCATTCATCAGACTTCTATGCAGAATGGTAATTCTACAAAAATGTTAAGAAAGTTACATAGATCATGAATTTAAACTAGCCTGAACTTCAAGAAAAAGTATTGCTTCTTTAGAGGGTAACAAATACGATCTTAACCAAAACCAGGCAAATTCTCCACCGCTTCTAAGCTACTGTGGGTGTAGCAGAAAATGTAGGAGATAATGTGAATCCTGTTAGAGAACTGGTTAAACCTCCCCAGTTCTCTGACTCAACCAGGCAGCAATTCAGAAGTGTTGTGAAGAAGATACGTAAATTGTGCACTCTTCTCTTCTGAAGTGGTAATAATATTCCATCTGGGTGCAGATGAAGTGCAAAGTCATGTTTCAAGTCTCAAGGGAAAAAAGCTGGTTTAAAATACCTCCTTAGTTTCCTCCTAACATTTGCTATTGGCATAGCTTTCTGCTGGTCTTGTATATGTCATTCTTAGTTGGTCTAAGATTGGTCACATTATATGTGAAGCCTGGGTGTTTACCAGGAGGCTTTGGATTCCAGAAGGCAAAAGGTGCCTAAATGTGAGGCAAGTGCTTCAGGAAACACCTACAATTTCAGTGGTGCAGCGTCTTGAAGACTCTGCCTAGCTGCAGATCTCTCAAGACAACACTTGAGAGTAGTTCCCCTCTCTACCATGCCATACCCTAAAGGAGAGCCATGCTCCAGAGAATTCAGCCCAAAACCATTGCATGAATTATTTCAATTTTATCAGCAGCTGCTAAGAAACAGCTCACTGGAGTGTCTGTAAAAAAGTCTTCATAGATGTGGGCTTAGGATCAAGCTTGATTTTCAGAATAGGCTGGCATATTTTTTCCACGTAGTATTCAACTCTGATATATGCTATGCTTTTCATTAACTTGGATCAATGAAATATATGTTTCGGCTAACAGCTCTCAGCAGACTGGAGGTGGAATCATTTGCCTGGAAGATGGCCAATCTTTACAAAAGAAAACCTTTATCTTGCTACATTTTAGCTGATGGATGCTGAAGAAGCATTTTTACTTTGTGAACAGCTCACCTATTACTTCTCTTAGTTCTGGGAAATGTCTAATAATGAAGGCTACATGAGGTCAATCTCATAATTATAGCTGTCACCACAGTCTTCCCCCTTCCCTAGATACTTTAGATCATAATCTGCAAAGTCAAAAGATCTCCAAGGCTAAAAACTACTGATTGTATTAACCAAAAGCACTTAGTACCTAACAAATATCAAAGTTTCTGAAGTAAAAAAAGTTCAGCTCTGGCTAAAGGCAACAATATGACTTATTCCTAGAAAAACACAGCATTAGATGAATTCCTTGGCAGTCAGGAATGCTGGCTGACCAGATTTCTGTAGTTGAACACTAACAAAAATGTGACAAACACCTGATACCTCCAGTTAAAAAGAAAAAAAATAATTCCTACCTCTTAAGATATGAAACCTTTTTAATATAGGAAAAAGTCCTAGAAATTTTGGACTCAGAAATATTATATATTCTTAATCTAAACATAGTTATGTTTCAGATTAAAAAAAAAAATAGTTTGTCAATCATTCTTACTATTAGCTACCTTCTGCTAGTAGGGAGATAAACATATAGCAAAAAACTAAAAAACATCTGCCCCAGATATTAGTCCTGACTGACAACAGAAACACATGGACAGACACACACGATTAGAAGGAGGAGTTTTCTATAGTGCAATCGGTTTTCTTTTTTAGTAGGCATATTCTCTTCTTGTTTACTAGATACTTTCTTTTATCTAATATAAATATCCTCTCGGTAGTGACTTTTACTCAAGTGTCTTTGTAAACTCAGACCAGACAGTCTAAATGTTATTTCCTGTAACTTCTAACCTCTGCTCTTGGCTAATCAACTCTAAACAAAATCACTTAGAGTTGAATGGATGATTTATGTACACCTTTACATTAGTCGAGTCCAAACCTGCCAGGAAAGTCCTGCTGAAAATTTCTAGTGGCTGTCTGCCCACTGGAGACTGGAAATAAAGAAGTCTACTAAATTTCTTAGTGAGCACTGCTGAATGCCAAATGTAACAGATAGGGCAATGCTTCTATACAGCAGGTAAAGAAATTACTAGACTGCTAGCAGAAGTGTGAAAGCTGTATTTGAAGTAGAAGGAAGAAGGCTAATCACATGTGAGACAAAGAATCTGCACAGCAGTAACATGTTTTTATCAGACAAACTCTCATGCATACAAATCCTTCTCCAGATCTGAGACAGTAGCAACAGACTTGATACATGCAAGTCACTGACTTGCAGATTAGGGAGGCACATGATGCTCAGCTCACCCTTGAGGGCAGTGAGCTTAGGTGATGGGCGATAAAAGATGAAAGACAATGCATTTGCCCTTATGCACTTAAATGCATGAGAGGAAGTAAGGTGGTTGAGGGTTTGGCAATGTATCACCACTATTTTCACAGAATCGTGGAATTGTCTAGGTTGGAAGGGACCTTTCAGATCATCAAGTCTAACCATTGACCCAACACTGACGAAAACCATCACTAAACCATATCCCTAAGCACTACGACTACCTGTCTTTTAAATACCTCCAGGTAGGACAATTCCACCACTTCCCTGGGCAGCCTGTTCCAGTGTAAAATTTTTTCCTACTCTCCATTCTGAACCTCCCCTGCTGCAACTTGAGGCCACTTCCTCTTGCCCTATCACTTGTTACTTGGATCCACCTCTCTACAACCTCCTTTTAGGAAGTTGTAGAGAGCGAAAAGGTCTCCCCTCAGCCTCCTTTTCTCCAGGCTAAACAACCCCAGCTCCCTCAGCTGCTCCTCATAAGACTTGTGCTCTAGACCCCTCACCAGCTTTGTTGCCCTTCTATGGACCCACTCCAACACCTCAATGTCTTGTGGTGTGGTGCCCAAAACTGGACGCAGTACTCAAGGTGGGGCCTCACCAGTGCCGAGTACTTCTGTTGTGCTTTCAGGTGGCTGATGCTCTTATGTATTGGGGGTGAGCATAAAATGTAAACCTCTTCTAGCTGCAAATCTTCTATTGCATGTGGATTTAGACCAGTTTCAGCAAACACTGCTAGACTAATCTCCTACAATTTCGATAAGAATATAGGCCAGAATGTTTAGGTATTGAGAGAGAATGAAAGGTACATGGTTAGAATAGACACTGTAATAAATCTTTTACAACATCCTGTGGCCATTTACATTAATTATCCAGTATCTAGGAATAACTTGAGTATCACAGAATCAAAAGGGGAAGGGAATGCTGGAAATAAAATACAGTAACATTTAATGTCTTAATCTTGTATTCTCTGAAGCTAATGGCAAAGCTTCTAGTTCACGTGCAGGATTAGCTTTTAAAAAAGCATAACGAAGAACAGAAATGTTCTTCATATATTTTAGTTAATGTCAGCTGTCTTGCAAGGTAAACATGTAACAGTCAACAGAGATACGATTTCGCCATTTTAAAGGATATAGGGTTCCTTTAAGGATTATCCTTGTAAGGTTATGTCTTATTCTTTTTAGACATTGCAGATGCTAAAAGCTTTTTAAAATTGTAGTCTTAACTACTTCAGGCCAGTCACATCACTTAATATGATGCTTCTTTCTCATTTGACTCATCTTTTTTTGCAGTTTTTCTAAGGAAGAATATCATGATTTGAATATACAATTCCTTTAATATATGTAGCAATTATAGACTGGGAAGACTTTCATGTTTTAACCTGATGCAGTTTTAGCAGTGTTCAGTTGAAAAGTGGACTTCAGGGACTACCAGGAAGCTCCAGACCCTTTAATGAAACATGATCGTATTGGATTTACATTTTTCTTGGTTCATGTAGACTGATATGAGAAATATTACCACCATAAAAGAGAGATCAATTGATGTATACACATTTTATTACTAATAGGAAAATATTGATGTGGTAAATTATTTATACTTTGGATAATAAAATAGATTTCATGGAGAAGCCAAGGTAAGTTATAATTCGGGATTTGTGTTAATGCTAGATTATTGGAGTGAACTGCATAAGTATATATGTATATAGATAATTACAAAATGGGGGGGAAAAAGAGCAGAAAAGATATGTTTAATATGATTGTGGAGCAAAAGCACAAATATAGTGGTAATTTCTGTATGCTGTTTCTTATGAAGAAACTAGCACTTTTTTCAGGTAGTGTCTTTGAAAAAATGATGCTTTCATTCTTTCTTCTTCACTTTACTTATTTTTAGATAATTCTTATTTATATAATCTAAAATAAACTTGTTTTAAATAATGCAAGCAATAAACATCATTCAGGGCTTACCTGAAAAAAAAAGTCAGTGATATGACTAACGTAGGGAAAAAAAAACAACTAATAAGAAGTATGGTTAATCATTCTTCATGATTGTACCAGCACATCTACACTGCATACTTCATAAAAAAATGCTTTCAAATATAATATGCTCAGCAATGTTTAAACTGTTTTTTTCCACTGCATTTTCCTTGGCTAATACTACTCGATGAGGCATTTCATATTCTGTTTCACTTCTTTGTTGCTATGCAAAAAGGCTTTCCCTTAGGAAAAGAAGACTTCCTAAAGTACAGCACTTGAGAAGCATATTTAAAAAAACCTGCTTGCTCTTGTGGAAGTTATAAAAAAGGCAATTAATTTCTTATTCCTTTGAAAACAAAGCCCTATTCTTCCCAAGCAAACAAATTTGTTTGTCTAAAATGTTTGACTATATTAATTATCTCTTTAGTATTGACCTGAGGAAGCACATGACTGAGGCATTCCTGAAAGAGGAGTTAGTGTCGCAGAGTAGCTTCAGCTGCAGTATTTTGTTTGTTTTTGAGCCAACAGTTTTCAGGAATTGTTCTTCCAGTCTCAAGAGAAAAATCAGCACTGACACATTTATCTGTAAAGTTCAGTATAGAAAAAAAAATAAAATACAATAATGCCAGGACTAAGAGAGCATTGACAAAATGTTAAAATGTTATCCTGCAGATCATGGGTATGAATTTGACAGAAATTAAGTTTAATAAACAAAGTCACTTGTGTCGCTAATGGCTTGCAGTGTGTCATGCTTTCCTAGCTTCTAGAGAACAGATGTGCATAGCATTAAGCATTTGCATTTGACAACATTTAAAGCTAAGGGAGTAAATGTGCATGAAAAATGAACCACCTTTTTCCCCTCTCCTCCCACTTAGACACAGACCTTCCAGTTTGGAAGATCAGATACACAGTAGGAGATGTGGAAGGTGGTGCCTGCAATGCGGCTACTTGCGCATCTGGATTCTGCAGAGAGTTCTGGAGCTCCGCAGCTGCCAATCCTCTGTCTTTTTTAACAAATAATTTTCTCTGAAAATATAATTTTTTTTGATGGGGAAGTGAGCAAGTGGAGCCTTAAAGAACGCAAAGGGTAAGGAGACAAAAGGCTAGAAATCTTTGCTCTATAAATGCTGTCCAGCTCAGTTCAATTCTTTAACAGAAAGGTTCTTGAGAGCTGTGGCTCATCTGCAGGTGAGGAGACCCATCAGGTACACTGAAGTATCTGTGTTTTGACAAGAGTTTGTATCTAATGCAAATTACTGGAAGAAAAAAAAAATCAGAAGCATAAAGCTGAGTCACAGTTAAGACATCCCCAGGAAGATATTTCTGATGGGCAGGAATAAAAGCAGGCAATCACAGTGGTGATGGCAGCTCGGTATTGCAGTGGACCATTTCAAACCATTACTGCCTGGCACTTTCACCAAAACAGTTGTTTAACCTGTAAGTGCACAGGTGCAAATAAATAAGAGCAAGCATGAACCATATGGTGTGTGACTCAGGATGTGGTGGGAAGGTATACTGCTACTAGCATATGAAGGACTGCACTTAATTTTTAATGTGTCTGAGCCATGTGTAGCAAAGAGGATGTATGACAAAGTTTTTTTTCTGAAGTTGGACTGCTCAGTGGGTGCTGTGGTGAGAGATCAAAGGGCTTTTCTCTCATTTGGCTTCATCACAGGAAAAAACCCAAAGAAAATACACCCCAAAAATAGTAGCATGTGAAAAAGAATCTCAAAGAGAACTGCCCAAGAGGGGCAACTGTGTATTATTCTGTACCAATGCCCAGAGAGTTTTCAGCCATCACCACCCATAGAAAGGTATGTCTGCCTTCCTGAATTAGAGATTTTTTTTTTACAAAAAGTATTTTTAAGTGAACCTAGACTAGCTATTTTAATTAGCCAGTTTAGTGTGGTTAAGTGTGTTCAGTTGCTGTGAACTATGCAGAATACCTGATATGAAATTATCTATTTTTTCAATTTTTTGAAGTGCCAGTTAAATGTAAGTTAAGGTATGCCTCTCCAGATAGTTCTAGTAAAGGAAGACCTTTTTAATTTATTAGTTTATTTTGTATTCCTTTAAACTCATTCTAGATTGCAAAATATGTAGTAATAATTTAATTAGTGAAGAAGAAAAAATTAACAGAAATCAAGCAAATTAGAGTCACATTCTTTTGATATCTTAATATTAAGGAAGTGAAACATAACCAGCACACTAAACCAGTATTGAGGGAAACCCAAAGACACTATAGTTCTGAATGGGCTTTAGCCAGTTGTCATAAAAAAGTAATAAAAAGTACTCTTGGGAAAATAAAAAGTTAGGCAGCAGATAGATATAGGTCTTAAAGTTCAGTGATTGCCTGCAAATTTTGCTCAAGCTGGCACTGACATCTCATGAAAGTTTCACAAAATTTCTTTTGGACTATATAATATCTGATGAAATACCAGGGCTTTTTGCTTTACTGAAGATAACTAGTCAGGTTATCTTTAGGACAGTCTATTTAAGACACACTGTCTAAATTGAATCCTTTTCCAAGTGGAAATTCAGTGTAACATCTCTTGTTTGATTACAACTGAACCTGTTTTAGGAGCACAGGCAAAGTGGGATTTGAGTTACAGATTTACTTGCTTACTTCAGGAAGAAAATTGTGTTGAGATCAGGTTTGACTAGCAATCACTCTTTCTAGTCAAGAAAAATCTTCAAAGGAATAGTTAAAATTTTTTATAGGTGCAGGCCTAACTTAGTTTTCTTTATAACCTCAAGTCCGCAGTATTTGTAAAAGTTTCAGTAGAATTGCTCCACATATCTTCAGCTGAAGAATATTTGGCTGATTTTCAATAAATAGTGAATACAGCAGCTGACCTGATGCATTTGAACAATCAATCAGGAATGCTTACATTGAATTGGTATTATAGGAAATGTAAAGAATGCAAACTTGCTGGTCCAAGTGCACTGAATGTGTGTCTCTATGACCAACATGAACCTCCAGCTCCAGCCATTGATTACATTGTGGGAGACACTCTCCTTCCGTTCACTGATGCGCTTAAACAAGCCTTTTCCTGTGTAGATAGGAAGAATATTTTCCGATTAAATTATTTCCGTTAAACCATTTTACTGATATATTTAGTCTGTTTTTCTGTTCATAGGTTATTTTGAAACAATTTATTTTTGGTGTACGTAAATAAACTTAAATTATTCAAGCAATGGTTTACAAAAATATGTTTTGCTCTACAGCTCTCTGCCATCCCAGTTTGCTTCAGCTGTCTTTTATTTGGCACACTGGCTATACACAATTTAGTATACAATGGTAAGTATAACTGGTAGTTTCATTTCCATGCTGTTCTCTGATTCCACACCTGTAAGAGTTTCTCAGAGTTGCACACTTTCTATTCAGATGATGGTTTGATGAATGTCTGGTCTCAGGTGACTTACATTCAATCACAACAGACAGCTAGTTTTAGGTTTTCTTGAAAAAGCAAATGAAAGAGTGAAAAGCAAAAGAACTCACAGCAAATTTGGAAGAAGAGGGATATACTCCGGGTGTGTGAGATAGCAAAATCTGCCAAACAATACATTAAGCAATCTTCCTTTGTAGAGATTATTTTAAATTAATTTCTGCTAGTAGGAAATAAATTGAAGTTCTGGAAAAGATGCCATGCACATTTTAATTAAAACATTGGACGTGGCTGAATAACTTAAGTGGTTTTGAAACTGAAGAAACTTAACTCTCTCACATATACATGTAGAAGGAGAGAGACGAGAGATGCAAGAATTAATTACTTCGTGTGAAAGCCCAAGTGCCTACTTAGATACTAAACACTAACAAATAGACATATATATAATACCTATATGTTTTACAAGTAGTGAGTCCTACCTTTACAGATTGATCTCTCATTTTTAATCCTCCTTTTTTTCCTAAGTGCTATAGATAATCTTATGATGTAACAAACAGCCTTTCCTTTGAGAACAAGACAGCACTTCAGTCATTTTATCATTGCCCTGTGAATTCAGTTTTGTATGGTAGAGCCAAGAAAAAATATTTTCCACTATAATGTCCTCAGTGTTTCTGCCTGCTCTACCGAAATCAAAACACCTAAGTTGTCCCCAGTGTAGATCCTGGGAGATGCAGAAAGCTGACACTTTTCCTTGGATCTGCTCCTGGACCCTCATTGTGATGATCCCCTTTTTTCTAAGCAACAGAGAATATTACCAAGGGGCTTCACGTCACCTCCAAAGGATCTGCTCCTTTGCACCAAACCCCTTCTGCTAGTGAGAGTTTGGGCATTGACCTGTTGTTTGTTTGGTTTTTTTTTCTGTCATCGTTTAATCATAAACAATGATGAGGCCTAACATACTACAGTATGTTAGTTTTCCTAGAGGTCTGTAGATACTGAAGAAAAATTCCCATATGTGCATAAATTTATATACTGTGTTCCGAGCATTTCCTTCCTGCTTATCCAGCAGCTTTAGAGCTCTTGGCAACAATCTTGGAGTGAAACAGCATCAGACTCTGTGGCTGTACTGGCCCTTTCTATGGAGGTGATGTGAAGCCCCTTGGTAATATTTGTTCTCTGTTGCTTAGAAAAAAGGGGGATCATCATAATGAGGATTCAGGCCAGCCAGGGTTGCACCAAACAGAATTTCATTGCCTGCTTTCAAATAAAATTATGAGTCACTTCATTATTACTGACACTTGACATGGGAAATAGCAGAATAGAATTCTGAACAAAAGAAATAAACCTTACTAATTTTTTTTTTGAATCAGTAGAAAGGCATTTAACAAATGTTGAGGGAAAGAAAAATGAAGTGTGCTAACCATTTCATCCTGTAATGGACTTGCACACAAAAGGTACTCGGGATACCTAGTATGGAGTGGGAACCCAGTGCAAGGAAGGTAGGCTTCCCACAGAGAAAACGGAGGAGTGGGTTGTCTAGAGCTACCTCATAGGAAATGCAGGGGATGAACTGTTTTTGTGCTTCCATGAGAATGTTCTTGAAAAACTCCCAGCACTTGCTACTTCCTTGATCCTCCATGGAAGCTTCCCACAGAATCCCTCCCAACTGAGCTCGCTGAAGTTTGCTCTTCTAAAATCTATTTTAAATGTCTCTTTCCTTTATACAAGTAATCTTTAATCTTACCTCATAAAACCTATAATCTTTAATGGCTAAGGTAATTGAGGTAGGTTATGCATTACAAAGAACCTGTTAGAAAATCTTAACTGTTATATAGGTCTTTCAATCAAGTTCAGGGTTTGTAAAGCAGCCTACCAAGTTAAACCTAAAATTGCCACAAACACTTTATGTTAGTAACTCATGTAAGTTTCCTCTTAAAGCTTTCCTTTAAATAGAGATTGAACTAAGAACTGAAGCACAGCATATTCATGCAGAAAAACTGTGTACTGCGTAGTTATGCAAAACAAATGAATACCAATTTTCTCTTTAATGTTTCATTACCTATAGCTATAGCTGTCAAAGAAAGCTTGGTGAGCAATAAAGGACATAATATTACATAGCTGAATAGCATCATCAGTCTTGAAGAATGATGAAGAACTTCATTAACCATATATCTTTATATGCGACTTCAGCTCCAATATATAATAATCCACGGCCTGGAGGTTAGAAGCTGAGGTGGTAGCAAGTACATAGCATAACAGTAGACTGATAACCCAGTGCTTCTAGGGTTTTTTACACAACAAAATCCTTAATATCAAAGTTCTCTGAGGTCAATTTTGTATCCAAATACATTATACCCTGACAAAGATTTTTTTTTTTTAATTCTTTATTAAGTCCCGGGGGGAGATAGATTGCACTTGCTACACAAACACAATATTAAATGGCTGACTCCATAAAAAAAAGAGGAAGGAACAAGATCCTTGATATTAGGCCAGAAAGCATTTTACGGCTATTCCCTTATCTCAGCTGCCAGGCCTAACAGAAGCTGCATACCCTGGAGTCACCAGTAGCCCTGCAGGTGTAGTCACAGGATGGGTCTGAGTATTTCCCAGCTTGATCCTTAGACCTGATTTTTCTTTTTGAAGCCTTCGTATGGAAAAAGCTAAATTGTATGCCATAGAGAAATGTTTCTAAGACAGCAGAGCTTGCTTTCCTCCATTCCACAAAAGCATGCCTCCCTTATATCACTGAATTCAGATCATTCTGTCACCTCTGCAGGCAGATGGGACTGACACAAGTGGACACACTTTTGGGTACAAAACGGCCCTGCGTCCTCAGTTGAAGCCAAAAACTAATCTGTGTTGGTCCCAGAAAGAGAAGCTTAACAAACCTAACACATCAAGCTAAAGAAGAGAGCCAAACACATGTTACACCAATAATCCTTTTCAGGTGCTGCTGGTGAAACTGTTAGGCATACTAATTTTGCAGACATTTTCATAGCATCTCAGCTGAGACCGCTTTTTTTCAGCCAACACCATTTTTTATCCTGTTAAAACTTGAATGCTATAATCAAGCAAAAGGAACCTCTCCTTTACTATCAGAGGTGAAGCTTGTTTCCTTATCGTGTCATTAATTATCAGCACAGGTTTCACAGAGCTTCTTGCAGGATAAGGGCCTTTATCATTAATTTCAAAGTCATGCTTTAAAAAAACAAGAATACTACGTTCTATGTGGATATTTTGAGTGCATTTTCAGGAGGTTTTACTCTTTTGGGATTCAACCTAGATCCAACATCCTGTATGGAAGTAATCTTTTTTTTGCTAAGAAACGTGAGTAGTTCTTCCACGTTTATAGTAGTCAAGTCCGTTGTTGGCTGATGTGATTTAGTGCCCTCTACTGTGGTTACAAATGGTGCAGGATCAACAGTGGTGCAGCAGTACATTGGTTTGCTACTGTAATATCAAACAAAAAATGAAAGGTTTTAAAGGTCTTCTCCACAAATCAGTGGCTGAGCATTTGATACAACATGTTCAGGGATAGCAAACCACCCTTCAAAGAACAGGTTTTTCTAGCTCATACATTGCCCCAACAGCACGATTTTGCTGTTCAAGGGTTAGTTCTCAGTACATTACATTTTGAGTGGTGCCTTCAGCACAACAGTTCTATTTTTATGTATACCAAATCTTCAAAAATGTCATGAGAAAACAGTATGCAAAGGAGAAAAAAATACTTGGTAATGCATACTTAAGTTATCGCAAAGGGCTAAAACTATTTTCCCAATCTAAAAAAACTTTTGCTTTCCCTAGTTGTGCCAGGTTTAAAGTTCCCAGGGGTAAAGACGTTCTGGTGATGAAGGTAGGGTGCTAATGGACTTTTTCTTCTAGATACCATGGACAATAGCCTGTAGTATATTAATGAGTTTAGAGCTGCTGTTTGGCAGAAAAGCTGCTGGAAGCTGTTGAAAAAGCAGGAATCAGAAAAGGAGCGATAACTCCAGGTCAGTAATTCCCTTGTGAAAATCGCATTCTTCAGAGTATCAGGGTAGGTGCAGCAAGCATCTCTTTCTATCTCTTCGTTTCCACGCCTTTAGAAAGTGAAGTGTAGCTTTTAATCTAAAACCATCAGTGAGGTATGATGGGTCATATGTACCAGGCAGCACTTATATATTGTAATTCTCCTGCCAATGTTGTTTTCCTTACTTGCCAGCAAAACTGGCTGCTTGACACTGACTTTTATTAAAATATTCCCCAAAAATTTGAAGTATATTCCTTCACCAAGGACCTATTTTGCAAATATACATAGTTTTAATAGGGAAGCCTTTCAAGTGCTGTGTGTCCAGCTGTTAAAAATAATAAAAAAAAATAAATAAAATTGGGAGCATAGGACACTTCTATGAAGGTTCTGGCCCAGGTCCCCTGCAGCCTGGCACATGTCACAGCTAAACAACCAGGCAGAACAGGTGGTAAATGGCAATGGCTTTTTTCCACACACAGAGAATGAAAATATTTCATTTTTTCAGGAATAAACTGAAAAAAAAATTAAAGCTTCAATTTTTTAAAATAAATGTGACTTTATTTTCCAGTCAGCACAGATCAAAATCTATTGCTTTGTCTCTGCATTCACTGTTGTTTCCCTTTTTTATCATTACCGTAGCCGAATACCTCCCTCCTATCCCATTACTCATCTCTTCTGTGATTAGTCACTGACATGCTGGGGAGCTACACCGCAAGCAAGACAAAAGATGTTAGTTAGAAGCTCTCTCTTTCCCTTCCACTCACACATCTGTAAATACAGATGTACTACTCATTGCAAGGCATATTTTCCTTAATTTTTTCATATTACATAATCAGATATTCATCAATTTTTTTCAGCTGTTGAAAGAATGTAAGTTGACACTTTTATTCTGTGACCCTGAATCTGCAAACATACCCATGTCTCCTGCAGTACAAATAAAAGTGTAGTAGGAAAAGGCATACATGAAGTTTTCTTAGACGTAAACACCTATTTTCCAATAATAGTTTCTCCTGCCTGATTGGATCGCTTCTTATTACTCTTGTGACAGTGTTTCATTACAATTTGGTATGAGAGATGGAAGAGTTCTGTGATTTCCATGTGTTTGTACATTTGTATGTTTCTGCCATTTGTATGCTAGAACACATTAATGTACTGGCGTTGGTAGTCAAAATTAGAATCAGAAGGCTGTTTTCATCCATGAGATTCTCTCATAAAAATATGATGGTACTCTTTTAATTTATGGCAAGATTATGGAGATTAGAGGGTTAACGTAAGCTAACCCATTTCATATAAGATGATTAACTAGCAGAGAAACTGAAAATACATGCAACTGATATCAAAATGCTAAAAATATTTATATTCTAATTTCTCCATTTACACAATATATTTCCTGATGCAATAACATGTAGAACCCTATGCCGATAAACTCAGACAGCGTGGCTCTAATATTTATCAGCTGATGGGGCTCTCAACAGAAAATTCGGTTGTAGACTTTTGTGTGTATTTGTACATGTGCGTGTATGCACAGATAATGCAGTGGGGGTCTAAGGAATGATATCTTACTGATATCTTACAAAACAAACCCAGTATATTTTACTTATTAGGTAATATTAACAAGACAGAAAATTTAACAGGACAGAAAAGTTGTGATATGCTGGAAACAGGAAAAAAAAAAAAAGAAAAAGAAAAAAGGTCATTAATCTGTAAAGCACTTTGTATTTTTTCTTCCTGGTAAACTTCTTTTTATGCTTGGCCTGAGTTGCCATGTGCCAGTCTTTACGAGTTTAGGGATGGTCAGTGAAATCCCCAAAAGTGGCGCACAGGACTGTCTGATGACTGCAGTGTTTTAACACTTGGGTGTGCTGGAAGGAAAGCAACTTGGGGTTTTTTTCTGTAAGAAATTGTTAGGTGTTGCAACTCTTTACACACTGTAACAAATTTTTACAAAGTTTGTTGTTGCTTCTGTTGTGTTACACCACCCATGAAGGTCAGGTGAGACAGACAAAAGATTCTAGAGATGTTTGTAACGTCCCAGAGGGGGTGGAGCTCACTGTTCCCAACCTGTTAATTTCAATATTTCAAATACATAAACCCACTTTGAGAATCTCAAGAACATCTTCCTGTTTCTCTGTCTTTTCCCACAATAGAGGCAGCATTGATATCCAAGGACAGACAGAGAAGAGAAGCACAGACTTCCATGACGTGGTTGCACCATCACTATTAGACAAAAATGGCTGTATGATGGCAATTGAATATATACTATCCTGATAATTACCAGCTTCAGAGTAACACGTCTGACCAAGCCTGTACAGCAAACAAGGGTGAGCACATTCTCATCAGTATTGAAGCATACAGTCTTTTTTTTTTTTTTTCTTCATCAGTTGTCATGCTGACAAGGTTAAAACCTCAGAGTGTTCCCTCCAGGCAACAGTGAAACCATTTAGCTAAGGAAAATTGCAACTAATAATGCTTCGAGCTTTCCAAATTGCCTGCAAATGCATTTTGCTGCAGAGCCTGTCAAAATCTCAAGAATTTCACTATCCAAAGGCTGGGCGGGCAAGAGGAGGGTGGTTTGGTAGGAGGCGGCTTGCACAGGTAGCCCAGCAGAACATGATGTATCGTGCTCTGCTTTGCTGATCTATTTCTGGAAGAGGGTTGGGTATTACTCATTGTAGGTGTTGGACTAGTGGAAGTTTTATTTTTGAAAGGGCAGATTAACAATCAGAGGACATTTTTTTTTTTTGGTCTGTCAGCTTGATGAGGGTTTTTTTGATGTTTATCGTGTCTGTTTGAAGCTCCTCTGTCAGGCATTTTGAATGCTAAAAGGAGCTGTGAGGAGGTGGGCTAGTGGTGAAAGAACAAATAGCAAGATGTGCATGAGAAAGGCAAATGGAGAACTCTGTCACTTATCACACGAAGTGCAGAATAATAAGGTGCAAAAATGGTTTTGAAATGTCTGCTATTTCGAATCATTCTCCTACTTCTGGTGGATTTTTTCAATAGCGAGAATGTTTAAAAATCAATTCTCCCAGAATTCACATATTTTAAGTGGCTCTACTGTAGGTATATTTTTTCAAGTTTTCTTTTAAACATGTTTATTCATATGTAATTAATATAAGAATTTCTTAGGGATTGAATACAAATGATGAGATATTTTTAACAATATTCCAGCATTTTCCAGAAATCACAAGTAAGGAATTACAAGTCAGAAACCCCTATGTTCTCTATAACCCCTTGACGTAAAGTGGACATTGGATAGCATTATTTATTGTCTCTGCCTCAGTTTAGTCTCTCACAACATTGGAAAAAATTAATTTATTACTGGCTCGTGCAAGCTTTTAGGCTGTTCTTATGAGTTTTTTGGAGAAAACACGCTACTGAATAGAAGCAAATTAAATAAACTGTTCTTCCTTTTAGACACCTTTGGTTTTTGTTGAACCCAGGAAATAAATGACTAGAATTAGTCTATGCTATTGCCTACTTTTATAATGCAACTGCATCACAGATCTAGTCTTTATTATTGGCATAAGCCTTCGTTTCTTAGCCACTCAGTCTTTAATGTTGAAAAAGCTTGCAAAAAATTACATTTATGTAGAAGGCTGAAGTGGCATAAGCGTTTTCTTTTGTCGGTTAGCACTGTGATGCTTGAGGTGAGTGGTTAGATTGCTACAGTTTATGCCTAACATATACTTAGCCTAATTAGCAAATGAGGTCAGCAATTAGATAGCTAAAGGGGATCAGTGCATGAGCCCAGCTATGCCACAGAGGTTATAAGGAAAAAAGCACAAGCTAAAATCTTTGCATTAGCCTTAAATCGCAGGAATGCAATGCCAGCAAGAAGAGACTGCCACAAAACGTACTCACAGAGGACAGGAAAACCATCTGATCCATGGCTTTGATCATTGCAGTGGCTGCTCAGAAGGGTAATAATTTGGGTAATTACACATTCATTGCTTATATCCTGCACATCACCTGCTAAACCTCCCCTCTGGCAGGTGGGGTTGGCAGGGAAATAGAGGTGGTCTGGTCTCTCTTGAAGGAGTCACCACAGGCTGCCTACTTGGCGGTAGAAGAACCTGCACTAACAAATAGCACAGACTTGATCACCACAGCTGTTTGGGTTTTCTAATCCTTATTTTGCATGACAGTATGCAACTTCTCTGGCTCCTTCATCACCTGCAAGCTAAGCAGGATGGATGGTCTAAAACTCCTTGAGCCACCACCCATGAGCCCTCATCTTCAAGTAGTCCTGGAAATACTTCACAGTGTTGTATAATCCAGTTCCTTGACAAGAACCACAAAAGGAGGAACATAATATAAAGGGATAAAAGAGAAGCTGTCTGTAATGAGCACACATGGCTCTCTGTCATAACAAATTACCCTGTGATGCTCATGATTAATTGTTCTGCCACTTGTTGTATGGCAGCGCAGTAATGCAAGCCAAACAAGCACAATGCAAAACTATCTGTAAAATTAGTAAGCTTTTTAAATTTAATATTTATGACTGTCTGCCAGCTGTGACAATCCTTCGACATATATGTGATCTTGCCTGTGGTGTCCTGAATTAAAATGGATCAGATAGAGCCCTGGTTCAGTGCAGGGCCAATGAACCTATGCAAGCTGATGAGCCAGAAGGTGCTACAAATTAAAATGAATTTGTGCCAATTGCTTTTGAGCTAGTTGTGATATTGCTATGTTCCACTCTGCCTCTTTTTAAGATATTCTGTCACCATGCTTTTCCAAGTACGTCATCTTCTTTTATTCTTTGCATACGTTTTCTTGTAATTGAGATATTTTTTCTTTCTTGTACCCGGTACTTACATTATGCACCTGTTTCCAGTTTACTAATGTAGTGCTACTAAAACAGAGTTAAAATAGCACCACAGAAATCCCAGTCCAAACAGGCTTCAAAGGCTCTCTTCAAGTCAAAATATCAGTTATGGGTGAAGATTCCAGATTAGCCTCAGGCATTCTGCTTCCTGGGCTTGTGGCATAATCGCTCTGCCTCAGATAATAAGCTATTCAGATATATATTAAGAAGAGCACATAATCTGAACAAACAAGTTTCTAAAATACCACGTCGCGATGCTTATTAATAGTTCTTCTTCTGGTACTTTTGATTATGCTGCTTTTCATTATTTCTCAAGGCAAAAGGAAATTTCTCAACCTCTTTAGAGACTGAAATGTGGAGGTAAATTAAAAAATTACACCCACCATGGCAAATTATGTTTCTGGAGTGTTATTAGGAATCCAGACAGCCTTTGAACATTTGGGCTTTGATATTTACTGAGCTTTGCTCTCCCTGGCCTCCTACTATGGGAAAGATAACTCATCCAAACTGAGTGCTTTTGAGAAATCCTCTTTCTAACATTAACGGAGGCTATAACCTCAGGTTCCACATAGACACAAATATTTTTGATCTCCGACCCCAGACTAAATGCACAGCCAGTAGATGCTAGCATCACTGAGCATTTTTCCACTCCGGAAGAGCAGGTCAATAATGGAGTGATGTAGGTTTCTCTCAGCACCGTACACACCGCACAGCTATGCTGCAAGCCACTCCATCTGCTTCTACACAACTGTGTACACAGACCTAGGAAGGTAAGGTTATTAATTGTCTACTCAGCAGAGGAATATGGTGTTTCCATTGAAACAATCCCCCAGTAAACTGCAAACAGTCAGGACAAAGTGGTTTGCAGAGTTATATAGTGTAGTTAACTAGGGCTGTGTTACATGGACCAGAGTCCATCTAAAAGAGATTTAACTTGTGATTCTTCTGTCAGTAAAAATGATATAAAGGACTGTGTTTTTCTTCTGAAGTAACTTATCCCAACAATATATAGAAAGAGGTTTAGAAGAATTATTACAGCTCAGAAGTTCCTCTGAGAAAGAGAGAGATGGGTTTTCAGAAGAAACACTGAAGCTCTGTTTCTGGAAGGAAGCGCGTTATTTAGCTTATTAATGGAGGGCATAAAGGCACCAACTGAAACCAGCAAAGAGAAAAATCAGGATAAATAGCTGTAAATATAGTCACTTCAGTTCTTTCCTGGAAAATTTTTCAATTAATTAGAGTAACCACTAGTAAAGGTGCAGTAGGAAAATGTTCATCACTGACAAATGGAGACATGAAAGTGTTTGTCGGCATTTTCTGGGACATCACTTAGCTTCTTTAACACTTGAAACAGAAAATTCCTGCTTTCTGGAAACTTTAATTTTACTCCTTTTTATTTGATGATTTTCTTTTCATAATGAGTTCCTGAATTATTTGGTGAGTAGATGCCTGGTTTATATATGGATAATGTTATTTATAAGCTGTGGAAATAGCTCCAGTCCATACTGGGTTTTCTGCAGCTCTGAGCTGTCAGAGAAAAATGATGAACATGGATACATGATAAATTGGGTGATGTAGAAAAGAATCCACTGATGCCAGTGCTCCATTAACAAGGGAAATAATGAAATGTGTGTTTAATATATCCAAGCCCGTTTTGGGGCTTAATGACTTTGCTGAGTGTAACACCCTCTGGGTTACTCCCAAGACAAGAAAGTCACAATATTGTAATATTTATTTGAAGAAAATGGATGAACAAGAGGCAATTCTGTCCTTCTAGTGTACAACGAAAAAGCAAATAATGTTTTTATAAAATAATTCAGTAGCTAGGGCACAGCTTTAAATCCAGAACCAGGACATCCAGATGCAGTTGCGTTAAGAGGGTTTAAATGCACATCTGTCTTCTTAGAAAGTAGCCTTACCCCTTGGCCAAAGGCTGCTCTGAGGCTTGAGGGATACTGCTTTCCTTGCCAGTTGAAACTCTAGCACTGCAAAAAAATTCAGGTTGCTTTGGGCAAGGAAAATGCATCAGGCTGTTGGCTGGCTATTCATTTGAAAGAAAAGGAGAGATGGGCTCCAGTAACTATGCTCCATCATTCATTTCACCCAGTTGCTCTTCATTCTTAAATACCAAAACAGTGTTTCGGAGCGAAGTCAGTAAGCAGGACCCAGAAGAGACCTGCAGCCTGCCACCTGCTGTCCTGCTGGGTCTCTCTCACCCCATGAACTCTGGCTTCTTTCCTGCACTTCAAGGAGGATGAGGGAAAGATTCACAACCACATCAAGCTGCAATGCCTTTGGGTGTCCAGGGAAGGAGTCTTCAAGAACACATCAGGAACAGAGGTATCTGCGGAGCCCGTGTATTGCAGGAGTAGTTGGTGGTTGACTGGGAGGATTTTGAATGCGTGATCAAATATTGTATGAGGTTCATAAGCCCTGTTTTGGATCTGTATAAGTTTCCTACGACTTAACTGTAACCTGGCTGTGCTTTTAAAATGCCTTTTTAGAGAAGCTAAGAGACAGTGCAAATAGAATTGACATAATTTAGAGGGTGTTTTTAAATGAAAATTAATTATTTTAAAAAATTTCTGTTGAGTAGTGTCCTACCTTGGTCTCACTACAACAGTATTCTAGTACTCACCAAAATTATTAACATTCATTTACCCATAAACATCCTTATTCCAATACCAGCTAGATCCCGAGCTACAAATGACCACGGTTCACCGAAATATTTTATATTCTCCCACACATCTCCTACCCACATTTTCATAGAATTTGTTTGCATTACTCTTGGGTTGTCTTCAAGGATCAAATCCTGTCACTCTTGCTTACATTAGCGACACCTCACTCTGCAAAAAGTCACATTAATTTCTGAGCTCTTCCTCTTCTCAGAGCTCTTCCTCTTCTCAGACCTCTCCCCAGTTACAAAATCACACCATTTTTCAGGAATATACCTGACACTGACAGCAATTAAATCCGAGAAGTTCTGCCAATAATCTTTCACTCCTCCAAGTGCACTGAGTTGGCGGCGAGGCTGGATGTACTGTCGGGCTGCGAGCAGCCCAGGGCAGGAGACAGCCCTTCTGGCAGCTCTCCAGCGCTGCGCTTCCCCAGGTCCAGTTATGATTTTCTCCTCTTGCACGTGAAAACTACTTTCTTCATGTGACATACTATGTTCAGACACTGCAATGATGAACACCAAGGGAACCCATTATGGAAAAAAATGCGTGCGTGAGTGGTACAGCAGCTGTTGCCGGGCCTTGTATCCCTGTCCAGGTTTTGCTGCTACTTCAAGGAAGCAATGCAGAAGGTCCCGTTATGCAATGCAGAGCCGTAGGTTATGTAAAGCAGATGCAGTAAAACCCGACACCAAGCAAAGCATAAATTTGACCCTGTCCCAAATTGATTATTAAATACCACAGTAATTTTCCCTATAGCACTGAAGCCTGAATCGATCCTGATACTGACCTCACTTACCCTCGTGGGACTCTATTGATTTAGCACAATTTTACATCAATGGGGGCAGAAAAGGGTCATGAAATTAGCTGTAGGTGATGGTACAGTGTAATCCACACTTAAACGCTAAATATAAATCACTAATTTCATATTTGTTAAGCAACCTTCACCCCTTTTTAAAATAAAAGGAATTTTGGTGCTATGTAGTATGTCTCAAAAGCAGGTTATTCTCTACTCAATTGCCCAGCTATGGCTTTAGTTTGCAGTGATTATAACTGATACAACTAAATCCTTTTAAAGAAACAGCATTCTTTGGAGTTCATAAGCATGAGAAACTAAATGCTATCTAATGCTACAGTATAAATACACTGTATTTGGAACAGCCCCTAAGATACCGTTTTATTTTATTGTGCAGTCTTCTGCTTCATACCTAATCTGAAGCAACAAAAATATAAGGATGAGCCCTGACATCTTTCTGCTTCTTTATAATTATCCTCTGTCAAACTCCTTGTGATTATATTGATTAAGTTTTCTTTCAGTTTTGCCTGTAGCTGAAACACATTTCTCATTTATAGAGGTTGACTTTATTCTGTCATTTCATTGCGTCGTAAGCATATATTTAATGATTGTTTATAAAGATGAAAGTGAATTCTATTACAATGCAGTCATCGACAGAGCTTTAAAAACCACATTTTCTCTCAGCGTTTTCCTGACATTGCTGAATTCTGCTTCTCTGAACACAAGAGATAGAGCTGTATTTGTGAACGGATTTTTCACACTTTTTTCTACGAACAAGAGTGCACAGGCACACATATATACAATGTCTATGATTTTAAAAGGTCACGCCCAAAAACTTACAATGATTTTGACGGACAACAGACAGAAGCTATAGGCAGCCATGATCTACCTTCTGATAAGAATTGGCTTAAAAAATCAAATCCTTATTAGAGAGATGTTAAAGTAGAGGCAGAGAGAGCAGAGGAAAAGCAGAAAGGTCTTTCCCTAGGCGAAAAGCAGGAACAGTTTGACAGCCTTCGCCGTGGAACCACAAAAGGATACTAGCACCATGCTTCCTGGCCCTCCTACTCCAGAGATCTTGAAAGTGTGTTCCCAGCTATGGCTGCAACATTAGTAAATCCTTGGTAAGTATGGACCAAGGGGGAAGACAGCAAATCAAGGGCAAAAACTGGGGAGAAAACACTGTTTCTCCCCTCCCAAAGTCCATCCTATGTCCTTCACTGAACATTTGAGCATGCTTTTTCTGTTTCAGGCTGACAGATTCCTATACCCAGCTAAATATGAAGTCTAACTATGCTGCAGACAGCATGTGTGTCTCATCAGTGGCAGGGTTTTCTACTGCATTTGCTGGGCAGAACAGCCGCAGCCCTTGTGCCCGCTCCCGGCATCCGGAGAAGCCATCCTGCCCTTCCAGAGCCCGACGGCAAACCCTCTGTTTTGTGGAGTCTCTATACTTTAGCTTTCATCATTTTTGGCTTAAAATATTAAGTAAGAAGTGTGTTAATAAACATTGGGGAAATAGGCAATTCTGTGAAATCAAGGGGTGGTTATTTCCATCTGACTGAGAAATGTGCTGCGGTCTGGTCCTTCTGGCTGCCGCAGTTCGCAGTTCACAATTTGTCATCTCTGAGATGTATTGCTGCAGACTCCTCCCTCCCACCCATGAGGGGAACAGAAGGGATCCCATCAATTCTGCATGTGCACACTGATGACCCATCGACTGCCAAATCCCCTTTAAGGCCTCCTTACTCAACTCGTGGATTCTTCGATGGGCTATGCCTAAAATACCTCCACGTGCTTTTCCAGCAGTTTTCTGCTATCAGCCAATATGACCATTAAGAAAGGTGAAAATTTATTTTTTTAAACAATTTATTCTTTAATTAATAAGTATTCTTCAAAATGAAAAATTAAAAAAATAGAGTATATTAATAATAGCATTATAAGTGCTGCTGTTCAATGCAACACCTTTTCTGTAAATAATGAGGACGGGAAATAAAGGTGCTTCATTTCATAAACTCGCACTTACAGGAAGTTACAGTCCCTGTGTTCATTTCACAAAATCGAAGTTCAGTTCTTAAATTCTCTATGCCACACATCTTGTTCATTTTCCAGCTTTCTAACATTTTAAATTCCAAGCCTGCATTTTTAGGTGCCTATTTACATTCTTATTCTAAGACCTACAAAAAAAAGTCTTTTTGTTTACAAGTCAACAATTCTGATATTACATTTCCAGCCATTGTATTTTCTCTTAAAATTAGAGGAATGCCATCGGTTAACCAATATACATATGTATTTCATATGCAGAATATCTCCATCTCTAATATCATCTATATTTTCCATTACGGAAAAGCAAAGGATCTATGTTTATTTCATATATATAAGTAAGCTTTCTGTGTTTTACCTAACATTGTCTGATTATACCTAATGAAGAACTGCATTGCCTTAAACATTTTTCTAACTCATGATGTAATTGAGAATATTTTTAATAAATAAATCCATTCCCAAGGTTATTTTAGTTTCACAGCAGATTTCTGCTTTTCCTAGGAAAGAAAGAGCAGGCTGGGGTGGGGGTGGGTATTGTTGTTTACTTGCTTCATAATTTCCAGGTATTTTGTCTCTGAAAAAAAAAATAATAAATCCTCTGATGAAGCAGTTACAAGGAAAGGAGAGCCTTTTGAATGTGTCAGGCGCAGAGCAAAGGGAAGGAAGTTCTAGGGCCTTTCTGCAAATGCCTGAGCTCTCCTCTTGAGAAGTCAAGGCTTAAGGGCTTCTGGAATAATGCCAGCGTCCCCACCCTAAAGATATTGCTGTTGTCAATAATAGGTGATCAGGGAACTATCTAGTATAAGGACCTTTACTTTCTCCTGTCAGTCCTTTCATGTGAATTTCCTCGAAAAAGACCACGTAATTCCCTGAATACTGAATTCAGAGCTGAAGTCCTCTATTATTCAGCTCCATGCTTCCTTCCTCATTCTCTGTGGCAGAAAAGAAATGAAAGCAAGAAAGGGCACGGACTGAAATAATCAAGTGGAAAGGCCATAGGTAGGTTTTAGATTGAAAAAAAACCAAACACTGAGCACTGACAATCCTTAACAATGCGTCAAGCAATTTGATCATGAACTTAGCTGCCAAAATGTCATCGACACTTAATACTTTAGCTACTTCATCATACTTTGCCGTTTGAATTACTATTCTTGCCTTCACAGTCCTTCACTTGTCCAGACCTCTGAAGCATATTGCACTACATATTTTAACTTTCCTAATGAAAATAACTTCACAACTCACCAAAGCCTCCTCCACTACCGAGCCCATTTCCAGCCCCTGATTTTTTTTCCATCTCGCTTCTGTGATGCACATAATATAAATTAGTGACTAAATGTTAAAGGTATATTTCTGATGGGTGGATTTTTAGAGGTTCTAATGATCCCTTTTATTTTCCAAGCCTGCTTTCTCTGGTCTTCTCACACGGTACTATCTTGGCAGCGGGAATGCGGTATATAATTGTGCCACATTTTCAATATGTATATAGTGCTTAAAGAATGGTTTAAAAACGTAAAATAATGAACACACCAGCTCTACTAGTCAGAAACACTTCTGCCTCCAGTCAAAGAAAAGAAGGATCTTCATACTCAAAGGGAAAATACTGGATTACCAAACTCAGGAAAAAAGTAATTGTCTTAAATATTGCTTAGTAAGGAAAGAAAGAAGAATGTTCAGGTGTGCTGCTACAGTTCGGTTGAACAATGTACACTAACATGCATGTTCCAACAGTCCTCCATAATACTGAAACCAGTACTTATATACCTAACAGGTAGTGCAAGGGGAACAAGTCACTTTGGCACCTGATTCTGTTTCTAGTAGGAATTAGGAGCTGTTCATAGTTATTGTCAAATTATATCAATAAAAATCATATTCTTAGTCAAAATAATTATACCAGGATGTAAAACAGCCTCTAACATTTGTACAGGTAAGTACTACTACCAATGAGAAAAAGTAAAGATATCTTTAAAATCCTCATGTATTTATTTATTTATATTATTTTTTATTCAAACAATCATGTTATATGGGCAAGCAAAATTGCAGCTCTGCAGGCTGAACGCTGGTTTGGCTTCATAAACCAGCTTGAACAATTTAAGGGATGAAAGGTAACTCCTTGCCACCTACACCGTGGAGGCATTGTTCATTGTAACACTGCAGATGGCAAAAGGAAATGTCTTTCATTGAATCAGTTCTCTCACCTTTGAGATTTACATGGGGCACCTTTCTAATATAACAGATTAAACGTGAAATTATAGTTCTTGCTGAAGAACTGCAACAATGCTTGAAAATGTAACCGCCGTGTTTTGTCCAGTTAGGGTCCTTTTTTTTTTTCTTTTTTTTTTTTAAGTTTACTGTAATTTCATTGATGCTCAGTGTGAAAAGATGTAAGACAAGTGATTCAGTTTTGTGTTAATGTATTATCTTGCCTTTAAAAGAGTCACTGAGACTTTGTTCCTTAGCTATTATTTTAGATAGATATTATGCAGGCTTTTTTTCCTAAGCTATTAGCGCTCTGCCCAAAGGGTGTTCTCTGTTTCAATATCGTTAAATTACATTTAGAAGATAACACAAGTATCGATCTTAATAAGAAGGCAACATTCTGCATTGGTCAGGTCAACTGCAATAGATATTACATTTTTGGCAAGGCTTGGTGATTTTTATGTTTTTTATTGATCTCCCTTCCGGTCTAAGTTGCTGTTCAATAGCTAAATTACTAACCTAGTTATTTCATTATAACAAGTGACAAATAATACCATTTTTAGACCTACAGTGCCCTATTTCAGATTCTGGGATACTAAGACAGAGTCAGTCAATACTGGTTCAAGATAAAGGCTGTTCCTTCTTTGTGAGGAACATATGAGCCACTTCAGATGTAGAGTCACAGGATGGACATATCCGCCGCTCGTGTTTGCCAGCAAAGGTCAAAATGCAAGTATTAGCATTCAAGAACATTACAGTAGTTTGGAAGCTGCCTGGGTGATATGTCTAGCAACTTGAGACTCAAAATCCTGCCTCCATCTGTCTCCTGCCAAAGCACAGTAAAATATGGCTATGCTCCTTATGCTGTCACTCAGGAATGTCAAGAGAGTCACCTTTCAGCATGAATCAGGAAGAATCACTTCTGAAAACAAGCAGTATGATCTTCTGGTTTTCTCCTGTGAGTAAAGGTCTGTACCATAAGAATAATATGCAAATTTCATAAATCTAGTCACCTAACAGAATAGCTAGAAACTGCTTAAATGTCAGGTGGAGATGTGCTTTTGACAATGTCCTTCTCAGTCAAGAGCCAGCTATACTACTGTTTGAATGTAGACCCTAGAGCACTCATTGGTCTTGGAGCTGAAAACATCTAGATTCCCATAAGTGTTGCAAGGTTTTGTGTCTTTTTCCTCATCTTTTCCTGGCTAAGTAGTACCATGAGAGGAAAGAAAGGGTCAGAATGGATGAAGGCACCTGATAAGCAATAAAACTGAGTCCAACAGTAATGAAAGTGCAGTTGGGCACATCCACTCATTTGGATGCTTATGACAGTGTTATGGCAGTGACACTGCATTGACCAGCAATGACCTCTCTGCTGCCTCTGCTGATGATCTAATGGCACCAGCTTGTAATTACATGTGCTGATGACAATATCCTGACATCCAAAGTCAACTCTATCGAGTAAGTGAGAAAAAACAGTAAAGATCAGCCCTTTATCAGTTTTACACAGTCATAAAAACCTTCATAGTTACTAGGACACAGACACATGCAGACAAAACTACTCTTTTCTGTTTCAAATGCTGAATAACTGAGCAGAACTGGCTAGCTCTTCTGTAATTTCTGTGCCCAGCAAAATAATTTCTTAAGCAGTTAAGTAGACCTACAGCTGAAAGGTAACCCATTTTTCTGACCAAGGCAACAACCAGTGACAGAAGTCTACTTTTATTCTTTTCTCCAGGTCTTATCTCTCTACCGCCTCTAGTGCCCTACACCGAGCACTGTTTTACTTATTTTTTAACAGTTACCTGCAGTATATTTTTCAAACAGAGATAGGAACAGAATTATTTTTTCTGACCTACAAAGATCACAGGAGACAATAAACATTCTGTTCATGAATGTGATCTTTCCAACAGTACAATTTACCACTTGCATCACTTAAAAAGTAAATATAGTTGCCACATACCCACATATGAAAAGCTGAGTGAAATACCCAGATGGAACCACATATGCTGACATTTTCCTGCGTCATCATCAAATCAATCTTAGTTAAGCACGCAAAATGAAGAATCTCATCCTCAACAAAGATTATACTGTACTTATTAGCTACAAACATGAAAAAACCAATTGATTATCCATCAAGAACTTCAGCTCCTGCAATCCCCTTTTTTAAAGTAAAATCAGTGCAAATGACACTAAATACCTCAGACAGATTACGTGGCTATTATTCTGCACTGTTTTGTTTGACTACCTATCCCTTCATGAGGCCTTCAGTTAATCTGTTGCAGGTCCCATCTTTTCAACACACACGCAGCAGAATTATTAAACCCTTTTGACACCCTAATGGTCTGAAGCTGGTTTTGTGGAACAGAAATTTTCTCCCCGCTGCAGATCATACACAAACAACTCGTTTTCTTAGCCTTTTTTTAGAGCAGGTCCACAGCATAGCTCCCAATGTAGCATAGAGTTAACCGAGTAAATGTTAAACTTCCAAGAATCAGATAAAGAGATCTTGAGCTCCATTTTGCTTGTCTTTGTTTTGCCTGCTGCCTAGTCCAAAGCTATCAAGAATCTATCATCAGCTCCACATTGTTGTCTACCATGCAGAGATACTCTAAGACAGGGAGAACCAACACAATGGGCTAATTGAATTACTTTAGGATTTGACAAAGTGGTTAGACTACAGCCTCCATTATTCCTATCTATACTGTATTGGAACATCAATCTTATAATTAGCCATCCCGTAATCATCCATCCTTTCTGCAGCCACCAAAATCTATGTATGCCTAAGAATCTCATGTCAGAGAGCTGAAGAAAGGAAAAGGTCCTGATGGGCTTGAACTGGAAGGACCTGCCCACTTTGGAATATAGAATTTGTCCCAGCAGCCTCCATTGCCTCACTTTGTTCCACAGCTGTGGAGGTCCTTCAGGTCTGTGCGGTACTTCATGTATCCATGCATGGACCTTCCGTGTGGCAACACAATGCTGTGTAATGCTGTCTTGTCAAAATTTGAGCTCTTTAAGTGCCTTAAGATTGGTTACCTTCTCATACAGCCATTCTGGCCCCACGCATGGATATTTACCTAGACGAAATGTCTGCTGTAACAACAAAATTAGTCCACACCAAAGGAGCGTACAGAAGATGTAGATCATCTCTTTTGCCATAGGGATGATCAGATTTTCTTCTGCAAAGCCATTTGCATGTTAGATCGGCATGACAGTGAAGAACAGTCAAGAATTAGAAAGCATCTCATTGACATGAAGCTATCATATAATGGTATACGTAACTTTCAACATATAAAGTGAAACAGTTTAGGCTGAAATACCTTTTTTTCCCTATTTCCACATAAGTAATTTGCCTGGATGTCACCAGGTAACTAGTTTGAAAGCTGGTACAGCTGAAGCTTGGTGGATAGCTGGGAATGGAAATGGTGGTTTTTCTGACACTATTCTTTCTTTAATAAGTGCATTCTTCAGATTGTTCCAAACCAATAAAGTTTTGGTCAAAATAAATCACATGTGCATTTAAAGTATGTCCTTCACTGCCACAATAATCATTGGACTTTTAAGACTTGATCAGCATAAGAAATTAGGCATGTAGCAGAGGAGTTAGGTGGAATTTAAGAAGAAATGCTATACTTCCATCACATGATTTCCCCTGGTGCACAGGCATTTGCTTCCGTGCATTCCCCAAACTGATTCTATCTTTTCAGGCAGGAATACTTTAATGTGTAATTAACATTTAATATTTAGGATTAATATTAAGGACTGCAACTGAGTAATGTATTTCCAAAGTCTCTGGAGGCCCACCAGTTCACTTTTAATAAATACCACTAAGACACATGGCAATATATGGTTGCTTTTATGTCACACACATCCCTCCCTGGGAATAGCATTCCCTTGTCCATAAGAGTTGCTGATTAGAAAACCTTTCTCACTGTGCAGTCGAGACAGGTTCTTTAACTGAATACGTTCAAATCCATGTCATCTGTCAATTGTATGAAGGTCCTAAGCCTCCAGCTAGCTCTAAATGGGGATTACCTACCACTTTTTTATAGGCAGGTATAGCACTACCTAAATAAAATAAAATCGGTCGTGACCTTCCTCTGGACCAAAAGAAGGAAGGAAGAGGGATGATGATTCCATGGTTCAGCAGTGAGGTCACTAACCTGACACAGGGAGTTCTAACTTTATTCTCTGCTCCAAGAACTACTTATAGGCCATTTTTCCCAGTGTTACATAAAAGCAGTAGAATTAAATTTGTGCATCAGTACAGCCTTGAAAAGACAGTTACATATCTGTGAAGAAATGCTGTCATTTCATATTGTTTCTGATATGATCTTTCACCAAATTTATATCTGCAGTTGACAGTTATCGTTTTCCTCTTCCCTGTTCAGTATGTAATGTCTGTTCTTTGTATTGGCAGGCTGTCCTCCAGAGAGTGACCTAAGTAATCCAGAGAAAAGGAGGAAAAAATCGAGAGATCCATTGATCAAAAGTCTGTTGTGAACCTTCCTGTGAACCAAAGCTTTTAGCAATATGCACTTGCTTTTGTGCCCACGCCTCTGCAGCTCCCAGCTGCCACACAAGTTGACCTGTTTTATAGGGGATCCTTCTACCTGGAGCAGCGAAGACATTGAGAAACACCTATCTTCGACATCCCATATTTCTAAACATTAAAGAGACCCTTGATTGAGAAAATTATTTACTGTCAGCACTCTACCTCTTTTTCTTTTTTTTTTTTTTTTACTTTTTCATTAAATTCGTAAGGATTTTAATGACAAGATTGTCAAAGTGACTTAAATTCATAATATTTTCTTTCTTCCTGGGAATCTGTGGTAATGAATATTGTAAAACCTAAGAAAATTAAAACAACCATTAGTGGTTGCCATAATACACAAATAGATTTCACTTTACAACAGAAAAAAAAGTCATTAGAAATTAATAACACAATTTGTTTATACACTTAATTCACGCAATCCGATGATAGCAACTAGTACGAGAGGTAATGGACACAAGCTGGAACATGGGTAATTCAGACTACACATTTAAAAAACCACATTTCTCCTTGAGGGTGGTCAGCACTGAAAGAGATTGCCCGGAGAGGTTGTGGAATATCCACCCTTGGAGGTGTTCAGGACTCAAATGGGCACAACAACATAATCTGAGTAAAGCAGCTTTGAGGATGTGGGTTCAGTTAGATGACCTCTGCAGATCCTTCTCAACCAAAGTTTCCCTATGATTTTAGAGTCTAAAAATTTAATTCCATATAATATAAAATATAAAAATTACTTTTCTTAACCAGAGATTTTTTAAAGCTAAAGTTATTCTATTAACTATGAACCTACTCCAAAAATGTACTAAGGCTCCCCCTTAGTACACAAGTAAGACATTTAAAATCTATGGACATGAGCCCAAGCTGAGTACATTTGCACATTTGCAGAAAATAGGTTTCTTAAAATGACAGAAGAAAACAATATATTCATTAAAGGCATAATATATCCGGTGACAAAGTTAAAAGTCTGAAAAGCGTGACTTGTTTCCATCTCCTTCTAGGCTGCTGGCTGAATTGATATCAACACTCAGATGAATCAGCCACTCAAAAATATATCCAAACTAATATAAATCAAATGGTCTTATGGACATGACTTATTTCTTTCTCTAAGAAACCCATAAAAGTGAATAAAAGAGTTGATTATAAGGCTGTAGACACACCGTCAGAAAACCTGCTTTGAAATCTATTTGCAAAGTTTAGAATCAATTACACTAACAGAATGGAAAGTCTATGTGCTGGTAATATTAAATTGAATTAATTAAAGACACAGCTATCTGAACCTACTAGAGACAACACAAAATAAGGGTAAAACTTGGCAGTAGAAAAATACCATCTTACTATGGATTGTAGGAACTTTTCCCTTTATTCTTTCTGTGACAAAATTTATGGGCAATTGCACAATTCCAAAGAAAGAAAATTATCTTTGCAGAATTTAGAGGCAAGACAAGGAATTATTCTTTCAGTTCTAATGCACATGGAATTGAAGATCAGTTGAACATATTGGTCAATTCTGAATGTCCAGCAAATCTAATTACATGGTTCTCCCATCTGTGTTGGCTATTAACCACATCAAGAAGCAGAAACCATCAATAGGGATCACTACAGCCTCAAAATATACATATGTATTTTTGTCATGTTTTTCAGTGGTAGCAGGATAAAGGTAATAGTAAATAGATGTATGGTACAGAAGATTGTTTATTAGCTTTCTGCCACTAAAATGATTCCCCTTGTACTAATCCAGCTCTGGCTGATGTTCAGAGATCAATGTTTAATTTGGGGTAAGAAAGTTCACAGCATAATAATTCCTCTCCATTTGCATTTGGTGTTTCACTGTTCCACTGAAATAAAAGTTGCAATGCTCCGCAGATTCTCTTTATTACTGTACAACCAGGACAACATCATTACCCGACTGAGTTACCTAATGACCTCTGAGCATATTGTTAATACTTGTAGCAGTTTGTGATGGCAAAGTATTTCATCTACTTACCCATCACAAATTAGTATTTAACGGTAAATACATATCAACAGAAACTCTTGTACCTGTGCTCTTTCCAACTGTATGATTAACTACCTAATCATTGCTTAGTGATGTTTTAGTATTTTATTCCCTGAAATCTATTTGCCATTCCGTATTCCTATAATTTTTAAATTCTTTATTTAAAGATATCAAGAGGAGAAAATCACCCTTTAAATTCCTTAACAAAAATAATTGCATATAGCTTTTCCAAATGAACATTATTTACTTTAATATAAAACTAGTGTAGTAAAACTGAATTAAGAAATACCTCTGCTTGACAGAAAGTTAAATGTACCTAAAACTGTTCAAGAGCTGTGGCTCTCTGAAAGGGCTACTTTCTGCGGTTCGTTCCAGGCTGATGTAGTGATTGTGATTTGTTACTTTCTTTCCACTACTACTGTACTTAGTGGAACGAGAGGTCAGAATATTGTACTAAGATGTGACATTCAACATTCTTTGTGTTTTATTAATTGTTTATCAACATAATGCAGTAAGATGGTAGGAGTTTAATGGAATAAATATAGCTCTACTTTCATGGGGGTTTGTTCTTCCACTTACTAGCCTATTCTACATGCAGTTGTGGCCATTCATAATAACAGAATATTTTTAAAAAATCATTTACTACATCTAAGCAAAGATGTGTTAAAACCATGGTCAAACTAACGGTAGAAATGTACTCCTAAAAACATATATGGCAACATCTTAATTTTAATTGCCTGTTAGTTTTACAACTAGAGAGTTAATAAGCTCAGTAGTAGATACTTCTGTTGTGCTGAATAAAAAAATAGTACAGCCTAGATAACTGTTCACAGAAATCAACAGGAGAAATTGGCGAATCTTTAACAATGCAATTGAAATTAAAGGCTTTTGAAGACTATGAGACCAAGAAAACACATTATTGGATGCCTGTCTTAACATTGGGAATTTTTGCCCAATTCAGTCTGTTTCTGCTACTCTTGCTATATGGCAAATAACTGAAATCCAAACGCAAACATCCTAATCTTTCAAGAGGGAGCAGGATCTGATTCTTCGGAGTTTATCAAATCCTACTGCTTATTTATTCTAATGTGCAAATGTTATATTTGTGATCATCCACTGACTGAGTACAAAATAAGCATGACATTGCAATTAAGAATTTAACCACCTACCTCATGCACAGATGTTAAAAGGCGGGCATCTTATTCTTAAACCGAATCTCACTTGAAAAGAAGGAATAGAAGAATATCCAAGCCCAGTGACTAATGCCAGTTGCATTCTTTGGGAGTAGGAGGTTGTTAGGGGAAATGAACTGAAAAGAAGGAAAGGAAGAAAGTGGCATAAAGGGACAGAACAGGAGCAAAGATCAAAAAGACCGAAGTGGAACAAAGTTGAAGTTGACAGAAACTACAGTGGAGAATGAAGTTGCTACAAAAAGCACATCACCACGGGCAAAAGCAATACATTCAAGGGTGAATTTCCCATGTGAAAATCTAGATGAGTAATTTACTTGTTTCCTTCTGGCTGGCTCCACAGTGCAGTCTTCCAGTGAGAGATGGATGGATATACTAACTGGATCCTATTGTTCTCCTACTACAGGGTCTCATTCTGATTTCTAAATTCACACATCAAATTGCTGCTCTGTGAGGAAATGAAAGTGTCTGCTCTCAACTCTTTGTTCATTCACGCTCAGTTGTGTGGCACAAACATCTGCCTGATTGAGGGTGCATCGTTATGTATTTGGGCATTTTGCAGGACTCTGTACTCGAATGTTTGTTTTTACTTCACTTGAAAATGAAAGTGCTGTATTAAAGGGAAGAAAATGCCTTCTCACCGTATAGAATGTGAGGAAAGAGCATATTAAATGAAAGGAAAATACCTTATGATAACACAACATAAACCTACCTCAGGAACCATTTGAAAATGGAGAAAGAGGGACTGAAAGCTCTGTCTTCAGGTGAGCATTCTTTATATTGCAGACATTATCACAGTGCCGCCTGGACATCTTGCTGCAATGCAGCTACCAAGGCATAACAAGAGCAAAGTTGCACTACAGACAAGCGACAAGAAGAAGATCGAAATCCAGTTGTCTAGAAGTCTGAATTTCTGGGGCATCCACCAGACTGCAGAGCCTCCCAGAATGAGTTACATGGCACTCCTTCTTCCCTCAAAACGAGTCACTTAAAAATTTGGCAAATAAATTAATATTAGGGCAAATATATTAAGGGGAAACAGCCTGGGATTTAGAGGTTTTGGTGGATTTTTCTTCCACCTTTGGCTACAAAAAAAAAATCACATCACCTTTCTATGAATCTGATGCCTTAATTAATAAGATCATTCACCCTATTTCCCTGTCAACATCTGAGGCCTCCTAAGTGATCTGGTACTGCTATAGCCACCACCTCGGCTAAGTAATAATTATCAGTGCTAGACTGCTATCTGCTAATTATCAGAGCAGATCTCAGGATCCTCAGGATTCCTCAGCCTCCAGCACATTCCTGAGCCAAAAAACCCCATGATGGTAGACTCCCAGAAGAGCAGGGTGATCTTTTTATAGCTCTCTTCTAATGGCCTTTTAAACAAGATTGCTTTCCTAAATCAACCATAAAGCCATTGTGCCTGACTGGAAGACAATCGGAGTGCTTGATGGTCCTACATGAAGCACAGTACACAACCAGCACATGCAGAGTGTGCACAGCTCATAACCAAAACATTTAATAAACTCAGGAGAAATTCACTGTGCATGCAGGTACTCTAAGGCCCATTGGCAGCAGGAGGAATTCAAGCTCCTAGTCAAATCATAAGTCATTTGTATCGGAATATATTTTGCATTATTCCTCACCAAAGATTTTACTCATGCAAAAAATGGGCCTTCCTAAATGAGCTCAAACCTAAGCTGTTAGAAAAGTTACCTTCCTTTTTCAGTAAGAAGCAACATTATCCCTTCCCTTTCAGCAAAAGGGAGGGGAAGTGACTTAGCCAGTATTTTGTGTTATACCACCTTGGGCACAATTGTTATTATATCATGTGGCAGACAGGACATGGAATCTCCTACACATAACTGAAAGAGACAGTCAATAGGTATTTACATTTATGCTTTAAAAGGAAACATCTTTAAATACACACCTTATTCCTCTGCAAAGAAATAGAACACTGTGAATGTTACAAAGCAAGTATAAACAGCCACATAAAATGAAAAATTTCAGACTATACTAAAAATGACTACAATGACTACGTACAACAGAATTGTTTAGCAGAGTTTTCCAGTGAACCAAGTAACAAGAAGGGACAGTGAAGACCTCTGTTGCTGCCTCTTTGAAAAGATGCTGGTTTATGTCGGTTTTGTTATTAACCTTCATGAATTTCCCTGGGACTGAATCTGAAATTTCATCTCAAAGAATCACATACAAAGTTATGAATGTTTGAAAACAGGAGTGTATCATGGAAATGCCTTTGCAGCCTCACAGAATTTTCCACTAGAGGCTTACCATTCAAAAAATACGGAAATTAAGGATGAATACAACCAGCAGCATATGCTAATACAAACAAAATATGGCATAAGACGTAATTTTATTCTTAAAAGTAGTATTGATTTCAGAGTAACATACACCCACAAAGTGTATCTGACCCTCTCCATTTTTCTGAGCTTTTCAACTGTAAGAAATCTCTTTCAGGATCCAACTTTGAATAAGCAAAAGATATTAATGGCCTCATTCCGTTCAGATAACTTTTGAAAGCACATATTATATTCTTGATTTTAAAGTTACTAACTACAGAGAATGCACTTCAGTGCTTACGAGGAGTTAATCGTGCTCACTGTTAAAAGCAGCTAGTAAACAATCTCAAAACACATTGGTTATATATGCTTAATTTCAAGTCTGAAATCACTGTGTTTCAGAATTTACATCAGCTTCTTTCCTTGATGTGTCAGGAAGCTCTGATTACTGGATACCTTGCTGTCATTCTCAGAAAATGCTCTCGGGAGGATACACCACAGTTTCAGGAATAACATCAAATTGTCAGGTACCAGTAGTAGAATACCTTTAATCTCTGATTTATTTTGCCTCTCTTATTTCACAGCATAAGACTGTTGATTTGGGGCAGATGTGCTGCCATGTGGATCTGCATGTGTAGTTGGGAAAAATGCTTTACTTTCAGAAGAAGTTGTTACTGTAGGACAGAAAATATCTATCCAGCAATTATGCATCAAAAGTGCCTGTCATATGTCCTTCATCTTGCTGTCTCCCACCCACTTCTTATTTCTTCTTTTATCCGATTCATGGATAGATGAAGAGTCCTGTAAAGCACATTTTGTGTCTAGACCACTGCTGAAAGATTTCTTTGTCACCTGCACAAAAAAGAGTCTGTGGCAAACTATCATGGTGACAGCTGAACATTATTAACTCTCTGAAAACTTTAATATTGTTGAAGTATTAGTCTATCAAATGAATGCTTTCAAGGTCAATTTTGCACTTTTAAGGCTCATTCACGGACTCTTCTTTTTTCAGATTTTACATGTGAGAAAGGGCATAGTTTCTAATCACACAAAAACTTTGACCTGGCAGCTTTTTTGATACAACTCAAGAAGGATAACTATTTCTGACTCCTTCAATGTAGGAATAGCTACATAAAAACATTACAGAGACTGCAGAAAATGCTGAAGGGCTGATTATATTCTACCCAGCACTGCTCTTTCACATAGTGCTTCCGATCCTTGTTGTGGTGCAGCACATTGTCATCTGTTGTTAGTTCCCTCTTCTTCCTCACAGCTAGAGTAGTATCTGTGGCAGAAGTTTGTCTTCACCAAATGCATTAAAAAATAGACATTTTCAAAATACAGATAAAAACTTCTGGACAGAAATATTCAGTGCCATCATGCCTACTTGGCTGCATATTAATTCATGATGAAAAGAACATAAACATTTATTGTAAAAATTCTGAAAAGTTTACAAAAATAAAAAGCAAAAGAAACTAGAGACATATGCAGGGGTACTTAAAGCTCCAAAAATAAAAATGGATTGGATTTCAGGAACTGGAAATCCAGGCATACAAGTCCTATAAGCATAAATTCAAATGTGTATAGGCATTATATTTCCTTTTTTTAAAAAAAATCCATGGGGCTCCACTGCAATTTTTAAGTGTCTACCAGACTTTGACCTCCACCTGCTGAGACTAAGGATGGACAAACCAAACAGAGATAAAACACCGTATGATTCCATCTCCATTAAAAGGCATTCATGAACATTTAGGTGCACGGATGTGAGCAGCATCTCAGAAGTAAACAGGACTACGAATGCAAACATATGGAAAAGAATTGCAGGATAAGGGTATTTTATTACACGAAAAGAGTTTCGTTAAATGCAAGTTTCTTCACCTAAAGCGTTCATTTTATAGATGGCTTCATTTTCCAAAATGTTCTTATGGCTTATTTTTGGTTGTTTTCCCTGCGAATCCAGTATAATCATTGCATTAACTGAACATATAAAAATGACATTATTATTGAGTTCTAAATAATTTTATTTAACAGATATGATCTAACAGAAATGAGCTTAGTTTTGTATAGCATGTGTTTGCTATTAGAAAAGGTATTTTAGGTAACTGAAGCATATAGGAAGGCAAAAAACTAAATATAGAGATCAATTATAATTTTTAGCCAGTATCCAGATAAACTGCTCCTCGTGGGTACTGTAAACAGACTACATTGCAGTCACTAACACCTTCTCTTCAGGAATCATTTCAGTGACATAAATGATACCTATTTGTACATGCCCAGAATCTACGTAATATAGTTAGCCCCAAGAATACTGTGAGATACCAGTCTCCATCTCTGCCAGCTGGTGTCCTAGCTTGATCTCACCCCTGTGAACCTATCCGTTGATGAGCGGGCAGTGTCAGATCCTGGTTACCCTCGCTGGACCTGATCCTGACCAGCAGACTGACTTCTCACCTTGACCTCAGACCTGCCTCTTCTCCACAGACTTGCCTGATGTCCTGGGCTGGGGCTGCCCCTTCCTGCCCCCTGTGCTGCCTGCCTCCACAGGGAGCCCCCGCTGCACCCTGCTGCACTGGGACACCTCCGTGGCCTTCCCTTACCTCCTCGTCACCAAATGAAGAGGCTTGGACTGCCCAGTTTGACTGACATCTATGACAATTGTGCATTGGCCTCGTAGTCACTGTAGCGCACATCTCCCCATTCTCCATCCCAGTAGGGTTGGTTTCTTCCTAGCTTGATTGACAGTCAGGGAGATTGGATAGGCCATGTAGCCAAAGATAGAGTCTAGGGCTGACAGCTCTGAAATGGCTCCATTTGACGATGCAGCAACTTGGACATGTTTGTCAGTTACTCTGAATGCAAGCAGAAAGGGCAGAAATTCCTCAAAGCAATATTAGAAGAAATTTTAAAGAAATGTCCTGTTCTGAAAAGATGCTTTGGTAAAAATTTGATCTCTTTTAAAAAGCCCCAAACCTGTCTCTATGAATATTCTGAATATACTGAGTATGGAAATAAAAATAGCTGTTTGATGCTTTGTGTTCCCATTTGCCCTGCAACAGCATCACAGCTAGAAGACTGAACAAGATTTTATTCTTTCTTGTGTATCTCCAAGAGGTGTGTTTTTTCTACACCTAATCACTTACATCCGCTGTCAGAGCATGGCTGGATAACAAAGATTTTGTTACAGAGTTGTCACCAATGGTCTAATTTGGCTTCTACTGATGGTGAGGATGAACAAGACAGAAAGGAGTCAGCTTGACTCCTAGAGCTCACACTGGGTCACTAAGGCTAAACACTGTAGGAGGAAAATTATGTACAGCAGCTTTGATCCAATTAAGAGCTTAGCCTCATGGTTAACATTAAACACATGCGGAACTTCTCTGCCTCGTAACTTTGCATGTTTGATATATGAATCTGAGAAGGAAAAAGACACAGAAAGGTTATCTATTTTCTGTATAATAGCATTTCAAAAATAAATGGATTCAGAAAATACAAAGAAGTTGAACTGCTGATGAATCCAGTTGCCTATTTGTTTGAAATTATTTTATGGACCATATATCTGCTTTGAAAAAGTGGCTGCAGTTCCATTTCTTCTATCTAAAAAGGATATCAGACAAGTTCAGCCCTCCAGATAGGTCTACTTTGGGCTGATTATTTTTAATTCATCACAGAAACTAGTACATGGTTTCCCAAAGGTTACCCTAACCACTAGTTTGTATTTTTGGTTTTCAAAACACTGATGTTACTTTAGGAATCTAAAAATGCTACGGTTGGGAAAAAAAAAGTGTTTTCTCAATTACATTATAAACTTTTACCTGCAGGTGATGTCAATTTACCAGCAAACAAATGCTGGCTTGTGTTTAAAACATCTTTTCATTCCACTGCTGAAATTTTTTCACAGCCATTACATAAGACACATAAATAATTCTCAGGACCAACCAGGAGGGAAAGGTGAGCACTGCCAAGATGCTGGCTATGGTTATAGCACCTTGCTGACAACTGCTTTCCCTATGCATTTAGCAGGATATACCAAACAGCCAAGTGACATCACCAAGAATATTTTAGATTTAATGAACTAATCGAGACACATTCCAGACTTGAAGAGATAATGCTGATAGTGATATAATGTGGTATAAATAAATTAGTGCCGAAAGCTCCAAAGACTGCTCATATCTATAGGCGCTGCATTCCATCTGTTTTTCATTTCCTCTGTAATTAGCTAAGGAGATCATAGACTAACCATCCATTTGAGTGTTTATTTTCCTTCCTAATACGATTGGCATGGGATGGGAGGGATGAGTGGGATGGAATCATGGGACTCAGAAAGAGGGTCCGGCATCACCTTATTGGAAGTTTAGTTAGTTCATAGTCTGTATGATGTCTTAATACTATGAAATAATTGCTTGTTAACCACAGAAACCTTCTTGTGCTATGTCTAGTGATCCCTGCTGCCCGAGTCTGGAGCTACATAGTGCTGCAGAAGTGCTGAGAGCTTTGTGTTGGAGGTATAGGGTAATCAGAGCTCTCTTAGATTTGCCTGCCCTGGTTTCAACACAGCCCTATAGTAGCTGGGGCAAAACTGCAGTGATTTAGAGCATTCCCTTCACCAGCCTGAAATCTGGGATGTCACTTTTCACGCACTTTAGACAATCTCTTCTCTTTCATAGCATGACCCAGCTGCTCCTTTTACAACTCTATTTCAATGGAAGTATAATATTTTAAAGTTGCTAGTTTTTTAAATAGTTTTTAGAAAAAGTGAAAAGATTTACTCAGTGAGAAAAAAAATCTGAAAAAAACCCGACTAAAACTAGAAAGTACTTAAGAAGCCACTGCAAGGAAATCTATGTGATTCAACAAATATTTAAAATGGTCAAATTAACATTAGAGAATAAAATCATATTGGAGGCATTCTTATAGTCTTGTTCTATGAATCACAGTGGGATACTACCGGTAATTGTAAGGAACATTAACCATGAGGAACGTCATCACTAGCAGAAGAACGTGAATGCGGGTTTTTTTTTAGTTATTCAAATCAGAAACTGACTGCTCCCAAAGTTTCTGAGCAATTTACTCTAGTACTAAGGACATTTGTGTAATATCCAAACTGAAAAAAAAACCCCAAACTCAGTGTCTTTCAAAATGTAATCTGCCCTCTTGAAAACAGCAACTCTGTTTTTAATGTGGGCATTTCCGCTCAGCAGCAATGCCAGGATAAATGTACTGAAACACAACTTTTCTGATGGAGAGAGAGAAAAGAAATTGTTTGGACATAATGTATATTTTTCTCAAATAAGACTGTCAGAGAGAAACTGTATGAGAAACTCCGAATAATTCTTTAAAACCATAGCTGAAATGACAGTTTAAATCATTATAGTTGTCAAGCTATCCCCAAAAAGATGATCTTAATACTTCTTCTTAATTTGTTGTAAGGACCAAGATATGTAAGAGAAGCTGAATAAGTTGATTTCATTAGGGCATTCTATTTGAAAGCAATCATATAGTTATAACCCATAATTTTCCAAGGAACAGAACTTGGAAAACAATTCTCCTACAATCAGACAAATCAATTTATTTCAATAAAATTGCTGCTATCTGATTCTGACATTTCTTTCATGTCCAGGTGACATATATAAGTTTTAATAAATGCATTTCAGATGCACAGAAGAAAAAACTTACTATGCATATATTAAAAGAATCAATATCATTGGTAGGATTGAAAAGCTATGTAATAACAGTCTAAAAAGTTTGATCAGCTCCACTCACTCTCCTGCCTTCACTTCAGTTTTCTGCCTACATCCAGATCCAAAATAACTGAGGATTGGTAGGAGCTGGTTGGAAGACATGGACATTTATGTGGGGCAGATGAAGAAAATTGCAATAAATAAATCACTTCAAAATATTTGTTATGCGTCTGCTTCAAGTAAATTCAAGAATATATTTCTACTATAGTTTCCTTTGGGAATTAGTACTAAGGCTATTACTAGAATCAATGGATTATTATCAACATTAGAATTTTGCAAGAACTTGCCTTAATTTAGGCAGACTCCTAAGTGTCTTTCCCAGAAAGATATTCTCAATCAGGAGGATTTTGGAGTACACATTCAGAGTCAGTTTCTTTGCTTCTTCAAGGTTTTCCTCCACCTTCTCTGTTTTCAGTTCCATCTGTGGTGCGGTTCTAGAACAGTATATGTCAGAACGACTAAGAATCAGCTTTAAATGGGTCTACTGGTTTTAGTAGGATCTTTTGCTCTAGTTCAGTTCATGATTCTACATGCTTAACATTTTGCTAGGAACACTCAACAAAATTCCTTAAGCATAAATTACATCACAAGTAAATGAGTATATTTTAATGCAAATTTAGTTTGTGTATGTAAGGAAATGAACAGCTATAGCCATAGTTTTTTATGACAGTAACATTCCTCTGATTTCTATTTTTTATCATAGTAACTTTTAAAAGCATAGGCAGATATATATATATTTACAGCTTTATTAAATACCCTATAGTTCAGCAACTGTAGGGTATGCTTTTAATAAATGAAATCTTAAGTCACATCTTAAGCTTTGGTTTGAACTTTGTGATGAGTTTAGGCTTCCAAAAAATGGGAATTTTTGCTAGTTTCCCATAGAAGGAAGAACTGTCGACCTGTGAGACGAGCTTTCCACTGGATTAACTACAGGAATCTGCTTTTAGGATGAAGAATCCCTGGTAGCAACTTTTTTATAGAGCCATTTGGCATACCACCACTGCAAGGAGAGGTGAATTTTTGATAGGCATGAATAAAATTTTGAATTCAATTAAAAAAGAAATATGTATCAATGGGTCGTATGGCAATAGGACAGGTAGACTAACGCCCTTTGCAGTATCAGGCTGAATAAATCAATACATGCACCTTTCTTAAGTGTTTTGGTTTTCATGTTTGTCTCTTTTTCTAGTTAGAGTACAACCATAATGAGAGGCTGCTGCATATATTAGAATGGTAAATGGCCTTGGTATATTCATTTAAATGCCCTGTTTCTTAAGTCTGTTACATAAAGCCTTTCCCCTCCCTTTTCTGAAGATCAAAAAGAAATTCATGTTGTACCACATCAAAAGAGATTGGTGAAGGGATGAAGTGAACTTGGAGTTTTCCCCTAATTGCACAGTATACAAGCTGCAATCTTACTAAATAATTTATGTCTAAGACAGTGATAATCACAATGTGAAATGACCTAATACCTATTATTCACAATCCCAATTATATCTTGGTAAACTTTGTTTGCTTATTGAAAATGTGCTTATTTATTTATTGAAGAAAATCTTAAATGCAATCTGTGTTTGTTTTTCTGTAATACTGTATTTTTCCTATCTGTTTCATCTCTCAGAGGCTTTCTAGATTTTAGTTCATGTACTTCTGAATCATATGCAAATTCATTATTCACATATAGGAAACAGTACTGAAGTGCCCCAAACCATTTTGGAATATTTCAACTCTGGAGCAGAAAGTTAAGGCTAACTTTAGCCAAAGAAACCCCAACAATAGAAATGTCAGTAGAAACTGTATTTTTAAGCCAGATAGCTTCTATCCTTCCATTTGCATTCCTTCATTGCAGCATTTAGAGAGAAGAGTTGTAGGCCAGATCTGCTCAGTGTGGTCTTGAAGATACGACGGGCGCTGTCCTTAATAAGGATATAAAAATCCACGCACCCCTCTTCTTGAAGGAATTGTCTGATGAAAATGATGCTTCTTCAAATGCAGTAATTTTCTCATCCTTTGAAAGGCTTTGTTGAATGGGGAAAAAATTATGCACGTAGGAGCTTTCATCAGAAAGGTGCCCACATGCTGTTGTGGTGCTGAGATGCAGCTGCTGGAGACTGTTTTTACTACTGAAAGAAGTTTTCAGAAATCATATGTTTATGTGTAGCTTTTAAATATACCCAGCATTTGCTTAGGACTGTAAAACATCCCCAAACTCTTACAGTAAGTCATAGGTCATAAAACATGATTCCAAAGTAATAAAAGGATAGAAATATATAAATGTAAATTTAATTAAAATAAACTTGCCTATCTCCAAATTTATGGGGGTAGAGGGAGAAGGTGTTGTTTTGCATTGCAATATAAATTTGAAAATATTCTTGTCATAGATACATTTACCTAGCGATACAATATAGAGACAAAGCTTTCACAGTCTTCTTGTATGCATGTTCATTAAATGTATAGCAAATTCTGGAAAGAATAATCACCCATGGTCTCCTCACGGTATAGTGTTAACTGAAACAAACCAGGTTGGCGACCAAACCGTTTCCATCCCTTTTATAAGCACATTTTTAAACAGACTGCAGTGACAGGAGGTGCTCTGCAGCCCTCTCCTTCCTCACTAAATTCACGCTAGGCGCCCACCAACGTCCTTTGCATTTAAATAACACAACTGCGGGTCGCGCTCACTCCCGACTGAACATTCAACCTAATTTCCTTTCCCTCTTCAGCAGTTGCTGCACTGGCAGCATAAAAGAAAATCAGAAATTTGAAAGACCGTTTTGTTTCTTCATCCAGATCGTTGCTGTTCATTCAGCATAGTCAGTGTTCTGCAGTTCATGTGGATGGATAAACAGGAATGGCCCACAGCAACGCATTAAGAGCTACAAATAGGATCAAGATATATTTTTATGATTGCTGGGCTCATATCATTGTCACAGTACAGATTTGAGAGGCTGTTTTATCTGCTTCGCACTGTGTGTTCTGGACATTGATTTTTATATTGAAACATTTGGAAATGCAGTTTAACCAACCTTTGGGCATTTATAATTGACAACCGTTTGTGTGAGAGGCTACTTATTGATCTGTTAATTGAACAGTCATTGCCCCATCTTTATCATGTGTGTCCTGCTATTACTGCTTTTACTTTGTGACACAAATTCCTGTTTTCAAGATCTTAGAATCCGCAAAGATCACCAAAAGAAAATCCCCACCAAAAAAAAAGCAGTAAAATAAAAAAAAAAGCTGCAGAAATGCACGAGTACTCCTCAACAGAGGCTTTGAACATTACATAAACTGACCTAGAAACACAGCAAAAGCCATTTCTTTATGTATGAAATCCCTGCTGTGCAAAGGGTCAGCAAAAGGACATAAATGGTGGTGAGACCTGCCTTCCTGACCTTCCCTATAGGCGTGAGTTTCACTTCAGGGCCAGTGCAATGACATCCTATACACCTGCAGAAGAGTACTTTGACACTGTCCTCCTTCCGGCGGGGATAGGGTTAATTCTCCCCGGGCTCACAGCTATTCCATGCCATGTGAGCCATGCCCACCCTGAGCCGCCGGGGGAGGGGGCAGGAAGTCGCCGCTTGGATGAGGCGGGGGTGTGCCGGCTCCGGTCGGGGAGCGGCGGTTTCGTAATCGTGTTTGTATATTCCTCGATCCGTGTTAATTGTTGTTGGTTTCTTGTTCCCTTTGCTGTTCTGTTAAACTGCCTTTGTCTCAACGCGCGAGTTTTGCCTTTTTCTTCTGATTCTTCCCGTATTGGGAAAGCCCGAGCGAGCGGCACGTGGTTCTCTGTTGCCGTCTGAGGCCAAACCACGACGGACACCAAGACTTAAAAATGACAGCCAGCTCTAGCTTTATGCTGATAATGCTAACCTATATGTTGTTATTGCCCTTATAGTTCTGAAAGATTTTTGTACCTTGGCTGTTTGTTTGCCCTGTGGACAAGGGAATATTTGACCTTTTAATTTCCTTTCCTCTTGCTCTCCCTGCCTCTCCAGCGAACTGGTTCATGTAATTTCTCCCTGAAAAGGGAGGGCAAGGTTGCATTTGCTTGTGATCACTTACTAGGAAACTGGGAAGAACGCGATCAACCTCTGCCACAACACTTCGTCCTGACCTGAGGAATGAGCAACTGGGTTCGACTGTTACCTGAAGCTGATGGAAAGCTTTCTCGTTCCTGAAACACTGTCAAAATCTTCTGAACCGAAAATGCCAACGTAATCCATAATTCATGCCAGTGAACTCTGGTCTCAGGGAACTCCCTAGTGAACTTCCAGATTCCCTGGTTTCTAAACTGTAATCCAGTGCTGCTAGAACTAGAGGTTTTAAATACTTTATGTTACTCCCTGCCTCTTGTCATTTTCCTCTGCCGCTTAAAATATTCAAATGTGAAGAGAGAGCTGATATTAGAAGGAAGAGCAGTATTGGATTCAAAGCAGACAAATCAAAAAGAAATGTCTGCTTATATGCACATTTTGAGCCAGGTTCTCAGTTAAGATGAAAATCAGCTTAGTTCCATAAATTAATACCAGGACATAGAGACTAGGTTATACAAGGCAACAGACTTGTCTCCTTGTCTCTATTCTCCATCATTACAGGTACATTAAGATTTTGCACTAAGTGAAGAATGTCAAAGCAGATGTGATTGTTAACAGGGACCATTCAAGATTTTTAATCAGCAGTTAAAGTCATCGAATGGTACCAGAAAGTACAAACTTACTGATTGTATCACAAAATAGACAGAAGTATTTTATCAGTTTTGGAGAAGGGAGAATTACTAAAGAAGTAGCTAGTAGAAGTGAGGTAGTAGGAACAGCAGGACTTTTCTGTATTGCATTTCCACTTGGAGCTAATTCAAGAAAAGGGGTAGATCTGTGTGAATTCATTGTTGCTGTTAAGCTTGCATGCCATGCTGAGTACATGCAGTCTAGGATAGGGGGAAATACATCCCTCTCTGAATCTGTCTTTGGAGAGGCATCTCTTTTTCATTAGTGTTACACCTGAAGGTTGGGGTCCCCAGTCTGTCCCTCACTGAAGTGCTTTAAGTTAGGTGATGTAAATATACATTCTTCTACATGCTTACTGTCAGAAATAAGTCAGGATTTAAAGAAACTATACATTAGCCAATCTAAGAGTCACATTGATTTCAATGATGGGATTAGGCTCTAGATAAATATGTTTTGTGGAAAAAAGTCTACATAAGGAAACATGATTTTTTGCCTGGTTTGAAGAACAGTGACAGAAAAACTACCAAATTCAGAAAATCTGTTTATTAAAATTGAGTAAGTGGAGCCCGTGAAAACAGAAATGGACTAACTTGTAAAATACAGTGAAAAAGAAAACAATGACACTGGTTTTATATAGCATAAGCATATACTAGTTACTTTTGTATATATATATGTTATACATGAATATAGTTAGACTTCCAGCCAGGTTCCAATTATTCTGCACAGCAGTCCAGGAACAGCAAGATCACAAATTTATTTTATGCTATCCCTTAAAGGCAATCAGAAATATTGGTAATTTTTGAGGAGGCTTCATTATTTACACCCCCAGCATCATCTGGTGACTCTCTGTTAATAAAAATCTATTTTTTCCACAAAAAACGAGCCATTTTTCTGATAGCTCTGTTGCCTTGGCATGTGCCAAAATAGGCATTTCATGACACGCAGAGAAAGGGGATTTCAATGGTGATTTAGAATAAAGGATAAAGCAATAAATTCATTCAGTCTTCATTCCTTGTAAAACCCAGAATTACAGATAGTTTATTTCTGTGATGAATATGGTCTCCCATTTCAGTTAGTTCTCATGCTTACACACAGCCCTGACAAAGAAAAAAAATTGTAGATTTACATTTTTTTCACAAAATTTAAATGAAGACATTTTCCATTCAGAACTAAAGTCTCAGACAACCCTGTTTATCTTCTAAAATACAACTGAGATGTATGTATATGCTGTGACGTGAGCTGATTTAAATTGTAAGTGTTCAAATGTCCCCATGTCAATACAGGGAGAATTCAACCTACAGATTTCTACTAGCACTGGTATGCTTTTCATTAGGACTTTGGAAACGAGAACCATGGGTTGTTCCTTCAGGAAACTCAGCTTACAATCTATGAACAAATTCTACAAACTACTCAGCTAACTAGGATCTAACTAAAAGTGAAGTCACTAAAAAAGCTTCAGTTCTTTTTATTGCAAGGGGAAGTGGGAAATTCAAGCTCCGCAGAAGACTGCAAAAATGAGTCACTCCAGATGGAGTATATTACATTCCTAATTAAAGAGCACATACAGTACTTCATGATTTTAGTGCTCTTCAACAATCTCACTGGCCATAAACATTATGCTAATGTCTGTTGCGGGGAAAGCCACTTCTGACAGCAACAGTACGTGTTTGTGTGGATAGCAACAGCATCACTCTGTGAAGTTTTCTTTCCCTACAGATAGTTCTCCTGTTTCTTTGGTTTCCAGAGAAATCCAAAGCATCTGCTGAGATGCTAGTAGATACGAATTATGATGTAAAACAATAACAGGCACATTAAGGTCATTCACCTATTTTAAGGTGAACTTGAAAGTAACAGTGACTGTGGATTATACACTTCACTTTATTTCATTGCTTAAAAGCAGAACTGGGTGACATTTAGACAACCCAAAGAATAGCACATTTTTTATTAAAATTGATATTAAGCATGTACACACATACACAGGCACGCTGAAGGTGCCTGAAGGCACCTCATATGTGGAACACTCCAGCCATTGCTCCCTGGGTTTTTTTTTAAGGGACAGTCTTTGAATTACAGTAGCTGAGTTAGATAATTTCCATCTAATTTGCAATTTTCCATGTGACTACCTGTGTATTTCTGAGCAATATGAGAGAATTTAGGCTAACGCTCCTGCTGGCCAGGAAATCATCTGCTATGACATGGAAACAAATGTTTTCTTAGATACTCCGAAAACAAGGACTCATTTACAGTTTTCAGCTTATTCTTATCTCTCCCAGTATGTTATCATCTTTTTCATCTTTAATTTTTTTTAGTTCTTAGTACCCTTTGATTGACTGCAGAGTAGCCCATTGCTTTTTATTTCTAGAAAGACATTTCTTACTGAAAAAACTCTACTTTCCCAGTGCTTCCCAATTTCTAACTTGGAACGGCCTCAATAATTTGGACCACGAATCCGAACTGCAGTATGCAGGCAGTATCTGTTCTCGAATAGGATAAAGAGCAGAAAACTCAGGAAATCTGCTCTCTGGCCTTAAATGCATCAAATAACAGAGCAAACAATAATTATTTTTTGAACTGATAGAAGCTACTGGCTCGAGCAAATCAAGGCCAGGTTCAAACAGGACGCATGGTTAAAAATACTGTGGCAAATCATCTGCTGCGCTATGTGGGTATCATGTCAAGCAAATAAACAAATTTGTTTCAGTGTAATCAGGTAGAAGATTTTGCCAAACACTTATGCTAGCAAGAAGGGGATAGTATATTGGTAAATAAATTCCATAATCCCATGACAATCCTATATATTTGTTGACTGAATTGGGGAGAAAAAAAAAATATCCCAGAACTTGAAAAAAAAGTTACATAAGCAGGAATCAGAATGCAGGCGTTCCTGCAAGCAGAACCAGCTGTTAAATACAGACCTGACCTCTCTCTTGGACAATGAAACATGTGCTATATGTTCTCTTTGGTTTGACTATAGCCTGGTGACTAAGGCATTTTCTTAGCATGTGAGGGATACGTTTGAGTCTTATCACAAAGGAATTAATCAAACCCTAGTTCTACACCTTCTGGGCAAGGATCTTACCCCTTTGGCTGTGATATGAGAGGAGTCACCACCATCATCAGAGGTTAAGCCAAATAAACTTACCCGAAATATGTGAGCAGAAGCCAATCATTTTCCTGCCTTATTTGGAACAAGAATGTTAAAATTTGGGGCAAAGATAATCTAAGTTTGGTTATGCTCCATCTTTCCTTTTGAAAATATTCCAATTTACATAAATACATCTGAATTGTAGCAGGAACTTGCATGACATTCACCAACATGAGTATCCCAATAACTAAGTTACAGTTGCAATGTCAGTCTCTTTTTCTCCTCTCTTGCCCTATTAAATATTAATTTATGCAAACTGGAATAATTGCAGTAAATGAAAACAAGAAACATCTGCCCTTCCATAGTCCACTGATTAGGGCATGATTCTAGGAGACCGTGAGAAGCATTAGGACACGTAAAAGTCTTTCTTTAAAATGTATTTCCACAGTGGTATACACTACTTCGAATTTTATCTTCTTACTAGAGACAATATCTCAGCTGAAATGAGCCATTCACATGATTTCTTTTATATGCACAATGATATGCATCAGCAGTAACAATAAGCTTGATTGGTTTGTTCAACCAAATTCATCACCCTGAGAGTGATAACTATTCTTTCTTCCCTGCTTTCAGTCATAGTTTTCAGCTTTTGTAAAATGGTAAAACATGTCTGACTTCAAACTAAATCTTGTGAGTAAAACAACTTTAGCCTCACCTGTCATACTGATCACTTGTCCAGCAGAAAACTCTTGCATGTCCTGACTTGTAGGTAGAATTGACTGCTTATAAAGTGTTCTGCTGTACACAAGGACCTAAAGTCACCGTTTAACATCAAGAATTTCTATCAATTGAAACACAATCTATGTAATTCAAAATTTAAGCATACTACCAAATATTATGTTGTTTTAATTATGGCTAAATAGACTTCTTTAATGAAATATGTTAACTCGTTGTCTTAGAAATGAGAAAATGCAGGAAGTGTGCACTACTGTTGGAAACATTTTGGTATTACTAAGTTCCAAGAAGTCAGACAACCACTCAAGGGAGCAGGCTGAAATAGTGTTTGAATCCTTTAATAATTTGGAATAGTTTTATTTAAGAAAATATCCCACTGATCGGAGTGCAAGAAGCTAATTTTGCATTGAAAGCACGAGACCCCACACCCCCAAAATACCAAGCAATATCAAAAAGATTGGCAGGTTATCAGACTTATCTCCACCAAAGATGTCAACTCTTCCCAGAGCTCAACCCCATTTGGCATTTGCCCCAACAGAGAAGTTGGAAAATGCTACAGAGAAAAGGGAGAGGCAGCAACCTCATAAAGAGAATCTGCCCCTATTCTTTTGCCAGTAGCTCTGCCTGCATTCTGCCCTCCCAGCCCCACTTGTGCCCTGCCCATGTAAGGTGGCCCTACCCTCCAGCTGCTGGAGTCCCATCCATGGTGAGTAGCACAGGGATAACTGATGTACAAGCTGGCAGCTGCACTGCTCCCAGTAGCGCCAGGGGCCATCAGCCAAGGAAGCCATGCACATTTTTTGGTCATGAGGTCAGTTGTGATTGGCTGGCATGACCAGCAATTTACACTGGTTTCCTTCCATTTTGGCAGGCAGCATCGCCTGTGTCTTCAGGTGCTGCGCAAAGGCCCAAGCCGCCCTGCTGGGCTGGGCTCAGGTGCCTCTTGGTCCCACTCGCAGAATCAGGCCAGGCACCCCTTGGTCGCCTCCTTGGGGGGGTCCATGTCTCCCTACCCGCCTTTTTGACACCTCTTTGCCCTCTTGAAGTTCCCCCACTCCAGATGTGTCAGGACTTGCTCTGCAGCTTGGTAAAGTGGGGGCCCCAAACGTACCCTTTAGTTTTGTTCAATTACTTTCTATTCAGATTTAAATTTTAACTGTTGCTTCCATTAGCTCTTATTAAAGAGTGTTTTATCCATTTTATACCTATGGTTTTGTGGATATATATATATTTAATTACTATATCTTTATAAATGCACGTATATGTATAAAAATATATGTATGTAGAAATGAGTATGTATATAATAGTGTGCCCATGTCAAAATAAATAGGTTGTTCCTATACTACTTTGGTGCTATGAACATATGTAAATCTGTAGTAGGTGAGCAAAAAAATAGTTGAGGGAGTGAAAGGCAACTGTCTTGAAATAATAATAAAAAGGTAATATAGCACATATAATTTGTATAAATGGTAGATGGTAATCCTGTTTATTTAGAACAGCTATTTCTGTATAATTATTGCTATATAAAGAAAGTTATTGCTGTCATAACTTATGAAGTCATTGGAAAACTATTGTCAGAATCCTTCAAAAAAACCATAGAATTAAAAAGTAATTACCTTTGTGTTGAATAATTTCCAAGATATTTCTACCATAGCCATTTACTGTGAATCCCTCCACAATACTTCTCCTAAAGTACAAATATTTGAAAATTTGGTCTCCTGTGATAAACTCAGACAATTTTGAACGCAACATTGCCCGCTGTGTCTTCGACACATGATTTTTGAGTGTTTCAGCAAAACTAGTAGATCTGTTCATGAGATGGGTGCAAGAGGGATAATTAAGTAAACTTTCAATTTTGTTCATTACCAAAAGCCCACACAGTGTTCTCTTTGACATGATTTTAATGGAAGGAATTTTTCCATTTTGATGGAAGGAAAAAATTTGCTACACAATGTTGTTTTGTGACAAAAATAGCAAAGGCAGGGTTCATATACTGTAGTATGTGGGACAAAAACATAAGAAGACTGGAGCAAAGAGATGTGGAGGATCAGAGAAGGCCTTAACATGCAGATCTGCAGACAATTGAGGTTGAAATATTTAGAATTAGGCGACTGACCATGATAGTGAGGCAGGGAGAAAGGTGCTTGATGGAATTGTGGTCCTGTGCAAGAGACTGAGCCAAAAAAGCAGCTTACAAGAAGTGACAGAAGCGTTGGCAACTGTTACTGTCCATTCTTGTCCCTGGAGTTTAGAACTAAATCCAAGACTCCCGAGCCTCACCATTCATTTGGTATCTCTAAACACTTGCCAAATCCATGGGCAAAACACTTGTTCACCGGCAATGATCCCTCAGTTCAAGTACCAGAATTCCACACAATGCCTCTTGGCTTCTGTTCAAGGATCAAATATCACCAGAGAACGTTCAGGGTTGCAGAGGGGCAAGGTTGGGAAGAAGGCGGACACCCGAGCCCCACCCCCCGTTCCTAGGATACAGCGCACCTGTGCATGCTGTGTTAAAAGAATATTCTTAAGTTTGAAAAGACAAGGGCTTAGAAGTAGGATGGTTCATGCAACTCTAATTTAGCCATTTAAGCAATGCAAAAGTCATTAACCGTAAGATTGCAGACTATTTTTATCCATGAGGCATCTTAATCAGGGCAGAAAGCAGACCTGCTCTAAGGAGGAATCAAAGATGTGTGCTGAAGGAGCCTGCCTACAGGACTTTTACTTGTTGCACATTTTGGAAAGAAAGAAGTAGTAAAGCAGGAGTACAAAATTGGTCTCATACTTAAGATAGCAAACTTACTCTGTGGAACTGTATCCTACCTTTGCTTCTACCACAGGATTCCTACATGACACCTATTTGGCAGATTGTTTTTGGAGAAGATCTTATATTACGTAGTGTTGTAAGGCTCAAAGAGATTGAAACAAATAAAAGTTCAAGCATTACATGTATGTATGCTCATAACCCTTGCTGCTACCCAGCTGCATACAACCACCTCTTGCTCTTATGCCCCCTCTGCAGAAACTCCTTTTACCATTGTAGCAAGCAACACTGGCATCCTTTGAAAAAGGGTCACATGTCATCACCTCTAGGGTAAACAAAACACATCTAAGTAACCGGATGACACATGAAGTACCATTGCCAGTCCAGTCTCTGGTAAATACTGTACAATACTTGTCCTCTAAAGCTCAAGACACATCTAAAGTCTTTTCTCCAAGTATTGACAGTTCAGCCCCTAGGAGTGTCCAGCGGGTTAGTAGATCTGGAGTTAGCAGATTTGTTTTTGAGATAAGCTTCAGGCGGCTTCTGTGCTACACATACAGATAGATGCAATCTCTATGCCTTAGGGCCTGCATCTGTATAATGGAATTAATATAATCTTTGTCCTCATACACAAGGTGCCACGGTGAATTAACCGCTTTCTCGTGTGAAGCACTCCAGTACTATGGTAATACAGAAGAGCACCTGAATAAACTTCCAATTCTCCCTTCAGAGAGTGTTTGAACAATGTGTAGTCAACAAGGCATGGCATGACACACTGTACAACATGCACAAAATATCGAATTAAGGTTGTAAGGGCAACATTTATTTTGACATTTCCTACATTGTGAATTCTGGTCTCTTCAGCCTTAATGTTCTTTTAATATTGTTTCTCAGGATAATGCTTTTATAAAAATGCTATCTAAGTACCCACCCATATAATAACATTTTGTTATTTTTTCAATGTCAAAAGAAATACTGAGATATTTGATGCAGCTAGCTAATGCTTTTTTAAGTGGACTATACACAGCTCTCTTGAGTACTTCAAAATAAAGAAGAAACTCCATCCTCCTATAAAATTCCATTAAGTCTTCATGGAAACATCTATGAATACAGACTGGGGGAAAAAAAAAAAGAATGCTACTAATATCACCTTCAGATTTTAGAAATGTTCTTATGTCTTCTATTTTATTGAGGTGCTATAACTTATTCATTTACCCTAGCACTCTTAGGATCTTCCCTTTATTTGCATGAGGTTCAAATATGAATACATATATTCTCTGTGAGTCTCATACTGCTTTAATTGATTTCAATAAGAACAAGATTTAAAATATTTACATACAGCTGTAGTAGAAAATTTTACTTGTAGTCCTGTCTCAATAGAGCTATGACTGTGAAGATCGTGTTTACAATAAAAATGAAGGGATGAAACAGCTTTTGCATTTCTTGAAATAGCATTAAGATACAGCAAAAGTAATAACTTTCAAGGATTCTGGCTGGTTCATCAACAGCTGCACTTAATTTACCCTTCTGCTAATTAGCAGTACTTAAAAACCTATCAAATGACACTTCTAATCGACAGCATGTTCTGCGATTATAAACTGATTAAACTCCACGATCTCTCACCCCCTTGTAAATACTTCTGTCACCTTTTCCAACAGAAATTAGTCAGAATTATTTCCTCTGAATGTACATTGCGTTGCTTTATTGAGCCAAATGTCAACTCCTAAACTCAACTGCAATTGCCCATTTATTATCATTATCCAGTCAGTACAGCAGTTATTTCTGTTAATGTTTCTATATTTACTAAAGCAGATAGTATGAGTGAGTTTGAACTAAAAAGAGCAAATAGAGATGCCCTTTTTGTTAGCAAAAGCTTCTTAAGTACTGTATCATAGCAAAAGTACTGCTAGACACCCAGTTGCCTATTCCTCAAGCTGAGGCGAGCTATTACAAGTTAAAACATCTGCAGACATCTCTCAAAACCAGCTGAGACAGAGTCTTTTCAGGCAGTTGTTTGAATGACAGACTCTTTTGGATACCTTTTACCTTATTGAGAGAGGATTAAATCTAGCCCCTTTGATGACCTTTTCCAAGACGTATCATGGAATAGTTGAGTTTGGAAGGGACTTCTGGAGATTGTCTAGTTTCACCAACTGCTCAGATCAGGGTCAGCTGGAGCCCACTCAGATTTTTAATACCTCCAAGGAGGGAGAGTTTCTGGGCAACCTGTGCCAGTACTCACAGTAAAAAAAAAAAAAAAAAAAAAGCTTCACTTATGTTTAAGCAGAATTTCAAATGGATCTCAATGGAAGGTGATGGATCTCAATATGTGTGAGAACAAAAAATGCATGAGGCCACTTGCCTGTTGCTTAAACTCAGGAAAGCATATAGCTATGTACTTTGCTTTAAACTGATTGGGTTTTTTTATTAATCGAAGTTTAACAGAATGTGGGCTTGTAAAAAATCTCAATAGATGTCTACTCCCATTTTCAGGTATGTAACATGTTCAAAGGAATCCAGCTTTCACCATCCTTAAAAACAGAAGGATCTGCCTTTATACAGTGCAATATGACTTTCACACTTGTGTAATTTGCTGCAGATTGATTTAGCATGTACCTTGGTAATATAAGTATGAATCTACTGTATTCTCAATTCATGGAATTCAAGCATTTAAATCAAGGAGACATATTCAGAAAGAAATGCTCGCTCTGAATACAGTTTTTGGAGTATCACTTTTGTAATGCAAATCTGAGAATAAGCAGATTGAAGGTCAGGTTCTGAATATAATTATGGTCACTATAAATAAATCATGAAGAATAGTAATTTGAAGAAAAGGATGCTCATTTCTGATTTAATTTTAAATTCCTATGGGCCATATTCTATAAAATTAGTCTTTCATCTCAGAGAAAATCCACAAAAAAATCGCTTTGTAAAAATAATTTTAAAAACGGGTATTTTTTTTCTTTCTGCTCCACCTCTATTGCTGCCATTCTTTTTCCTTATACATGTGTGCTTTCTCATGATAGAAAAGGGATTCCAGTTTAGGAAACATAATCCAATCAGGAAACATAAACAGTACTTGTTTACTGAAGACCAATGACAACTTGCAAAACATTTCAAATAGCTAACGTTTATAGTGAACTTTCAGGCAGTGTGTGGGTAAAGTTCTTTATAACTATGGTAAAATTCTAAGAAATTGTAATCTATACTGCAAATGCTACTGCAGAAGGGAAGACAGAATACATAGACAATTCACAAGATCTCTTACCAAATTTTAAATTTGCCTGTATTATATCTGCCTTCCTTTCTACACAACAGCTATCAAAATAGAGATCAGATTACATTGTAAAGGAGTGCTTGAAACATTTGTAGGGTGGCAAAACATTTCTATTAGGTGTAAAATACAAATATAATCTTTTTTTTTTTTTACCCCTAGTTTCCATGGAAACAAAGATTGAGTGCAAAGAACATGCAAAAGCTAATGTCCCTAACCTTGGATTCGATAAGTGCACTGGAGTTCCCAGATTCAGTTCATATTCTCCCCTGGGTAGATCTGAGGGGCAATGGCCAAGGTGTGCTCTATTTTCCCTAGACTTCTCTGCAAGCCGCACTGGATATTGGAAATTGTTTCCCATTTTCAGAGGCAAAGTCACTTTAATTACACCTGTTTCTTGCTTGAATACACTAGGATAGGAGATGTTTGCCTTATCAGACCTCCACAGTTCACTTGGACACTAGCGTAGTTTGTTGCATGTGACTTCAATTTACACGCTGACTACACTTCAGTTTACACACTGAGAGCACTCCTGTGGTCCTGGAGTCAAGAAAAATAGAAAATGTTAGGTAATAATCAGCAGATCTGGAAGGCAGCATTTTGTTTCTGAGGAAAGAAATGGTAAACATAAACAGGAAAAAAAAAAGTGAAATGAGTAGACTGAACAGATTGGTACAAATCTTGGAGTTTCTGTATTTAGTATCATTCCCCTATAGAAAGCTGTGTATTACATACTTTACTGAATCTAGCACAAGGTCTAGCCTCTAGAAAGTAAACTGAAATTGTAAGTGGAGATTGACTTAAAATCCAAAAAATCGTAACACTAAATGAAAAGATCTGATCTTAGGATAGCATAGAAGGAGGCCTCTACCCTTAACAGGCCTCTGCTTTTTCAGGATTCTCTAGTACTTGTTGAAGCAGCATTAAAAAAACCAAAAATATCTGTTCTTGTGTTTTAATTCTTTTGGGTATCCTAGAATGGATCACAGAGGACATCTTATGCCAGCTTTCTGACAGTCACTTGGCACAGCAGTAAACTCTCATGATTTCTGAATAAAACATGTGCCTATCTTATAGTTCTCAAACTCTCCACGGTATGTCAAGTGCTTCAAATTTAATGGAGAATGTTAACTGCACTCTGTCTGCTTGCCAGGGCTTAAGCTAGTTAAGATTTTAATTAAATTTTTATGATTTATTTATTTATATTCCAGATGAAGTGACCCTTTAGAAATTCCCTTCTCTGAAAGACAGAATTCTGGAGTCTGTATGTGGTCGAGGAAAATAAGATGAGTGCCTTGTAATAACACAACATAGGAAAAACAGCGCCCAAGCCTGAATGGAAAGAAGAATCAGACTGATGGAGGGGAGAACTGAGGACAGGAACAAAAAATCCTGATTTTCTTTTTAATAATGTGCCCATAGATACTAGGTCAGTAGCCAAATATTCAAGTTTTACAATTACCAGTTTAACTATAAAACAACAAGAAGATTTGCTTATTGAGAGTTATTGTAACTGAAGAGCAAAATTTCCCTCAAGGTCTCTTGACCTTTGGCAACACCTCAGAAATTCAGTTCTTTCATAAGAAAAGGAGCCCAGCAGTTACTGGACATCACTAATGGAATTATGGAAGCAGATGGAGTGATCTCCTTTTAATGCATCCAACTGAGTCAAAGCATAGGACAGACAAGCTTTACAATGTTTAATTCATTCTTACAGACTTCTGAGGTTTTTAAAGCCTTTGGACAGCAAACCCCTTAGAAAGGTGTATGAAACCAGGTGTGGTTTGTGTTGGTTTGTTGGATTTCTTTGAAGGAGGAAATGCAGGTGGAGTGGGACAGAGTGAATGGCACTTGCTAGGACAATGAGAAGGGGCACTTGACTGATGCTGGCAGCCGCAGAATACAGAGGACAGAAGCTGGGAAGGTCACTTGGAGGAAAAACAGTGAAAGTGAGGGTCATACAAGTTGACAGTATCATTCATCATGCCAGCAAACAGGCACCTCAGGTAAAGGAAATATCTGAACTCACTCAGTGGCTCACAGCAACACAGTACAACCCTATTAAAAAATTGAGGTGACAGCAGCAAAAGGATGAAGTGCTAATTAAGGACCTGACATTCAAAAGTTAGTTTTGATTTAAGTTTTGTTTGTATGTTTTCTTCCTAAAAAATTAAACATGTATAAAGCCATGTAAGCAGAGTGGAATGGTTAGGGAATTAACTTTAGAGAGGAATTTCTTTGTTCTGCAAGCTGGAAAGCCATTGCCTAGATTGATGTCATTCTCTGAAGTTTCTTTTGTCCCTAGACCTTCACAATCATGCTCAGCCTTTTCCAGACTGTACTCAGATCCTCTTTTGTATGAATCCAATTGGTCGGACTCTGGAGGAGTCAGTTTCTTACGCAGTTTGGTGTTTACATTCTGCAACATTGCTATGATCTGAAAGGATCAGAAACCCTTGACAGGACCCCTTGTTCCCCACATTGCTTACTCTACATTTAAATTATAAAAATCTTGCCAGATATGCAGAAGCCTTCGCCAAAGATAATGGAAGAGAGTTAATGCAAGGAAATAAATGTTGCAGTATTCAGTAAATCAGTAAATTAGTCAGTACATTGTACAGAGTGAATTAGATTACTTACACTGCTATCTATTAACAGTAACCTTAGTAAGAATAAAGCCTATTTTAATACTATTCTTAAATAAAGTATAAAACCACATTTCCTCAGCTCTTATATCACTGCTAGTTCTGGACAGAACATGAGATTTTCTTGTTATGGATGATTTTCTCTCTATTTCAACAATAAGTGAAAGAAGATTTTTACTTGCATGTGACTTTAATTTTCATCTGCCATTTCCTAAAAAAGAAAGCACTAAAAAAGAATGCGAACACCCATATAGACAAAAGTGATGAGGTTTTCCAGAACAGGACACACCCTGGACATGGAAGCACTAGCCTAGGAGGAAAAAGAAATGGTTTCAGTCTTTCGCTGCGAATGAAGCAGAGCTCCAAACTTGAGCCTCGGTATGCTAGAAAGCATTAGGAGATATTTACTTCTTTGTGAAGTCTCCCCCCTGGTCCATTCTTCCCTTATTTTACAGAAGTGCCATTCTTTATCTGGGACATGGTCCTAAGGGGAAGATTTTCAGTTAAACTTTTTATCACTGGTTTAGGTTAAATTGAAGTAAAACTAAACCCGAGCAACCCCCCCCATTTTGTTCCTGGTCCTTTTCCATTACTGCTGACAACTAAAAAACAAGGCTGCACAATCAAGTCCCCGTAGAGCTAAAGATACTCTTCTACAGATTGAGATCAAAACAGATTGTTCCTTTCTTGGAATAAGTGGAACTAGGCAAAGAGTTGTAACTCAGTCGTAATTCCCTTCCTGACCTACTCCCTGGGTATTACAGCAGCGCATAGCCCACTTTCAGGACTTATAAATTCACCACATCGCCCTTAATAATTGCTATGGGCCTTTGTGATTTGTTCTGTGATTTTATAAATAAGAACAAACCCACAGTGCCCTGATAACTGAATCAGCATTTGTAACTTTGATCCTATTTTCAATGTAGTATGTATGATAACCTCTTGGTACTGCTTCAGTCCCACACAGTACTGCAGTATTTCTCTTTCCTTGCTGTGCATGTATAAAATACTGGAGAGGGAGCTGGTCTACAGCAAGAATAAAGGTCGTTTGAACCCTGAAAGGCACTTTCTGATAGAAGTTTGTTTGAAACATAATTTAATGTGAAGAATGATACCAGTAAAATGAGGATTTTTAGTAAATTCCAAGAAATGTAAAACTAAAGTTATCTCCTTGGATATTTTCGGTTTCACAAAAAAAATCTCCTGCAGAATGTATTAGGAAGTAACACTAATCTAAATTTCACGGTTTTCTTCAATAAGTATTCGGATTCAAAAAACTACTGCAAAATCAATGTTTTCTATCAGGCAGGTGTCAGCAAATTACTGGAAGGCCTATTGGCTACTGGTTTTTCTGTCAGTGGTATTCTCTTTTTTTTTAAACAGTGATTTTAAAAATTGTATTAATACATTGATGGTAAATTTTGTAAGTCACTCCTGGAAAATAAGAAAAGAAGGAGAAGGGGCTGGTGCTGTTTGAATGTCATGATCTAGTCAGATATATTTCAGTACAACTAAATACAATATAATATATCTAAAAACTGAACCATTCAACTATTTTTATAGAATGAATATCTCAAAAAAAAAGTCCCTCACAAATGATGTACCGGTCACTGTATAGTTAGCTACCTCAGTGTGAACTCTTCCTGCAATGTCTTGCTAAATGGGCAAGTAAATTCTTTAGAGAGTTATGAAAAGGACTGGTGTCAGATAAAAGTAGGAAAGCGTTTATGCCTCTGTACACACCAGTGGCAAAAATAGGTGCTAGAATGCATTTCTGGAATGGCCCAAGAAAAACAGGTAAACTCTGAGAAAGTGCAGAGAAGCCTGTAATTATTAAGTTATTATAAAAAAAAAAATCTATGACATCAGGCTGATCAGGCTTAAATATTCCATTTATTTAAGAGGTTGAAATGTTGACTCAGTCACAGTACATAGTTATTTGTACATGAAAAAGACATTACAGGAAGGAGTTAACAAAGCTCAATGGCTGCAGAAAAAATCTGAGAAATCCAACCTTGAAATAAACCTGAGGTATATATAAGTATCAGAACAGCCTACTGCAGGGGGTTGTAAACTCAGCTGTGTGGCATCTTCAAGACACGATTGTGTATCTTAGTAAAAGACATGTCACCAAAAAGCTTTCACAACACCCTCCAAATCTCTGAAATCTGCTACTGCATGAGTATCTATAGCCTTACCATTTAAGGAATATTTATGTTTCATACTCTGTTTCAACTTGTCAATTCTTCTTCGTAAGAGAATCTATAAAAGTATAAATATCTGTTGTTTAAAACTAGTTAACAGAAGAGCATTCATTTTTCTGCATTTTGAGGTTCCTTGTGAAACTTTCTGAAGAATAAGAACCCTAAGCAGTACAGTGTACTTACACTACCTAGGCAGACAGAACACATACACTATATGAAACAACATTAATTATACTGCAAAAAAGTAAGAATTATTTTTTTAAAAAATTGCCTAGGGGGTTGGTCATGTTATTACTGTTCATCCCTGCCCCTCAGTGTACCATCTGCTCTAATTCCAGAAGCAGCATCTTTGGAAGAAGGCAACCCCTCAGGTAATGAGACAAACTTCCCGATAACAATGGCTGCCATTTACTCTTCAGCCACTTATCATTTCAGATCCCTCACATTGCTCTCTAAAAGAAGATTCTATGTGCATTACACAACCAAAAAAATGCACTCAGCTATTCCTTATTCCTTGTTCCTTCCCCCAACAGCTTACTGGCTGCATTTCCCAGCACTGAGATTCCCCCAGCTGCAGGACTTTAGCTTTTCCTCAGCCCTGGACCTGGCAGTTGCCCTCACCTGTCATACTTAAGTCCTCTTGCAGTCAATAAGCAAGATTTTTTTTTCCTTCCTTTTTTTTTTCTTTTTTTCCTCAGAGCACAGCCATCAGACAGAGAAACAACCTGATTGCAGGTAGGCAGAGTTCAGTAAGAATGCTCTCCCAGGCAGTGGGAAGATGTAGGCTTAGGATTTGCTTCCGGACGGAAGGATCAAGTCCCTGGGAGCAGATGGGGTAAGAGGAGCCTTTTCTGTTGTTGAAGCTTCTCCAGTACTGGGGTGAGTGGTTTAATCACAGAGTTATTTTAGTTTAGGCATGTAATCAGGGAAATATCTATATTGACTACAAGGTTTTTAGCAGACAAGCCTGTTACTTGTGGTCTGATACCAGAATTTTAATTTTTTTACAGGAACCCATGGAAAGCACTAGGGCAAATATGGAGACAGGTGTCAGATCAACAACTGCTTCAAAACTATCAGAGGCACATAAATTATGGAGCAAGGTATCACTGAGGACCTGGATGGTAATGCTTTAAGTTGCATTATCGATCCTGCCCTTTCCCAAATTGGCAAAAAGAACAAAAACAAGTAGCAGCCACCATAGATAGCTTTGTCTGCACCGGCCGCTTCACTACCTAAGTTCCTGATTGTGTGTTAGGACAAGTATCCCCTCACTACTGACTCTCTGTTTTTCTCATTTTTATTGCAACTAAAATGTCTCCAGTTGTGCTGAGGAATCTAGTTCTGCAGTTATTGATCCTTTCTATGGTTCTAGGAGAATCAGTAATCTAAATTTACAAAGGGAACATTGTAGGATTAAGGGGGGGAAAAGCCAAAAAAAGAATGCATGTTATCTCTAATGGTGTTCAAGCATTTCTGCCTGCAAGGATGTATAATTGGCTTGAAGTCAGATTTGGCAGTAGTCATGACATACTGTAGGCAAATAATGTCCAGCTTACTTCCATTGACGGTAGAGGAAAAGACTTAACTTGAAACTGTTTATACTAACCTTTGTACTGACCAAAAGCCCATACAAAACTAACATGCAATAAATTACTGTTCCTTTGAGAGGTGAATAACTGACAGAAAAGAAAGAAGTTTTAAGTAGCATCTTGTCAATAACAGAAGGACACCTGAAAAGAACCTTGATATAAACCTTGATATAAACAAGGTTAAAAAAATTCCATAAGGTAGCAAAACAGACCTGTGCTGATGAAATGGGTAATTACTGACAATGACTCAGATGCTAATGATAGAGACTGCGTCTCTAAGGCATAGGCACACATCTAGGCCACGATAACTTTCAGCTTCCTCTTATCGCATCAAATTAGCAGTAAAAGAGGTTCCCTAGTGATTCTTTTGCAGAAAGTAGAAAATAATCTGAGGGAGAAAAGCAATTTTGGATTCAAATAAAACTCTCACAAGGAGTAAGGCAGTTGTTGGGAAGAATACGTGGATTACATAAGACTGTAAAGTTTTCTTTTGTTGTTTTAAATCAACACCTTAAAGAGCATTCTGAATATTACGGAAGTTAGCTCATGTTACCTTGGCCAGGATAACGTTATGTTCTACATATGGGTAGGGAAGAAATCCCACAACCTGAGATCATATTGTATATACCAATGTACGTATATGTCTCAAAGCCTGATTGAGTAGTAAAGAACAGTGAAAGTGGAACTGAAGAAATACTACAAGCAGACAGATACTTGTGGTTATACACTGAAATAGTTTTGTTTGCACTTCTTTATTTATACTGAAATCAAAGCTGTCACTTTATCAAAAATAACCTTACCTTCTACCTTTTATGAAAAATAACCTTCTACCTGTGTGGTAGAAACTGAAGAGCATCTCTGCTTATGAGGCATGTTAAAACTCTTCAAGCTGATTGGTTTTGGGAGTAACGTCTAGTGGGAAACCCTACATGTATTTGCAGGTAGTCCAGGACACCTGATTCACTGCTAAATATTAAGGTCATCTGAGCTGAACACTTTATTTGGCTTGTTTTCAAGTACTGTCACGTTTTCCTCATTATACTTGATTATACTTGGGTTGATTGGGTTTTCTTTGTGACTTTAAAGACAACCATTCCCTGAAGGAGTCAGTCACAATAGTCAACATGTTAAAGCACAAGCTGCTGCTTATTCATGCACCACGTCATAATGTGATGATACTCTTCACCCCTTATAAAAAGAAAGGAGCAAGTCTCTTACATAGAATCCCTCATCAAAATCAATGATCCCAGGATTCACAGAATAAATACAACTGGCACTACCTGCGTCAATAAGCTGCTATTCGTGACCTTTCTCTGTATCATTAAGATGAGCACTAAAACTGCTCAGTCAGTGCAATCAGCCAACTGCCCTACCTGAGTGAGTTGCCTACATCACTGCAAAACTGTTACAAATGGAAGAGTTGCTGCAAGATGGAAGAATCTCGTGATTTCAGTGTAGCCCATCTTTTGCTATCATAGCTACTGAAGTAGGAAAGCATTCAAAAGACAAATTTTGAAACTGGGAAAATACGAGTTAGAACTTCAGCACAGTCTTTTATATAGATCTTCTAATTGTCCAACTTACTGCAAAATGGTAGCAGAGTTTTAAAACTGGAAGGCTTGACTGCTTTTCCTAGATTGCAGCCACCCATGCTTTCCTTTGGATGTGTTTGTGTGCAAGGCACTTGAATTTTAGAGACTCTTGAACTTTCTTCAGAAGGCCCAGCACAGCTGGATGCTGGGATGGCACATGGTGTTGAGCCCTAAAATGAAAGCCTCACTACAGCAGTGCCGTACACAAGCAGTGTGCTCCACAGGCGTAACTAAGGTGTCTTTGGTCCCAGAGCGACACTGCTTGTCATCTGTGTGACTGTGGTGGCTCTCTGGTTTGTTCACCCTGGGTAGGGATGTCACAACTTTTTCATGTTATAGCAGATCCCTGTGAGGAAGAAATCGATAACTGCTGAACCACTAGTTTATCTATCTCCCTCCTGTACATTTAGTAGATAGCATCACTGTAACATTTCTCATTTTCTACGGCATCCTAAATAGGGTTGTATTACTTTCCAGATAATATAGATGGAGATAAAACACTCACTGAAAAAACAGTCAGGCTAACTGATATGAAAGTGTGTAGAAAATTGCTGATCAAAAGCCCTTCATGAAATATAACAGCTTTGGATGTCTTTTCAGGTAGCAGAGTACACATACACTAAGAGAAAATCATGAGTTTCAGTTTTAGGTTTTAATGAAGTCTAGTTCTATATTTTATTACACTTTCTGCTGCAAGGCCTCATCTATGGCACAACCTTCTTCCAGGAAGAATTAGAGCTTAATCAGTCATATTTCATAAGGCAGACACTTTATGGAACGTCTTCTTTAACAGACTGTAAAAATATTTTTAATTGATGCCAATAACTTTAAGAGCTGATGTTTTTTCCTTTAAAGTCCTGGACTCTTCTTGTACTGCTAATATCCAAATGCACTACGTAAAACCAAGATGAAGAAGAAAAGAAAAATATAGTGCAACAAATTTAAATGAGGCAATAATAATTTAGATAGGCTACTCAATTAAATTATAAGAAAAAAATTGAAAAAAAAGAAAATCACATCTTCATGAGATTTGATATGAGAACAACTATCATCTGATACTTGGGGCTAAGTATAGCACAGGCTTTACCTTTATACGGTCTCTCTAGGCAATATTGCCACAAATAATAAATATATAAATGAAATATCTCTCATTTTGTCCTTGGATACATGCACTAAGATCCTGACCCACTGGTAACAGAAGTTTCGTTAGTGACTGTAATAGGGACAGTAGTTTAAGGTCAAAAGTTGAAGGAACAAAGTTCCAGGACAATCAGCAGAGACTTGATGAAATGTATAGTCAAGAGCACTTCACTAGGAAAAGCCTCAACACATTTTCAAAACTTGTCATTAATCTGTTTTCTAGATGGATTTTGAACTGTTCCAGTTATAATTCATGCCAAACTAAATTTGGATTATACTATCTAAATATTAACATATCTTTACAAGATATTTATTTTTCATATTTTAAGTGGGATTTTGTGAGATCTACCTGACAAAGAGTACACTGTGAGATGTTAGAGTTAGGGGTTGGCTTTTTTTTTTTTTTTTTT
>VWZL01005970.1:403356-680216 GCA_013396915.1 Stercorarius parasiticus | reverse complement strand
GTGAGCCTGTCCTCCTGTGATCATGAATGCTGGCTAGATTTCTAGGAAGACGTTTTCAGCCGATTATCTCAAAATACAGAGAGGGTCTGCTTTGGTTGTGTGCTTTGGTACAGGTGAGAAATCCACAAAAAATGACACTATTTAAAAATAGTAGGAACAAGAATGTGAAAGGCACGTATTTTCTCCCTGTTAGGCTTCAAGCAACTGTGGAGCCAGATTATGTATGGATGAAATAATGAGGGCCTTTCACTTCCAAGTCGTGGTTCAGATTCAGCCCACGTTATCCTTGGTGACTGAAAGCATGTGAAGTGCAGTTTGGTGGTACCAGTCCCCTGTGCTGGCTGTCATGGATGCCTATATATGCCTTAATATAGTATCAATATTGTCATCAAATGACTCTCTTTTTAGCAGCCTTAAAGCAGAGGTCAGTTTACACAGGATCTGAACAATTCTCCCAACTTACAGAATCAGAATCTTGTAAGTCTAACTGAAGCAAAACAGAGGAAACCTGTAATGCGCCTCTTGTGTCACTGCAGATTTTTACCATAGCTCAGTTCACAGGGCAGTAAACTCAGCCTTTTCATAAGCACTAAATTAATTCTTGAAATCATTAGAGCATGCTATTATTTTTTTTTTTTATTTTTTTCTTTGGCTTGGTTTGAAAAGGAAGTTGCTCCTGGCCTGAAGCCTTACAAGCCAAGGTTTAGCTCAAAACATATTTTATGGTTGAGTTATTGCAGACCATTTAAATTAAGGATTTATAATGGAATTGCTGACACAACCTTAACTCTAGCTGTTTGAATGGCACCACTATAATTATATGAGAGTTTAATGATTTCAGCTGCAGCTGAACTGACAAACAGCATAACCAAATAAACACCAGTATTTATACAGCTTATGAGTGAGGAAAAACGTAGTAGCAGACCTGGGTAAATACACTCATAGGGACCTGATGGAAATTTTGATATGAAAAAAATTAAGAATATTTCAGGCTATAAATAAATACCACCTTAATTTCCTTTAAGAGTGAAACAGAATAGAGTCACGATGCAATTACATAGTCCTCCTCTCCCTTTATATAAAAAGCATGTGAGACCATCCGGAGAAACACAGGATGTGTTAAACTACAGACTGACGAGTGACTCATCAAGAAGATAAAAATAGATTTAAACTGAGAAACAAGAGCTGAGAGAAATGGGCTGAGCAGTGAGTAGCAGACAGGGGAAAACTGAGAGATAAGAAAGTTAAAGAAGGAAGTAGGAAGTATTATTACATAACATGCATTTCATTTCGAGCTCTCTTTACTATACCATATATTAACTGGAATTAAGAAATCTGCTTAGTGAATGTTGTGCACTCTTCTTTCAAAAGCAAAGTTGTGTCAAAAGCACAGACTTGTGTCCAAAAAAACCCCACCTTTTGAGGTATGACCAATTTATTAATATCAATACTTGTATACATAACTCTACTACTCTCAGATGCTCAGATAAAGCTGTTTCTAATGAAAAGCAAGATTCTGATGTTGGGTAATCACATTTCAATTAAATTGTTTCCCATTTTAATTTTGCAGGTACCTCTTCTGTGGTTTATTGCTCTGTAAATTCACAATCCCACTTCACGCCTTCAGAGTATCATTCAGTATGTCCAATGCTTTCTAAAGCAAACTTTAAAGGAGTCTTCTCACCTTATGAAAGTATTTCTTATGAAATTATATCTAGTCATACTTTGTTGAGCAACTAGCTTCCTCCCGCCTTTCAACTTTTGAAATTTTTAATTGTCTCCAAAAGGCTTTAACTGAGCATCTAAGCCTGGCAAGAATCTTTGTGCAATGTACTATTTTTTCATCAGATATCCTGATCCTCTTAGATCGATAGGAAATTATAACCTTATTGATGATACCCCAGAGGCTTACAGGATTTCATTTTGAACCGTTTGGATCAGAGAGCTGTATCATTGACTTCAGTGATTATAGCATTGAATCTGTATTTTTTGATTTACACTATTTATCTGTTCAACATGGAGAGAAACACACAAAAGCATAAAGAATTAACAGACAACAAACTAACAGGAAACTCTTCTCTTCTTTCTACCCTCATTAAAAAAATCATATTCTTCTCTCCCATTTAAAAGAAAATAAAAGTTCAATGGTCATACCCAGAAGGATTTAAGAGGCAAAAGGTGAAACGTAAGCAAAACATAGGTACATGGGCAGAAAATGGGCCTAGAATGCTACTCCTAATACAGTTTCCTAATAAAATTTAATTTCCTCATTGTTTTCACCAGTTTTTCAAGATATAAAAACGCATATACACACAGACATGAGAAGCAAAATTAAAGAGACATCAGTACTTCAAATTCCGCCTGTGTTTAAGTTGAATATAAATACGCAAATAAAACACTTTTGAGTGCAATTCCCATTTTTTTGTCACAGATATGATTATATAGCTCTTTAGTTTTCAAACATTTTCTCTCTCCAGTTCCACAGTAATTGTCTACTGAAACAAATCCCTAAGTACCAATACTCATTGATACATATTTATTGTTTTGTTATGATGAAAATGAACAAAAGCTCATCTTATTTGACAAAGAGTAGATGAGATAGTACATGTGTGCAACGATTTGATAGCATAGTGCAGACTTGCTTTCCTTAATAACTTTCTTTATTATCCTTCCTTGATAGAAAGGAAGATAAATTTTACTGGATTTACCCTGTTTTAATAAAACTATCCATTCTTCATTAACATAAGATTGCTATGTATTATATGTAGAGAGAGATTATATATTATAAATATATATAAAATATTGTGGTAACCTACTGTAGGAAAAACTAATAGCAGCAGGACTTCGAATTCTTCAAAAACATTTTGATCAAAAACCATAATACGATCATTGCTTCCCAAACCATAGAATATATTTAAAATATTTTTTATTAAGATGTTAGTATTTACAATATACTATGCTAAATATTTCACATACTAAATATTTATATTTAATGTTTAATACTTACCTAAAATACTTAATATTTAATCAGACTATTTGCTGATCAGCTCTGCTGAGTATGCAGAAATTTGTCTCATTTTTTTCCTAGGGTAGATATTTAATTTTGTTTCTTTTTTTACTTTCTTGGATTCTAAGGCTTAAAATGGAAAGTAGACATCCAAATTGAAATCATAAAACCAGAAATTTACTCATCTTTTTTTGATTATATGTTTCAGGACTTTAAGCAGAAAGTACCAACTATCTATATTTTCACCAGAAATGTGTGTTTTATACCTAAAATTCTGCCTCAGAGCGTGCTCAGCATTGCTTAAGTTTAAATAGATAGACTCTTCAGCTTCCTTTAGCTGGATTCAGTAACTCAGCTCTGCAATTATTTTTTTTGGCCTTTAAGATGTGATTCACTTAGTATATCCACAGCACTCCTAATCGATCAGGTGTTTTGACATAGTCTGAAGAGGAGTCTTCCATATCATATCTCCATAATCAATTAATCTATTGATCAATCTCCATAAGTGATAAGCACAGTCATTTGGGATGCTTCCCAGAAGAGTGTCCAGGCTCTGGTCGGCACCAGCCAACTAGATAGAGTTATATAGTCTCGTGGTTAGAGAGCTCAAGCTAGGGGGGAAGCCCCCTTCTAGTCTCTGTCACAAGGAATAAGAAACATAAATTACTTCAATATTGACTGGAGCTAAGACTGGAAATGAGGTCTGATCTCAGATGGGTGCCCTAACCACTAAACTATAGGTTCTGGTACAATTAATGTAATTATTCTTTTCAAAGCTGAGCAGGAGGTACAAAGAGAGCCCCATGTGAAATGTGGCTAGAATCTGCTGTTTGCTACACCCTGTGATATGCGTGTTCTCGCCCACTTTTATTCCCAATCTCTAAATTTCTCCTTATGTAGAAATCTTGGGTAGTTAATTCTGTTCTTCAGATGCTGGAAGGGATGAGCTTGCTGGGTTTTGCAACCACTAACTTTCTGATTAGATTTAACTCCAGACCACCTTTGCTCTTTACACACTTGAGGTTCCTTTATTTTCCAAGGCCTGTGGGGAGGAGTAATGTAATACACCAATTCCGTATCAAATGCAACTTTAAAGAGAAGAGGGAAAAGCAGAGAGAAGATGAAAGTAATAGTAATAAGATCACAAAGCTGCATAAACCATCTATATGCGCTGCTAATATGTTCTGTTATATTAATTATTTTTATCACTCCAGATTCCCAGGATGCCCATCTGCTTTTGTTGACTAGTTTCTGTTGCATTTCCTGGATGATGTTTGTCCTAAGAAGCTTGAGTGTGAATGATAGTTTTATATATTAATTCAAGGAAATTAGTAGAAGAGATTCCAATGCAGGATCTGAAGCGTGTTGGTTAAGCAGTGCCAAAGAGCAGATCTAAAATGTAGGGCAGTTTACAGTTCTCATAACACACAGTAGCAAAGCAGTCATTAGAATTCTAGCAATGTTTCTGCTTATTTTCAAAAAGTATATAAACTGTAAAAATGAATGACAGATAAGCTTTGCATCTTGGGCAATGTGTGATTAAATTACAGCGATTTAAGCTAAAATACAAGACGAATTATCATTTTGGCATGCTATTTGCTAAAAACATCCTCTCTCTTTTAGTTACGGTGCTATCGATGTTTATTCTAAAATATATGTGTCTGTGTCCCTTATCCAAAAACATGATTCCTGTTGGAGAACTCCCTATTTCGCTTATTTTTCAGCATCTCCCCTGAAAAAGTGTATCAATTGCCTCTTATATAGATGTAAGACTTAATCAAAGAGTTTGTTTTTCAAAAGGGTATAGCTTCTAAAAGCATGAATATGATGACAAAAGCATAATAAAAACATTTTAAAGGTGGTTCCATGAACAGTGTGTCTTTCCAGTGAGGATTCTTTACTGTCTGAAACCACAGCTAAGCTCACACTACTGCGTCCCATTACCACGATACAGACCTTCTTCCTCAGCTTTTTTGTCTACTTTCTCAAAGTTTGTAGGAAGTTAATTACTTTAAGACCTCTACCGCACCTGACAACTTTGAGTGAAGGTGAGAAAGTAGATAAAAATTTACTAAGGGGAAATGCCAGAACAATTGCTGAAGCCTTGCTTCCTTAGTCAACCAGCTTTAAAAAAAGGGGGGGGGGAAATTAAAAATAAAATCACAGTGATACAGAACCACAGTTTATTTGCAAATAAATGTAATCAATTGGAGAACTTTGTGGGTCCTGCTGTTGTTTCAGAAAGGAATTGAGTGAAAACAAGCCTTTATGCAAAGCCCACACAATGAAAACGTTAGCCAGTTAACCTGTATTTTACATATTAAAGCTTGTTTGTCTGGTTATCCACAGCATTCATTAATAGACAGATGACCCAGTCTTCTTTCTGTGTCCTTATGTGTGTCCTTTGCTCCCTTACTCTTAATTTTGTTTCCCCTCTAAATGTAAAATCCAGAGGCTACTTGTGAGAGGAGTTATTTCTGAGAGGTCCAGCTATGGGCATTTTATATATCTCTTGTCTCCTTCCTGTTTGCACATAAGAGCATGAAAAAATGATGGACAGAGAAGTCATTTATTGCTTATGCTGCAAATAAGCCCTTAGTCATCAAGAGGAGAATGATTTTCTAGTACTTTAAGACCTAAGAGAATAACAGAAAGGCATAAAGAGTCACCTTGTTCAGAAGATCCTCAAATCTTGTTGTGGATGAAGCTGAGTAAAGCACATAAAACAGATGATGAATGACCATCTTCTAGTTTTGGACAAACGTAAACTTCCACTACAGCAGAGGATTTTACACAGTGTCTCTCCGATGTGGTCAGATTAACTTTTGCAAACTTTGATACGTTGTGCTATTTAGTGATTTCTTGTGCTGTCTGTATTTATCTCTACTTCTGGAACTCTCTTACCCGCTTCTGAAGAGGTGAACCCTTTCTAAGGAGCTGATGATGTCATGATTGCTTCATAACAGATCCACCCTAAATTTAAAAGTTGTAGAATAATAAATAATATATCTTATCAAGAAAATAATATTTCCTGCCTACTTAAACATTTCCATATATTGGAGAAATAGAAAAATCTCCTGACTGCACTGAAACGCGTATCCTGGCCCTCACATAAGAGATCAGCAGAGGTAGAAGGGTCATCTCCTCAAAATTAGTTCAGGGATGACAGAAGGAAAGTGATTACACAATATATTTCAATAAGTTGTTCAATATTTTAATTTTAATTTTTCTGATAGAATCAAACATAAGAGATGTAAGAAAGACAAAACTAGACTCTTGAACAGTAAAGGCATTTCTGTAATTGTGGTGAGGAATCCTGTACTCCATAGTGCAGAATGCCACATCTCATGCCCTCGGGCCTCACTTTAACTTCCTCTCGGTGAGAACTACCCAGTTTTAGCATGTGAGTATGACATGCCTGTGCTTATTTTTCTTGGAGAGAATTTAGAAAGCTCAATTTAATTTTTATTCACCAGCTGCATCAGAAACCAAACCACTGTGTGCCACCTTCCACAGCAGCTGGCCTACATAATACATTACAGTCCAGGCCATAGCTCACAGGAATGTCTTTCCCAGGGAGACACGCCAACTCAGACCTCTCCTCCTGAAGGAGATTATCCTGAAGTAAAGATGACATAGGTGATAATTTGCAACATGTCTCTCCCTTTACCCACCCCCGCCCCCTCCAAACTGAGATTTCAATACAAAATAAAAGTGCTTACATATTCCCCTGGAGAATCAGGGAAACAAGATGAGAAAACTGCTGGACCTTTAAATCTCTTGTTCTAACAGCCATTCAATCTTGATGTTAGAGCTGTGTTCTGACACCTTTATTTCCACTGAATAACCAGTTGAAGAAAGTGTGTATCAGAATCTAAAACTAAATTGAGAAATACTTTATAACGGATTATCCTTCCAGTGTGTTTAAAATCTTAGTGACATAAAGGTAAAATGTTTTAATTAAGAGATTTACCTTAACGGTGCTATTAACAAATGCCTCATAAAACATTTATGGAAAATCAATTTAGAGCTACTGCACTATCATAATTACAAATTTTCAAAAGTCCCTAAATGCTTATTTACATAATAGACCATAATGGCTCTCAAGTGATCATTTATATCTACCACATAAATAACATGTAGGTTTAGAAGCTTTTCATAACATGCATTTGCCTAAATGTCCCAATATGCATGCAAAAACTTTGCTTGGCCATTTGTGATGTTAGCAGATAATTTGGTTGTTTATTTGGTGTTTTCTTAATTTCCTCATTTCTGAACAGAAACCTACAAGTTATTTTACTTTCTATGTATATTCTTTGCACAGGTACTCCAGGCACTTGTTAGTACCCGTAAAACTTAGAAAGAGGCATGGACTACCTGGGGATGAAGTTCTGATATTTGCAGTTTCAGAATTTACACCCTGGCCTGGTGTGGTATGTCACACCTAGTTTCTGCTTTTTGCGAGTCTGGAAGTTATGCACAATACGAAATTAAAAAGCACTATAATTTTGCTGAGTTTGTTAAAAGATGTAAAACAGAATTAGGAGAAAGGACTTTTTAAACAAGTCCTACTTGGCAAAATATAGTTTTCAGGAGTGTTTTCAGAGAGATGAAGATATCACTGAGCATTTTTGTGCGAAGTTCTTCTGAAATAAGATGACAAGAACACATATGTTTGTTTGGAAGCCTAACAAGTGGATGAAGTAGACTGACATTTTGAATTATCTGAAGATGGGGGTCTAATTCAGTCTGTACTGAATAAGAGGTAGTACACAGGAGAAGACAGTACATAAGACCCTTAGGTTGCACACATACAACTTATGCTAAAAATTTTATCTTATATAAGAGAAAAAAGATCCAACTTTCTCTGAAAAAAACCCTTAGGAGTAGTGAAGACCATAACATTATTGGGTTCTAGTCAGGACAGTTTTACATAGCAGATAGTATTAGAATTTGATCAATGACTAATTTTTTAATGTGATTATAAACAAATGACTGTGTCATCATTATATATCTACAGTTAGGATTTTCTTCGTTATCTTCTTCAGCTTCCATATATCGATTATAAGATTGTTTAGTAATCTGATCACACAGGCCCATGATAATTTACTAAAATATAGCTAGAGAACGTAGCTACAAGGTGAGAGATATCACAAAAGTTTAAGTCACTGGTACCAACTTGAAAAGAATGTCTGTACTTACCCAGAATATTGCTTCAGAAAACATCGTCAGAGCTTTATTCAACAACAGAAGAACTGTATTTCTTTGACTAGTAATTGGTCAAACAGTTGCCATGAGTATACAAGGACCTCAAATGCCCTAACTGGATCGAGCATTTGCAAAACATAGCAGTGCTTCCTGTGATGTGTGTGACATTCTAAGGAATGCTAGAGAGACAGATAAAAATTAGGAGCAAAACAGCTAACCCTTGTGCATGGAAATCATGCCCGTGATGTTTGATGAATACTAAAAAAACCCAATATATGCTTAACAAATATAAATGTGGGTTGATTTTTTTTTCCATTTATAGTAATGTTCTATGGCAAATAGAAGCAGCCTCATTAGAATGATTTATTATCAGCTTCTGACTTCAGAACTCAATTCATTCAATCACAGTTTAAAGAGTCATCTACAAGAGTATCCACTGGACAAATTAGAAAAGGTAATATACTAGTTACTTTGAAAGACTGAACAGCAATGCTAGGATTAATTACATTGTCAAGGAGACTAATAATTAGTAATCTCATGTGTCCCTTTCTGAAACAATTGCAATAAGCTTTTGCATCCTAGATCTACTAATACCTACCCCTTCTAAAGCAGTGCAGCTGCTATCTCTGTGTGCAGAGGTGCTGTGTATGAATGTGGGAGAGGTCTAATTACACATGGAATAATATTTTTCTGAGCATCAAAGGAAAAAATATCTTAATAAGTCTGACTGAACCAGAAAGACTACAAAGTGCTATTTACCATACCCTGACTCAGAGCATTGAAAAGTTAGTCCACTAAGCCATGGATAAGAATTCTTCTGTACTTTAACTCAATTGACTTCATAAAAATTACATCAAGAAATGTAATTTTCTATTAGACTTTGTTTGTCTGAGTCAGTAAAATATTATCAACCAGTTGAAATGGGCTGAGATTAAAAGCATTGGAAAAAATGGGAAATACTTCAAGAAAACATTCAGTGCCTTTCAAAATACTGTATAAAATCATCAACATAATTAAGAAAAGAAGTTTAGACACAGATGAATAAGTAATAGTGAAGGTAAACAGTGCTAGCAAGAACAGTGATCTGAAAAAGGCTGAAAATTCTAGTGAGCCCTACTCAAGAACTCACTTGTGTTAACACATTCTTTTGGAACAAAAAACTAAGGAAACCTGTAACCAAATACATGTTTAACTACTGCTAAGGTGCTTATATATTTAAATTTAATCAGTTGTGTGAGTAAGAATGTATGTGCACATGAGACAAAATGGTCCTGCCATGACTCTGGAAGACACACAATAATTTTCTCAAAGCTAACAAATGTTTACCCTGTGCTAGAAGTATGGTGCGTGTGAAAATAATTAAATAATTATTGAAAATTTCAAAGAAGTAACAATCAAGAATTTCAAGCTGCTATAATCTTTATCTGTTTGTTTTCAGATCAAGCTACTTTGCTTTTAAATTCCCTTCCTAACCACTACAACAGGAATATCTCTGTCATGGCCTAACTCTTCTGGATTTAGTACATCTATAGTGCCAGCTAAATTATGCAATTCCTATCACAGATCAGTAAAGGTCTTATTTGCTTTTTCTTACTGGCAGAACTGGGCTCTAAGTTGCTTTTAACTAAATGCTGTTAACAAATGGCCAGATAAAATGGTTGTTAGCCATTGTGTCAATAAAGGATTACAGATTTTGAAATTTTAAAAATTCAACTATAGTTCATAGAGATCATTTAGTCTAAGTTTTTAATTGCCATATGTTTCCACCACAAGATTTCCCTTTGAAACCATTCTTGTCCATCATGCTGTCTTCACAATTACTATGAACAAAGTTGAACTTTTTAATATATATTTGACCATTCACCTTGAAAATACCTACAGCCATTACCAAGAGCAAGTTACGTGTTTGTGAGAAACAAAATTCATACTTGGTCTCCTTTTCCAGTTCATTAATTGATTCTAATTTCAGAGGCCATATTCTGTATTTCCATAGTAGTTATACATGTAATTTGATCCCCAATATGATAATACTTTTAAATACCCTGATAGCAATCTGTTCCTCTTACTTTCCGCAGAAAGATGAATAAGCCAGCTATTTAAAGTATGCTTAACACTAAAGCTCTGTGGAAGATAAATATTCTGTTTTGTGGCAAGTTTTGAGGTTTTGCTTCTTGCTTTTGATCTGTAGTAGATTGCAAGGCAATACTTTTTAATACAGTATCAAAGGTGTGCTGAAATATCTAGGAAGAACTGAGTTATCAAATTTGCCCTTTTTTTTGTTTGTGTCTTTGCTCTCATGCTCCTTTTTCATTTTCTCAAAAATTAAAAGCTACCAGAGGCTCACAATTTAAAAAGAAAAACCTTAGTGAAAATTTTGCTGAAGCCACTGTATCTTTCTGACATACCACATTCAATAAACCCATGTTTCAAAGAAATTTCATTTAAAAAAAGAGGATGACAGTTATCCCTTTCTATTACTATGCATGTCATCTCACAGAAGAGCATTATGGCTTATTGCAGAGAGCATTATGGCAAAAATGGGGGGGAGGGGACAAAAATTCCAGAGTAGAGTTCTCCATTGTTATGTGTTTGTTCCAATGCCTTTCACAACGTTGTAGATGATAGAATCTTGTGCAGCTCTTAAGTGAAAAAATAATTTCTAACTTGTTATCCAGCAGCTAACTAGAAACTTTTGCAAAATAACATCTGTGTTTACACAAGCAGACGTTCCCAATACATCTGTAGATGCTGCACATGGTAGTAAACACTCTGCAATTGGGTCCTCCTCTATGTGAACATTGCATCTGTCAGGCCAAGTGCAACTAAAAATCAAGCTATATTTGGCTACAGATACTTTCTGAACTGTCAAAACACTACTAACAATCATCTAACATGATCTTCAGATGGCAAATGTTACTAACGTGGTTCTCTCAATTAAGAAATCCCAACATCATTACCAAGGATATTCATACCGTTTTCCCTTAGCCAATTCAGCTTCTTAAGTCTTATCCACAAAATGAAACCCATGTATTCAAACTTTTACATTAGCTAAAAACATGATAGAATTTAAGTGTTCTCCTTGAGCCATATGACGCAGATACATATGGGTGCTTTACACTTTCACTGACTCCTGTTAGGCATAGTGCTGAAAAAAGAATAGACGTTTCTCTAGAAGACTAAAAAGAATTAATTCAACTCATGTCAGCCTCTCAACACTTTGAGATCCAGACTTCTGCTTTCCTATCTCTCCTTTTCTGTGAATCCACGGCTTGTCTGTGGCTTCTGAAAGTAGCTCCTGATTTGCAGAGCCAAATTTGTTCCCTGCTCCAGACATTCTTTTCCTCAGTCATCTTTCTGTCTTTAGCCTAAAATCTTACCTCTAGACGTGGTAGGCAGAGATACACCAAAATACTGACCCTTGCTCCACTCTTTAGCTGCCACCTGGCCTTTCTTTGGACTGTCATATTTCCTACTCTCCCTAGTTTTTGATCTTAGCTCATTTAGACTGCAAGAACAGCTTCTGTCCTGACCTGGAACCTCATGCACATCTAATCTCTGAGCCTGATCGTGCACCTCTCTCATTCCTAATTTGGCTGTAACACTGGAAAAAGAACAGAAATTATTACTTCGCACTAGAATATTATTCTAAATAATCTTTCCCCCTAATTATTCAGACTGGATGTTGGTAAACAATGCTCAGGTTTTCCTCTTCTCTTTAAATAATATCACGTATTCTTTTTCTGAAGGTCTCAAAAAGAACCACTACTACAAATTAGCTCTGAGATTCCAGTTCCAGCTATTGGATTTTTCTTAATACTCAAACTGCATTATGTTATTTCCATGCTTACAATAAGGGATGTATTTGTCATTGAGCTCTCTACTGCTGCACTAAAAATCATGATCTGTCTGTCTCATGACTACCAGTTTAAAAATAAGATTGCAATAATGCATTTTATTTTCCACCTAAACATATATTTAAATATTGCATGAACCTGGCTCCCTTCCAACACACGTTTTATTAAAGCCAGCTGTGAAGTAATTACTGAACATGCTAAAAATGGCTTTTGAGAGTAGAACAATATGAGTTTTGTCCAATTTTGATTCACACACTGAGCTTTGACTAAATACCCCATTCCAAGAACTCACTCTGTTATGGAATGGAGTCTCTGAACAACTTCAGAAACAAAATTTCTGAGAACTGTAGGAATCTAGGTCAAGGACTGATTATAGCAGAATTTACTCACATAAAGCAGTATGCTTTTTTCTAAATAAATAATGTGCTTTCAAACACCAATGAAGGCAAAATAATGAAGAAAGCACAACCATGCAATTCAGTTTGAGAATAAAAATATACAATATAAAATGCAAACTATATTGCATATATACTTTAATTTTACGGAAGTAAAATGTTTTCTTTCTTTGGGATTTGTAATCTAGTCACATTCTGACAGAGATGTTATATATTTCTGATGGGGTTTCCACCTTTTAAATGCTTTTCAGGCACATTTGGATGAATCTTTTTAAACCGTAAGAATTTCTCACATTCATTTGCACAAACACCTGAGTCATTCTTTTTTAAGTATAAATGATAAACAATTGTCTTCAGGAGGAGCGTGGCCTAATTTTGAGTTCTTTATGATTACTTATATATTTTCTAAAAAAAAAAATCTGCTATTCTATCAATAAGATTCTATTTGGTTCTGCATTTGCATGCTAATGGACAAAAGTATTTAAGTTCTTTCAGATGTCTATTGCTGGATAGATGCAGTCCAGCTGCTCCCTGTTAAAAATGGCGATTAGAAATTAATATAACTATCCCATGCATTCACAGCTTGAGAGTTGTAATATATAAAGAACAATCATTCCTAAAGGGGCCATGCTTGTGAATGCTGTATTTAATTAATGCCCAAGGGAAAGAGCAAAAGAGGAGGAGAAAAAGTACTGCAGCTGAATTTATTCTGAAATTGTAGTGATGTTAAACATTGCATGCCAGGTTTAATGGCATGTATTTATCTAGCTAGCAGAATGTTTTCCTCAGAACAAATGGTGCTGTCTGCCTTCAGGAAACCAGGATTTTGAAGTGAATTTGGGAGTGTACAGTATATGTCTATTTTATTTTCTCTATTGACTTATGCTAGGCCTGCCACCACAAACACCCAAGCTCCTCCTTGTATGCAGATCAGCTTTGTGCATGGGCTATACAGAATTCTCCTTTACCTGTAGCAATGTGTTTAGGCTTGTGATGAGTAGGATGCCATGCAGCAGCGATCTGTACAAGTCATACGAATCATTTATGTTGAGACTGACACTTCCCTTTTAATTCCTAGCTGCTACTAGTATGTGTGAGAAGATGAAAGTATGTGTGGTGTGAAGAGGGTATATGCAACTGCTACATTTAGAAAAAGCAAATACTGCAGCAGATTAAAGTGAAAGATTGAAATCTCATGCTCATCTGAAATAAAAGGCTTTGCATTATAGGGAGAGATTTGAACATCACTACAGAGATTTAAAAGTTTTTTTAAAGTAAATAAAGCAAACCCAACAAAATGCTACTACATGGTGCATTAATACAGCAGAAAGCACCTTCATACACACGCCACAGTCCCAAGCCAGGCTCTGTTTGGACTGCAAGTGGCAGCTGGAGGAAGACAAGAAGACCAGGACAAGAACAGGGTTAGGTTCTACCTGCCCAACTGTGGCTGCTGTTTGGTAAACTGGCAAAGAAGAATCCCCAGCTAAAACTAGCAGGCTTAGTCATAAGCCAGTCCTCATGCAGTAGGCACCTTAGGAGAAGCAGACCAGACTGGCCGCAGTAAAAGAAACCCAAAAGATCAGGAAACGCAGTGTCCCTTACAGCTGCTTCTGTCCTTAGCACAAAGGAAACTGCTACGAAGGCTGGACTTCATTGCTTGTCATTTTTTCAAAGCTCAGTTGCTAATTGATACAGAACACTACAAATGTCCTTTTGTGTGAGGGAGAGCTTATTTTGTTGAAATATAAATCTGGGAAAATACAAAAGTTCAAGCCCAAGTATGTATTTCTGATCACATCGGTAAAAATTTCCATACTGCCAGTACAGCAATATTATTTCAATATGTAGATACGAAGAGAGTGGCGTACACTTAAATGTCAGACTGAAGTGTTATGCGATTTAATCTTTGTCCTTTTTAACTATGAACAATGTGAACACAGAAATACCTGCAGATGAGAAAGTACCAAGGACGAAACGATGCAAGCAGTGAGCACAAACCAAGGAGATCTCACCTGACTTGGCCCAGAGCACCGCCATGCGGAGGAGCCTCCAGCTCTGCTCAGCGCCTCGGCCATGATGCCGGGCACACCGGAGGCTGCAACGGAGGGCTGCGTCACCCCCGGGCCCCTTCACACATAAATTTTTACTTTTTCTTTGTTTTCCCATCTGCAAAACCGAACATCATCAAGTCCCCGGCCCTGCACAGCCCCAGGCTGGGCCTCATGCTGACAGGTCTGGTCCTGGGGGCCCCTGCACTGACTGTCCCGGTGGCCGCCCGGGCAGGGCCTTGTCCTACCCAGTGGGGCAGCCTGGCCGCAGCCCCAGGGGGTCAGCCAGGCCCCCTGCCAGGCAGGGCAGCGGGGACAGGGATGGCCCAAGGCCCAAGACACGGTGGCAGGGGCCATCGCAGGCCCCGGGGTCAGCCCTGGGCCTCTCCCCATGGCCACCAGCGGGACCAGGCTGCCCAAGCAGGCTCTCGGCCAGAGCCCAAGTAGAGGGACAGGCGATGTGATACAAATGACAGCGCTGTGGTCACCTAGGGTGAGATGGGATGCCCATCAAATATCACAAGGGAGATGCCCTGCCTTAGCTGACATCATCTAGATGTTCAAACCAAACTAACCATTTTTGCACTCTGTGTAGCAGTGGGCGCCTCTGGAGGACACCCTTCCTGAGGACAGTTATCATCCATGAACCTGTGGACACCTCTTAGCTGCTCACCACTGAGCAAACTTTGGTGGCTCAGGTGAGGTGCCTGGCTTCTCGACAGCTGTAGTAGCTGGATCTTATTCCCAGATTGCCTTCCACATGCATGTTTATAGGCAGCATGCTGAGGAGTTTTGTCTTTTACTCGTAGTTTAAAAATGGTCACACTCGAGCAGCATTCAGTCTGAAGTAATGCTGCAATGTTGGTCTTGGCCCTTCTCTCTGCTTGGGAACACTACTGTGATCAGCAGGCAAGTTTGTTTTCCATCTTGAGATGGTATTTACACCACAGCTAAAGCTTGCCTCTGCCCATTCTGACACTTCCAAATTAGTTTCAGATTTCAGCTTCAGGAGTAACACAAGGACAGCATGGGGTGACGTTCAGCTTCAGGCAAAACATCCGTGGCATAGAGCTTCAGATAAAATACCTGCATGCGTCTTCACCAAGGATCCCTCCCACAGACCGCAGCCTGCATTGAGCTCCTTATTACCTCAGATTCGCCCATCATCTTCATAAGCTGTACTTGTATCTTGGCTGCAGTATAAAAATATCCTCCGAGTCAGCTTTCGGAAACCATCTGCTTCCTGTGGTAGAGAAGTAGTACTTGGGACCAGGATTCTTGAGAGCAGCTATTTTCATGCTGCGGTGACTACTTTGGCTTACAGGCTGCTATAGCTATATTGCCCTTACAAAAAAAAAGTTTGACTTTTTGCCAAGTTTCTCCTTCAACAAAAAGGCCAACCCGCAGGCCCTGACATCTGCTGCAGTGTGGCAGAGGGTGATGCAATTCATTCAAACACTAAAGCTGATGGTCACTCAAGTAAGTGAATATAAGAATGCTCTTTGCAGACTGGGGGAAAAGGATTCCAGACCATGTCACTCGAACACATTCGAAACATGGTCCAATGACCTTAGGGCTAATCGTAAACTGATGATTAGCCATGATATTTTGAATTTACCTTTGGCCAGCTAATGTTAGCAGTTTCCCTCATATATCAATAACAAAACAATGTCTCGGTAGCACGATAAAACCTGCAGAAAGGGAGGCTTATTGCCATGAGCAGGAAAACGAATGTTTTGACAGCCAGTTAAAAAATAGAGCAGATGATATAGCTATATTTAATTTCTGAAATTCTCTGTTGTGATGTCACCCTCAAATAACCATAACACAGTAGCAATGAGATATGCAAGCGTAAAGTACAATCAAACCTTTTCAGTAATCGTATTAGTTGTGTTCTGCATTTGTTCTGTGTTAGAAATCAATAACTTTTCAGCAGTTTTTTGAGGAAGATTTCCCCATTTTTCACCAGGATATGTCCTATCTTACATAGAGATACTGCATCTAGAAATGGCAAAGCCTCTCTGAAATCCTGCTTTTTCTTTCTCAGTAAGGCTTAATGGAACTGGTAGAAAGAATAACATAATAGAAACAGTATTTATGCAGGGCAATGCAAAAAGAATTTAATGCTTTAAATTTCATAGATTTTTTTTAACTTTTCCTGAAAAAGCAATAAGACATCTGAGATATTCTACTTAGTCTAATAAAATTATGAATATTGTTCTTAAAAGAGGACATTTTCATTCTAAAAGTTTTGCTGCAATTCCTAATGCAGCACTGACTGGCAGTTCATGAGAAGGAGGAAACCATTCTAAATCTGCAGAATCTGTCTTTTTCCATATGCAACCACCATATTCTCTAGACTAAAAAAGAAATAGGACAAGCAACTATACCACTGAGACTGAGAGTCAGGGTCTATGACTCAAAATCCTTATTAGGAAAGATAGGCTAATAGCACTTCCTAAAGACTTTGAGAGGATAGCTAATATTTGTACAGTAACGGTGTACAAGTAAGGTACCTTATTCACCTTCTGTCGTATCAACTAGTATCTCAAAAGTACCATATAGTGATTGTGGGTTGTATGTGTAACCTTTAAAATGCTACATTTTTTGCTTTTCTGCATTCTTCTGAGGTTTAAATGTCACTTTCTTGATGGTTCATTGACTTTCAAGACCAAAAGGACAGGAATCTGACACAACACAATACATCTACGTATGGTACAAGACATCTGTGCTGCAAAACTCTTCTTCATCCCAAAGAGAAACTATCTATTTTTCAGTGCATATACATTTTCTTTAAATTAAAAAAAAAAGAAAGAAAAAGAATAAAAAAAGGATTAAATACCTTTTCACTTTGACCGTCTAATCATGAAGTTCACAGAAATGGCAGATACTGATTAAAGGGATTGATTCAAGTTCACCTGCCAGTTTTCATGTCTTCCTAAACATAGAGGGTATAAATATGTATTATTGTCACTAGATGGTTTCATGAACTTTCAACTACATGTTTAGATATTAATATCTTGTTAACCTGTTAAGGGGAAACATAACACGAAACAGCTGAAAGGAATTTCTGAGAATCCTAAAATAAGACAGGATCCAGTATTTGCAGGCTTGTGAAAAAGAAACAGAATAAGTGACCTTTCTAAACCAAAAGCTATTACTCAGGAAAAGAAAATAAAGGGGAGATGCTATTTTTTTATTAACTTTTACATTTTCCTCTTTTCACTGTTTCTGCTATAAGAATGCCTATACAGTTGATTTTTTGAAAAGGGGCAATTTGACTGATTAAACCAGGCTGCTGCACTTTAAATATGCAACTGGTTACCATGGCAACAGTTTTACTTTGACACACAGTTTATCTTGTTTTAAGGAGTGCAGCCTGTTGTTATGGCAATTTGGAACACCACTATTTTTTCCCCCAAAGAAGCATAACCCAAGATAATAAAACACTAGTTAAAATTACTTCAATAATTAAAAATCTAAACCTGATTTACTATGTTGTAGAATGCTGTAGTTTCTCAAATTTAACAAATGAAACTAGACTAGAACAGAGAAAGAGAGAACCAGAGTTCACAAAGAAATAAGGATAAAGGATTATATTTTATAACACTGGAAGCAAGGGTAGATTGTAGAGGCATTTTGTAACAGATGAAATTTCACTTGTTAATCCACTATGTTTTCTGCCTTCATGAAGAAACACATTACTCCCTGTCTTGCAGATTTCTTCAGAAACAAAATCTAAATAAATAGATATAGAAGGACCAATGCACATTATCCCCTGAAGCTGTTACCATTACAAGCAGGATGAATTTTAACTGAAATTTCATAAACATTAACAGTAAATGATCAGAGTTCTGCCTTAAAATAAACCTTTTTCAAAAAGGAAACGTTGCTTAAGAATCCTAAATGTACATGCTTCTCCCTACTGATACAAAACTTCACATTAGATGCTAATTAATCATGCGCAAGCCTGCGTATTTTAAATAAGAATGAAATCTATAAGCCTTTTGCTACAGATATATTAAATGAGTCCCTACAGTCTGATCTTCAGAAAAACTCAATTCATGCTTAAACAAGAGCTGGAATGGTCCTGGGAGTAGAGGAGAGATCTGAGGGACATTCAACCGTCCAGAACCTGGAAATAAAAGAAAATGACCAAGAAACTTCGATCCAATTATCCAGTCCCCAAAAAGTAGTATAACAGGGCTCTGCATTAAGTAAGCAAGCTGAGTTAGCGTCCATCTGCTGGAGTTAAAGTAATTTTCTGAGGAAGTAGCCATACACTTTTTAAAAGAAGGTTTCTCTTATAAATTGCTCAAGTTCTAAAGCAGAAAAGCCCAATATATTAGTCCCATTTCTACTTATTTTTGTGTAGAAAACACAACTTAAGAGTTCCACAAGGAAAAAGGGGTCAGCAGAAGGTCCTCAGCAGAGTCTAGGAAGGACAAATCCCTTCCTACCATCTGCCATTGAATAAACAAAAGTAATTTTGTCTGCAAGGGTGACATCCTTGAGTTTGATTCCTGTAAATATATGCAACATAGTTATATTGGTGTGTTTTTTCAAATGTCTTTCAAAACCATAATAGCTTTATTGGTTTAGCTGAATGGTTCATTCAGTTCGGTATTATGTCCCCAAGAACAATCATAAGAAAAAGCTTAACAGAGACTGTGGTCAGGGAAAGAAGACCTAATGCTCATCCATCATTTCTTTGTTTTCAGTTCAGGGGATTTTTTTTTTTTGTGTGTGTGTGTGTGTATGGTTGGACTCGATGATCTCAAAGGTCCTTTCGAACCATGAAGATTCTATGATTCTATGATTTCTTTGGCCTGTTCTAATTTGTCTGTTTAATAACCTGCCACGGACCTTTCTTCCAACCACCTAGATTCACATAATCTTCTTCCATCCACAGTGTTTCTACATCTGGATCCATATGCACATACATCAGCCTGTATACAACAGCAAGACTTTTCTTCATTAGGAATTTTATCCTTTCTCCTCTGGGAATTTATTGATACCATTCAGCTGCCCTTTGCCTCAATAAAGTGTTTACCCTAGATAAAAAATTTCCCACCATTCTACACTGCATCTGGAATAATTTGCAATGCTTCTCAATCCTCTGGAAGATAATGGTTTAAGTTTCTGCTACAAACTTAGGATTTGAAATTTGATATTAGGAAAATGGGTTTTTTCTGCAAGAAATGACATAAATCAGTGGAGTACTCACAAATCTCGATTCAGTTTAGGTCCAACACACGTAAGGACATAACTTTCTCCTCAGTATTTTGTATTGGAGGTTTTAAACTCATTTACATATAGCTCCTTTTAAAGTGCTTAGTTCTCTCTATATATGTTGTAAGGAAATTGGACATTTTGAATTTAAATGTCACCTAAGGCCATCTCTTTTTACGTTTAAGTTTTAGCAGGTTTGGAAAATTTTGCCTGAAATATGTAAGTTTGTTTGTTTGGGTTTTATAAGTAGTCTGTTTTAAGTTATACTGTATATGAATTTTTCAGTATTTACAATACTGTTTTGGGACAGTTGCTGGCAGTTCTCAATATCCCTATCACTCTTTCAGTTTTTACTATGAAAAAGAAATTATTTAATAGATGAGATTTATCAACTTAACTTTGAAATTCCTCTTTTATTTATATTTTAGCTCAGATCTGAATGTTGTGCCTCAGGCCCCTCTCTTCTTCTTTGCAATAGCATCAAAGTTGCTTTGAGTTTTCCAATTAGTTTCTTTAAAACACTGTTATTGTCTTGCTGTAATATGTCTTCTCTCCTCTGTTCTATCTCGTTTTTTTCCCCTCTGGTACCTATCAAGAAGCCTAACAACTATTAGTCCCAGTCTTGTCCCCTTTCTGGTGGTGTCTGTGAATTTAATTTCTTTCTGAGTTTGTATCTTTGAGAGGTTCTTTCCCTCCAGCATTCTGCCTCCTTATTTCTGTTTCTTATTTTTTTTCCTATCTTACTCATGATACATGAGGACAGACATGGTTTCAGATGTTCCTTTCTCTTCCTTTAAGAAAATCCTGCTGCTGCTTTCATTGCAGACACCATGAATTTGAAAAGACAGGGCAGAAGCCATTTCCTGTATTTCGTGTATTCACAGAAAGGAGGGGAAAAAATCAGTCTGAAGCAGTTCAGCATGAAGGTGGATGTGGCTTGCAAGATAAAATATATATGGCTGGCCACGACAAAGGTAGCAGAAGCAGCTAAATGTCTTTTGACTGGCATTTTCTGGGTGACTGCAGATGTATGAGGGGCAAAAGTTTTCCATTTTGCCTAGAGCTACGCAAATCTGTGAGATGGCAGTGAACCCGTGCATGAAACAATAAAACAGTGATCAGCTCATACAAGATATCAGCTTTAAGTATTTGGTAGTTTTAACAAATCTGCCAGTATTAGCTTTTAGTTCTTACCACAGGCCTATGAAGTAGAGGATTACTGTTTACCTCTGTGTTCAGGCAGACAGAAGAAACTCGGACTCAGGGGTGGCACCTCAGTAGATGCCTTTGAGTCTCTGATCTAAGTGACTTGCCCAGGGCCATGCAGAGAAGCAGTAGCAAAGGGTAGGACTAACACTCAGTAGCTGCCTGGGCTCTACCCACCACCAAGCCCCTAGGTGAGACGCTGAAGTTTTCAGTGTCACCCCTACTCTCTGACCTTTCCATCAGTGGAAATTCAGCATTAAAAAGCTGGTTTGAATTACAGATGTACAGCACCTTTCTATTTTCTCTTTCATTCCCGTTCTTTTACTGCTGTGTTTTTCTCTTGTCATGTCCTTTCTTTTCTGTTTTTCTTTGCTTTCATTTTTCAGCAACAAATTTGGGAATTTAGCATGCCACAAATAAGGCTATTAAAATGCCATTTAATAAGATTATAATGGGAGATCAACAAGTGATAACAGAGAAGAAATATATTTTACTCATTGGTTCAATAAACAGTTAATTTCTGCTAAATTCAAGAACAATCTCTACCAAGCACATGAACGATTTCTCAATACAACCATTAGTTGTATGATAAAATCAGTAGATTTTAATTTTTTTCTTTAGCTTTTACAAGGCAGACATACAGTCAAATAACTACGCTATTTGCTCAAGCTAAGCAAAAAAAAAAAAAAAAGTAGAAGCTTTCCTCAGTAAAAAAAAAATAAAGCTCTGAATCTTCCGTGTGCCCACATCTTTAGATCACTGCAACTGATGTCCAGCTTTCCACTTATAGATGATCATTACCATTATCACATTCCCTAACACTGTCACAAATGCTTACTTCACTAGTAAGTCTGGATGCCTCCTAGCAATTATACTGAATAAAAGCCAATTGCAGAAGGGATGCTGCTGAGCATGATATAGAGTTACAGCAAATTGAAATGGCATTTCAAAATTTTGCTAGATCCTTTCTACTTAGGCCAGTCCAATTACTCAGCTTGTTCTCATTACCTCCTTTGATATAAGTATTTGATGGTTTGCTGCTGTGCACATTATCACACGGAGCTAGCAGCAGTTTGCAGTTGCTTTATGAAGAATCATTTCCATAAGGAGAAAAAAAACAACCCTGTGCAAACAGAAGGTGGACACCATAGAAGTGTGGTCTTAAATCTCACTATCTCACTTTTGCAGCTTATCGTATGGGAATGGAAAATTAAATTTGACAAAATCATTGATCAAGTTTCTGTGTCAAGAAGGACAGTAGGCCATCATTGCTGTTACTGCTCCACTCTGAGTCACCAATAAGAGCAGTAAGAGCTAGCATCAACTTCAACTACTTCCAGTAATAGTTTTACCTGTTTATTGAGCAGACAGTTTTTTTTAATAGCAGAACATTGCAGCTTGCAAACTGTATGTGGGCCAGAACTTGTGAAGTAAGCAGGAGCAGCTTTTAACTACACTAGAAACCTGCAACATCAGCTATACATGATGCAGAAATCTTTGGAACAACAGTGCAATGTGCCTGCATCAAGCATTGGAACAGGCTGCCCAGGGAAGTGGTTGAGTCACCATCCCTGATGGTATTTAATAGATGTGTAGATGTGGTGCTGAGGCACATGGTTTAGTGGTAACCTGCAGTGCTAGGTTAACGGTTAGACTTGATGATCTTAAAGGTGTCTTCCAACCAAAACGATTCTATGATTCTATGTAGCTTCAACCATCCCCATACTGCAGAACAGAATGATTCTCTGGGGGCACTTGACTTCTCTGTCTCTGGTACTAATGTAGTGTTCCTTCTCATTGCTTTCTACTCACTTCCCTGCATTCGTTAGTACAGCATCCTAATATCTTCCTAAGGATACTCATAGCTTTACTCAGCCGCTCTCTGTTGCCTTCATGCTCCAGAACTGGCTGCAGGATGTGGTAGGAAAGGTTGCAGAGATGCTAGCACACAGAATTCTGTGTGCATATAGAATGAAAGGGAGGCCAAAGCACCCCAAAAAAGCAAGAAAATAAGGGTCTCCTTTCTTCTGGGGAAATCAGTGTTTGGAAATTCTGTGACATGCAAGGAGTTACACAAAATTAGCTTGGTAAAGTATGTAGGTGGGGTTCAGAAAGGGGAAAATGAAAGGTAGAACTAATTATGAAATTACTGTTTCCTTTTTTAGAATTTGATATATTAACATTCAAAGTTTTATCAAAGTAAACACTTGACCAATTCCACGGGTACAAGAATAGGAAAACCTATTGACTTCATAGGCAGGCCCTCCTTGAAAAAAAAGGTCAGCTGGCAGTGGGAAACTGGACTGGGCTGATAGTGATGACAATCCATGAAAAGATAAAAAGAGGACAAACTCAAGAATAGAAGAGATGTTCCATCTTCTATCACTGGCCAGCAATGACTTTGCCCCTTCTCCCTCCTCCCGCCTGTCTTTGTTAATCTGAACCTGTGCAGCAGTTTTGTCTTGGGGAGTGCTGGGAAGCAGCAGTTCTCTCAGACCTCTTTTCCCTGCAATCCAAAGTTACTTGTTAGATTGCATTGCCTCTGGTCATTGCCTGTGTTTGAACTTTTTTTTCCCCCATCAGAGCCAAAATGGAAGAGAGCTGATGAAAGAGGCTGGCAAAGTATCATGGAGGTGTAGAATTCACTGTAATTTTAAATATTTAAAAGATTAACAGAGCTATTGGCTAGGGAGTTAGAAGGCAGAAGCATTCAGAAACTGATATTTTGCTTGTACCACCTCAGATTGTACCACTACTACTTTCTTTTTCAACAAAGCTTGAGAGAGGAAAGAGACTGAAAAAATTCAACTTAACCCTATGAGCAAGTGAAGAGAATTTACTCTAACTGTTTCAAGGGCAAGAAAGTTTGTGAAGCCACACTGGCAAGACACTAGTGCCTAGCATCCTATCATGTTTTAACCCCAACCGGCAGCTAGAACCACACAGCCTCTCACTTACTCCCCCCAGTTGCGATGGGGGAGAGAATAGAGTAGAAGTGAGCAAAAACTCATGGGTTGAAATAGAGACAGTTTAATGGGTAGAGCAAAAGCCCTGCGCGCAAGCAAAGCAAAACAAGAAGTTCATCAGCAGGCAAGTGTTCAGCCATCTCCAGGAAAGCAGGTCTCCATCATGCGTAACGGTTACTTGGGAAGACAAATGCCATCACTCTGAACATTCTCCCCCTTTCTTCTTCTTCCCCCAGCTTTAAATACTAAGCGTGATGCCATATAGTGTAGAGTAGCCTTTTAGTCAGCTGGGGCCAGCGGTCCCAGCTGTGTCCCCACCCAACTTCTTCTACCCTGCCCCCAGCCTGCTCGCTGGCGGGGTGGTGTGAGGAGCAAAAAAGACCTTGATTGCTTAGCAACAACCAAAAAACACTGTTGTGCTATCACACTATTCCCATGCTAAATTCAAAATGTAGCTCTATACCAGCTGCTGGTAAAAAAGTTAATTCTATCCCCACTGAAACCACGACACATGCCAAGCTAAAGTTGTTGCCTTTCACGTTAAAGGGTGTCTGGCTTTAGTCAGCTGCATACGTTTAAATGCACAAAACCACAGTCCACTCAAACTTAATATTGTCCACCTCTGAAAAGTATACCATTGTCCAAGGAATTTAATGTATATGAGCAATAGTTATGTGAATGTTGAATTTAATGGATTAAATACAAAGCAAATCTTGACAAACTGAACTTGAAGCACAGGGAGAAATTAGCTTGTGACAGAGAGAAAGAGACATCTGACGCTATGCTGAAATTCTTTCCAGTTTGCACAGAAAACATCAGCGAGGAACACAGACCCACATAAAACCCCAACAGTTTCTCTTTCCTTGTCTAAATTCTTTGTCATCCTTCAAAGTTTATCAGCAAATAAAAATCAAAATAATCTTTGTGGTAAAATTAGATTTCTCTTGATGTATTAACATCTGAAGTGCAGGCTTCATGTTAAACATTTAAGGATCTTGACATTTATTCACTTAGTGTCTTCAATGTTTTAGAAGATATTACTGTCTTCCCTTCCCTTTCTTCCTCTGCCCCTTTCTCCCTGCCAGAGCATACCTGTCCACAGGAGTGAAGCGGAATACCTTTTATCTCCTCACCCACACTTTCAAAATCAATTGCTTAGCTTACATTGCTGAAAATGCAAACTCCAAGCAAGCTGCAAGACCGTGTATTGAAGCAGCCGAGAAGCATCTGGATGCTTCATTTTACTAACTCTTCTGTGGAGACAGTGACATTGAATACAAGGTAAAAATGGGTGTGTATGTTTGGGGACTTACACTATTTTGGGAAGATTCTTTGAAATATGTCTTCCAGTGTCCTAATTTCTCATTCTCCAGTTACACATGATTAATAACAGGCTTTGTTCCATTCACAGTCAAGTCCTTAACAAAATTTTCACTAAATCTAGTAGAAGCAAAATTATGCAACTACTTCATTTAAGGAACAATTTCTATGAAAGTAATATTTCCTATCATATTTGAGCTACTCTTTACCACCTACATCTTTCAGTGAATTTATCTTTTAAACAATGCAGTTTGGTGGTATGTTGCAGGATGTAACAATATACATTTGATGGTATACTGACATTAGGTTTTGTGCACTATCACAAAGGGAACACTAAAAGTCATGTTACTCTTCTACCTCTCTGTCTTTACCACTCTTGTTATGGAAAATCATCATGGCAAGCTGAGCTCTGAAGGCTTTGGTTAGCTCTATTTCCATGTTAGTATTGTCAGATGGTGGTTTGACATGTCATTTAATATTTGAGAAAGTAATTATATGTTTTCAGGGTTGATTTTTTTCTTTTTCATTGCAGGTTGAATTTGCTCGTGTCAAGGTTTTCAGAAAGTGCAAACAGGAGATTCACATTGCTCTATGTTATTTTTATTTCATGTTTTATTTTTTCAGCATTATATAATGATTGAACCTATTTTGCCTTAAACATGAACAAAAGCACCCGTTCTATTCCTACAATTATACTGTGCTAGAACTTTTTTCCATGTTCACTTTTGATAATCAAACAGAAATTTAGGTGAATCTTTCTCCCTCATAACTCAGGACTATGTCTGTATTACACAGTGCAGTACCATCTCAAGACACATAAATTACTGCAGAATGAGTATATGAGAACTAGTATATGACAAATTACCCTGGGTTTCATTTTCAGATAACATAGCTATAATGCCTCTGATACTCAAGCCCCCAGGGATGCTAGCCATGACACAGCACTCTGATATATAGATATAAGCTTAGTTTCTTTTGATTAGTCTCCCAGCCTTAGGGAAACAAATAAACATTGTTAAAAGGATAAAAAAATACTGCAAATAGGGTTTTTTTCTGATACGCTCTCAATCATTTTTTTGAACAAATGAAAGAAATTTAAGAAAGTAAGCTTGATATAAGTTTTAAGTGGGATATACCTGGAAGTCTGCCACAGTAGGAAAAAGTTCTTAAATGGTTATTGGTTTCAAGCAATGGAGGTATCTTTTTTAGGAAATGTAAAAGTGAACATAATAATGAATTAGTCAAAAGCTGGGCTAAGAACACACAATGGCGATATCTCTAAGTTTTGTCCTGTTTCTTTTCCCCATTTGTTCTCTTGCAATATTCAAATTGTTCCAGTGGGAGTAGAGCAAGGCAAATGCTCTGCTCCTGAGAATTGCACTTGGACAGACCGTTAGTCAGAGTGGATGATGGACATCTCATTGTCTTCCATGTTTCAGCATTTAGGGCATATGAATATTAATGAATTGAAATTGATTCTTATTGTTTTCAGAAACAATGGAAGCACAGCTACAACATGTATAGGCTTCTGTCTGTCTATTAACTCACTCAGTGAGGTAATTATGCATATCGGCTCTCCAAAACTGACCTGGCTGAATTTGTTCTTTTGGAAGAAAAAAAACCTGCACAGTTGGAATTAAAAATACATTTTTTCCCCATAAGCAGAACTTTAGTGTTAAAAATAAGGAAACTTGGTCGCTGAATCAAATATGTAATTTATCCTAGGCAGAATAAAAACAAAACATATTAGAACAAATATTGCAGGTACTTAAGTTTCTCTGCTGCCTTTGTTTCATACAGCCATGTCCCTATAAATTCTGTATGTAACTTCAGACTACTAAAGGGTTTGGGAAAGAATTGTGTGTTAGTGACAATAAGAAAAAATAATTGCAAAAACTTTTATCTTGATGAAAAATGTTTTTCAACTCTACTTAAAATATTCATTTATACCAGTTAAAAAAGAAACCACATCAGATTTTTTTCTGCTTTGTTTTTCAAATATATTTAATAATTTTTCTGAAAGATTTTTTGGCATTTTTCAATGAGATAAGGTCTCAGATGTCAAATACACCTGCACACTAACGACATCTCTTTACCATGACAGTAGCATTATTTAAGTTACATACATCAAAAAGTAACTGGAATGAGTAAAGATCCCAATCTCATGTGTTCATAACCTGCCACCATTTATTGAAACTGGATTTCTTGAAAGCATAACTCACAGAAGAACAGTGGACATTGAGCTTTTCGCTCTAAACCATTAGCAAAGCACTCGAGCAAAGGAGAATTCAGATATTCAAATAAAGAGAAAATAGGAAAAACCTGTCTGTCAAAGACTGTGGGGACAGTCTCAAATGTGAGGTTTTTTTCAGACATTAACAGTCAGTGTTCTGCTTCCTGCAGCATGGGGGCAGTCGGAGATCCTGACAAGTGGAAGTACTGTAGCTTCTAGAGCTGGACTTACTCTTACTTTTTTGAAAAATAATTCCCACAAACAAAGTGGGGGGAAAATGTCCAATGGCTCTGAAATGTGGCCAACTTTGTCTGCTTGTGAGGTAAGTCTCAGTCAAAATTTTGAGTAGAAAGGTACCTTTCTTATATTTTCACTTACTGTGACCTGGGTCAAGATTTTCTGATTTGCTTTATGGTTTTAATTTATTTAGAACTAAAATATTGCTTTGTGTTGATTTTTTTTGGGGGGTGGACTAGGTTTTGGGTTGGGTTTTTTTTTTTAATAGAATGGAGTGGAAAAGAGGATTAAATTGTCTGGAGGGAAGCTTTAATTTTACAATTTTACAAAGTGTCTCCTCTACACACTTGTTTCAAAGACCATTTCTATCTTGTTTTATAGCTCATTTCCATTTTATCCTGTGAACAGGTATGGACAACATTGGTTATAAGGCTGCTATCTGCAGGACAGGTCATAAGCCTGTGGCAGCAAAGCAGGTGGTGCTACGTAGTCTTATGTTCCAGCAACATCTCCTGATTTATGAACAAATATTGCAGAAACACAGGTTCCTCAAACCAGGACTGGCTGAGCTCTCATTTTCCATGCTCTGCTGTTCATCCTTTTTTTTGAAACACTGTAATTAGGCACGTATTTCAGCAGTATAGTGTAGTTGGTCCATTGGTCTTGGGACAGTTTTTTAATCCTGTCCATTCATTCATCAAATCCTATTAATTTCACTTCTCTCAGTTTTAACAATGGGATCAGTAGCTCCTGATTTCACTGTCTTCAGCTCTACCACTGTTCTTTATGGATGCAATTTCCCTCTTGCTTCTCCTTCATCTTTCCAGAATAAAGCAGGCAAAATAATTCCACATCCCACATAAGCTTGTAATTCTCACCCACGTTATAGATGCTCCACAACAACAATCATCTGAACGTCTGCTTCTGTCTCTTACCACTTTCATCAAATGAATCACACCTCCTCTACCCTTTTATCTTCTTCTTATTCCTCTTCCTATTCTTAAACTTGCTCCCATCTCCCATAATGCCTTTTTACTTAGATCTCTTCCAGCCATAGATAAAGTATTTATTTAAAATAATTCTTTTTTTCAGAACCCACTTCATAATGGACTGCATATAATCTTTTCACTAATCTCCATCAATGCAATGTGTCAGTCATGCTTTTTTTTTTTTTTAAGATAGGTTTAATTCATCCTCATCTCCTTGGAAACAAAGCTTTGCCTCTGATACTGGTGTCCAAAAGAAGGCATTAAAATGAAGAGATCTGACATTACTTTTCCTCTTAGATTGGTGCCTCACATTTTACTATTCATTATGCCATTGAATCAGCCTTGACACACTAAATCAAGCACTATTTCATGCTAACTGGCCAAGGAAAGCATTATCAAATTTCGTTCAGGCGTTTGTGAGGAGGACACAGCAGAATATGCTGCTGCAAAATTCTCTTACTGCAGAAATTAGGATTCCCAGCACTATTCCTGAGAACGATAAGGAACCTAAATAGACAGGATAAAAACCACTTAGTAAATCCTCCCTCCTCTCACTACATGGATAAATGTTAAGCTTAAGCTCTCATAACCTAAGCTCACAGTTTAAACGCCATGGCATAAATGTTGTGAGGGGGCTTCCTTCCTCCATAGTATTGCTGGCACATCATCCAAATTGTGAATAATGAGCTACACAGAAGGCATCTAAGTAGTGCCAGGGATTTTCAGAGAGGTTTGTGTAGGACTGTTTATGGCTAATTTTCCAATGCCTCTGCTAAGGGAAATCCTGCCTGTATTTGATAATCTCAGTAAAAATATGTTTTATGCCTATTCAACTATACCAAAAAACTTGGAGGTATAAATAGAAGCTGATTCTGATCTCCTTCACACCAGGTTTCTCAAAATCATCTTCAAAACTACTGTACATGGAGACAGAAGAGATTGTATGGCTGTGAGAGATTTCGTTTCATGCAGAGCCATTACTGAAGAGAGAAAAACAAAGTTAAAAGGTAGTACATAATAAATTGGCCATGACTAATATTTTAGACATTTTTTTTTGAGCTCTGAATAGTACTGACTTTTTGATTAGCATTGGTAGCAGAAATGAAGGAAGGATGTGGGTGTACAAATAAAAACCCAGCATTTTTAAGTCACGGCCCCAGTGGAAATAGTGATTACCACTGTGCTGATGAGATATTCCTATTCTTCATTTATAAATTACATGCCAACTGCTCTGTAAGATTTCAGTTGTTCGGCAGGGTGCTGAGTTTTTGAGGGTTTTTTGGGGAAATGCAGCCAGTCTAAGAAAAATAGAGTGAAAGCAGATTCTGTATTCTCAAGATAAAACAGATCTGTCCAATACATGCAGTGTACTGACAACAAATCAATTTGCTTTTGGATTCAGGATCAACAATTCCTAATGGCTGGCAAAAGATAATATCAATTATTTGAAGCAATGAAGGAGGCAGCATGAAGGAGTTTTTATCAAGTCTTAATTTTATAATAAAGTTCTCTGCCTTTTGAAAGAAAAACAAACAATAATCAGACAGGCTTTAGTTGTAATCTTCTATCCAAATTGAAATGGCTTAGATTTATTTGTCAGACAATAAAGAGGTATTGTATTCCTTTACAAAACAGCTAAGCAGAAAAACTGGTTGTAGTTTTAGTCCTACTGTCACTTAACACACATAGTCTTGCAACAGTTTATAGAGGCAAATATTTATATGAGCCATGTTATAGCACTGGAAAATTACAGATCTTCTTCTGCTTTGGATGAGATGGTAATTTTTAAGTACCTAGGTCACAAAGGTTTTCTGCTATGCAGTGAGGTCTTCATTAAATACGCTAAAGCAGGCATTTCTTGTACAACAATGAATGCACATCAGTTCTCTGTATGAACACTGTTATTCCATCAGAAGAGCACACATTCTGTAGGTTAGCTTAAGCAAGTAGCAAAAGGAGTAACAGAGGAGTTCATGGCATGGAGTGATACCATCCACATGAGGAGCTGGTATATAACAGCCTTTGCAGTCTATGCCTATACAGACAATACCTTAAGAAACCTAAACGCTACTATCAAAAGGCTTTTCTGGGGAAACCCGTAAATTGAAAGGTTAGAAAACCAGAGATGCTGAGAAACTCGTTATGGTGCTTTCAAAGCCAATGAAAAACCTAAGTCCAGATTCCATGGCAAGACACAGCTTATTAAAATTACCCTGATACCAGTCTTGTATTGCTGGCACTTACATTGAAATATAGTGGACTTTTTAATCTGTTGTTCTAGAAACAAACTTTGAACTTTGTGACTACAGAATCACATTTACAGTTCTGAAAAGTTCTCTTTTCCTGTTCTCTTGTCACTTTTATTTTAATATTGAGACCAGTATCCCTTGAAACTTCCAGTTTATTAATTCTGATTATTACTCATATTGCTCTTTCAAGCAAGAAATACTGTGACAAGCCAGGTGTAGGAGTCCAGGCTTCATACATTTCCAAACAAAGTCTTTCTCTTACCTCACTTTTATTAAAGTCCAAAAGCAAATATGTCCAAATGCCTGGAAATCAGCATTAACAAAGTTTGTCTGTCTTGTCCTTTTCTTTATACTTATGTTCCCTCTCTTGCAAATACAAACTAGTTGTTTTATTAGCTACTTTTTGATATTCAGTTGGGCATTAAAAGAAAGAGAGAAACATATAGCAAAAGCATTTTTCTTCATTCTTTTTAAAACATGTATAAATGACTTAAAACCAAATTTAAATATGAAATTGAGTTGCTTGGATTTCCTTTGAAAGAAACACAAGATAAGAATGAACAATGATTTTTCTGTCATTGCCACTCATTTTGATGGCAGCAAGACCAGACCACAAAGAGTTCCTCAAAACTATGTGTTTCTGTGCAAAATTACAAGAAGTACATATAGTCTTATCCATAGATGTAGAATTCAAATGTATTTAAAGCATAGCCAATTGACAAACAAAATAAACACATGTAACTAATTTATGCATGTAGTCCAGATGCCTTTCTTAACAGTGGTGACTCAAGACTTGATCTACAATGGAGGTTTTTGTTTTTATTTAGAAAGACTAGACCTTGTAGAGACACCTGTTTCATTATTACTCTCTTTCTATCACAGAATTACCCAGACAAGAGTACTGCAAAAAACATCATAACCTAAATGCAGTTTTACCAAAACTCTTCCAAAATATTTACCACGTACTAAAGAACAAGAATGAGGCTTAAAGTGCCTTTAAGGAACTGAAATCAGGGTATGATGCAAGTGCTGTGTCAGGTCTAAATATGGCATTGACGTAATAAAGTATGTTGCAGCATATGAAAGCATTTTCAAAGATAATGTGATTTTCTTTACAACATGTAGGCAATACGTGTGTCATAACTTCCTGGAATGCATCTTGTTTCTTCGATTTTGAACAACTAAACTGGTTTGTCTGCTCTATCATACAACCTTGGAGGAGTGCAGTATTTGCAGGGATCAGAAAAAATTGATTGTAATTTTGTTCACTATAAAAGATGGTTATAAAAGATGCAGCAGAAATATGTTTTAAAGTAGGTATTCAATTTATGCATTCTATATGTTCAAATGAAAGATATAGTTAGATACATAAGTTTTTGCAAGGAGTAAGATAAAATATAGCCACTATTGCAAATCATACAAATTGAGTATTTGAGTAATGATGAGATAGGAAAGCATCAACAAGGAATAAATATATTTAAATGGAACACTGAAAGTCATGGTTTCTTATGATCCTCTAATGGTGTATGATCATTTTGTCACCTCTTCCAGAATGAACGTTACAGGGTTACTGACATTGCTTTTGTTGTTTCATTTTTTTTCATTTCTAAAGAGTATGTAGTGGCAGTATGCAGTTCTGTCTAGAAATTTAGCCATTGTAGTATTCTAAATCACCTTCAATACAAGAAATTAATGGGCAAGAACCCATTGCTGCCAATATTATATACCATCTCAGTCTATTCTTAATGAAAAAGCCAGTCCTGAAAGCACTGGTGAGTATGTGCAACTTGAGTCAAGTGGACAACCTGAAGTATTTATCTGCATGTTTGAGCTCTTACTCAGTGCTGATCTTTCTGAAAGATGTTTCAATGAACACAGGAAAAATTCTAGCCCTCTAAGAGGAGCCATTACAGAGAGGCAAGCAGCGTTATTTCCGATTGCAATATCATTGTCCAAAATCTTTTTTTTTTTTCCCCTATTTTCTCCTTTTAGGAACATTATCAAGATCCCTAGCATCATAAACCTCATAACTGGTATTAAAATCAATTTCAAATACACTATATGCTGGTGGTCCAAAACACAATTTTGATACAGTTGTAAAAACAATTTTGAAAACAGTGTAAAGGCTACCCAAGAAATCAGGTCATAGGTATTGGCTCTGAAAACAGTTCTGGATATATTCACATTTGAATACTTCATTCCATAATCATACTACTTTACCTCTTCTGGTATTTCAACCAAATATTGCAATATATTGAAGTTTCTACTTTAAATGTTTCTGGAGAGAATAAGCATGCACTTTTTCTCGGACTGCCTGTACAGTGTTAATCATAGCTAATTCACTTAACAGTAACAAGGATATCCAAGTGTGTTTCCTTCATCAAGAATTCCACCATAGTCCATCATTAATTAAGTGTTATCTTATCATAGCTGTCATTGTCTGGACATCATATCACCTACCCTGGATTACTATAGTAGAGTAATCCATAATGAGTTTCCTATCCGAGAGGAAGAAAATGTATTTTTTTTCATATTCAAACTGTTTTGGAGATCCCTTTGCAAAAATACGATCTCCAACAGAATTCGCAGTTTTCCATCTTTTATTCCACAGCAAGATTTATTGGTAGTGCACACTCCTGTGGCTTTTTGTAATTTGGGTCTCTTCCTGTTTTAACCTCAAGCAAGTAACATCCTTTGCAGTAGTCTTCAGCTGCATTCATCTCAATCAAAGGCAATTGTCACTGGCTATAGTGTCAGAAGTTCAATAACCAAGCTCAAGAAAGCCTTGCAAAAAAAGAGCTTCTAGGTAACTCAGCAGAGCACAACCACAGCTGTGATTACAGTTAGAGCAGGGTCACAAATGGGTCAGCTGCAGCCATTGGGGTAAGTTAATTTATAAACAGATCCTATGCTGTTCCTTTTAATTTTTTAATGATCAAGCTAATATTCCATCCATCTTGCAAGCAATTTTTATTTCTTATTTTGTTTTGATAAAGTCATGACATTACCTAGAAAATTAGTTTAAAAAAATTGCCTCCTCCATTTCTGTTAACTGAAGGTGTGAACTGTCTTAACTGCACAAAATTCTATCCTCCTTCACTTACACTGAAGGCACATTTTTAAATCTAAACTATATTTAGCCACAACTGTCTTTTGACTGCATTATATTTAACTGAAGATTCAGACTACACCCCAACACTTTTATCAATATTCAGTCCTAATGTATGTGATGCTGTGATGCCCAAAGAATGGTTGATTTAACTATGAACCTTTGCCTTATAGGCTACACTGACACAGTTTCACTGGATTGTATGCAAACATGATTAGCATAGACTAAAATAATTTTTTGTTGCTCTAGATTTCTACACAGCATTGGGTAGATATAATTAGTTGAACTACTTTCTTTTTTTTTTGCTCAAAGGTGACCAGAAAGGGTATTATTTTATCACAAATGAAGCAAATTTCAAGCAGATCAGGGAGCAGGGTTGTTTGGTTGTGGGGTTTGGTTTTTTTTCAGTGGACAGAAGTCTCCTAAAGAATCCAGTTTCCTCTGAAATGAAAACTCCATACCACCACTCATTTTAAATTCAGACTGAACTGAGTAGTCAAAAATACGCGGTGGGAGAACAATTGCTGGCACTGTAACAGCATCTCAAAGATAGTGTGGAATAAACTTGGGATACAAGAAAAAAAAAAACAAACCATCCACACACAATCTGAGTTTGATTGTGTTTGACTTCTATTCCCCATCCTAAGCCAACTAGCATCTTTTTTGAGATAAAAGGAAGGGAACATTGGCAGGTCAAATGCTAGAAGCCTGCTGTTGATCTGCAGACGGCAACTGGAGGAGGGAACCTGCCTGACATTTTTCTCTCCTTCTCTGAATCCCCAGACAGACCTTCTGGGAGGCTATCTGTGGCCTGGGGCTGTGAGGAGCAGGAACAAGCTGTTCTCCTCATGAGAGTGGAAAAGGTGAACTGCTCAGCTTGTTGCAGGGAAGAATAGAAAAACCTTGCTCTTTCCATCCACTTTGATCAATTCTTTCGTATACAAACATTTGGATTTTAAAAAAAAGTCTTCTAATTTGTACCCAAGCTCTGCACTCTGAATTACATGCAATGCTTGTGGGGGTGTGATGGGGTTCCTGACATTCACTTTATGCAATTGAGAAGAAAAGCCCAGCTGACCCTTTGAAGGAAGCTGCATGGACTGACAGCTTTGGCAAGGATGAAGGGCCAAGAGACTCAGCAGTTGTCATAAAGACAGAGATGTATATTCTTTCAAAATCCATTTCTACATAAATATGATCTAACAGATGCAAGAAGCAGACTCTAATATACAGCTCTGCTCTGCAAAGTGACTGTTGTGCCAGTGCACTAAAACCAGTCCTGCTGTGCTCTGTGAATCATGTCAGTTCATGTCGGTGAAAAGTTTTATACTGTATAGCCTCGGCAAAACCAACACAATTAAGTCTGAATGAGCTGCAGTACCATTCCGTATCCTATATCAGTGGAGGTGTTTAATCTATTTAATCATGTCAGTGCCAAATACACTAAGGTAATTGCATCATGAACCTAACAAAAGGGCATCATTTCACTTGCAGCATTTTCATGACAAGTGATAATGTGCAACGTGGAAAGAAGCCAAGAGTTTCTAAAAGCTAAGACTGAGTTTGCTGAGCTGCATTTATAGGGGAAAAACAAGGGGGAAATCTGTTGTTGTAAACATTATTATTTTATGTTACAAAAGAAATGCATACTTCTAAATTTAGTTTGCCACACTGAGAATTTCATTGTGTTGACCACATAAGTAGGAAGGTAGTTCAGAGGGAATAAGAGCATCCTAATGAGCAGAATTCAAAAGTCAAATACAATAGCTGTCAGTGTATCCAAACCGGGTTTGAACTAAGTCCCTCGGAGAGCCTGAAGACAAACCTTTGTTCCCCACGGAACTGGTCACCAGAATTTATCCATGTCAGAGGAGAGCACTACCCTACTACATAACAGCACAGGGTGTTCTCTCCTTTGTTCCTGACTGAAGGTAACATGCTGAGGAATGGGATGGGGGGCACCCCAGAGCCTTAACGCCTCACTAGACCCCAGACACCTGCTGCATTGGCAGACCACTGATTTCCTGAGTAATGCAGGCAATGTGCCAATCTGAAATTGTGCTGCCTCTATGCCAAGTTTTGCTTCTGCATAAGTACTTGCAAGAGCTGCATCTGTGAAGATGGAGGAGAAATACAGAAACTGCTTTTAAACCTGAAATTCAACAGCTGAGCATGTTGATACCATTATTTAGTGGGAACAGAACCCCCAGGACTGATTTGCATAAGTTTTTGCCAGGGCATGTAATACCACATGCAAAAAGAGTAATGTTTTGACTTTGCTTATTCTGACTAGAACTAGTTGCCACTACAATGCAATAGATCATTCTGTAAGTGGTGTGAAACCTGTCAAAGCTCAAAATGAGATGCAGAATTAATGATCTGACCACTTCAAGGTTCAGCAGAAGCATTTCTGTATTCCAGAGAGCCTTTTAAATCGTCAGATTTGACACCAGGAAAATGAAGTGCATGAAGAGTTGGTAACTCTCTCCAACTTATTCCAAGTCCTTCACTGCCATTTTAAGGTAAAAAATTGCCTGAAATTGGTGGTTCATATTTGTAACATATCAGGTATGTTTGATTTGGCAGGATGCAAGATACACATTTGCTTAAAATACACAGTCTGTTCAGCAGTAGTCAAATGGTTAATTAGAATACACAACTACCAAATTGATTTTATGGTGTTCGAGTGTGTTCTGTTGAATTTGCTATTAAGATCTTTTCAAGGTCCAATACTAATGACTCTGTTAGTGCACAGAGATGCAGCATTTTTTTAACATCTGGTAAGAAAAATTAATCTTTAAACCTCTGTTGCAACTGCCATTTCCCATCTCGGTGGAAATAAAGAATCGGCTACTTCTCAGACCATGTACCATGTCTGTCTTAGGCAGCCATTGAATTAATATCCCTAAAGGGGAATGTTTCAGCTCAGCTAACATCATGGCGTGATCACTTATTATACATACAGCACTGGCAGGCTTTTTCCATACTGCATGTGTTGTACTTCACTTTACAATACTTACTTATTATGATTATTACATTTGTATTGCATGCCTTTGCTGCTGTGGTAATGCTGTTGGGTGGATGCCAGAATCCCATTTTGATTACTTGTATTTTATTTGTCAACGGCATCTGATGCTTTGGGAGGGCATTCTTTTTATGAAGGTATGATCAATTTATGTAAATGAATACCTACTTATACTATACATGATGTCAGGTAAAGAGTAGCACAGAGAGAGAGAAACAAGAATAAATTATGTTAAGAGTGGAATAGTTACTGTGATACAATACCTGTCTGCTCCAGTTGGCACTTGCACAATTAAGAAGGAATGATTTTCACCATAGGCAATAGTAACTTTGTCCTTGACAAATGTAATCTCCACAGGCTAGGGATAAGGTTAACCCAACTCTACATGTCACATCCAGGAGAACAGAAGTAACCTTGAAGAAGGCCCTAAGCTTAAATTTTTTATTTTTTTTTTTTAACTTAACTGAAAATGAGGTTGTACCCCAAAGGACACAGAATATGCTATAGGACACAATTAAAGAGCAAACGTGCTGAGAATCACACCACAGACTTTTAATGTCAAATTCTTGAACGCGAAACTCAACCTTCTGGGAAGAGGAGAATTAAATGTATGAATTCTTGCAAGAAATTGTTCTTAAGTTCTTCTCTGAAGATCCTTTAATTAGCTAGACTATTTATTATGCTTTTTGCACTTGTAGTACCTTGGGTAATGGAGCTTTAAGCTCACTCTTCTTTTGATTATATAGCCTTTGCTATATGATACTGATTGGGGAAGCAGGAGAGGGTAAATGGAAAACAAAAATACAAATGTAAAGAGAAAAGATTGCAAGAAGACACTTTAATGGCACTGCCACTGTTTTCTGTAGTCACCTGTATTACAGAGTTTATTGTGTAGATCAGAAATCCTTTAAACAACTGTGTAACTATCAGCTTTTGAAATCTGATAATGATTATATTGTATGACCTTTAGAGAGTATGAAATGCTTTGTAGAACTCACAGAAAACTTTTGATTATTTTTGTATTAATTCTGTAGACTGTTAATCTATTTGGAACTTATTACTGTGAATTTTCATACAATAAGACTACAAATAGAAATTGCATACTAGACCCCAGGAGCTCTATTAGGTAAAGTAGTATTGCTGTCATAAAAAAGACAGATACTAGTGGAGGTGTAAGCAGGAACTGATTTAAAAGTTGTAGTATCCAGATATGATGATGGGTTGTGCAGCTAACTAAAAGAAAAGCTACAAATGAAAGCCATACACCCACACACAAACTTTGGATTCCAGGATGGCCAAGGAGATTAAATTCCATGAGGCAATAGCTGCCTATTAAAAACCCAGCTTCTAGGCCTGGAAAATCTTAAAGATTAAAGCATTTAAACAAAGTTAATTTACCAGCCTAGCATACTGGACACAAGTCTTGCGTAAGCAACAAATTTTTTTGGTTCACTAGAAGTTTCAAAGTAGTTATTTTAGGTAAACAAGAATCTAATATTTTTAGATATGCTGAAATCTCATCTAAGATTTATTTGAATAAAGCAGGATGGTTTTTGACTTTTTTTGTTATTTTGAGTAAAGAAACAAACCATCAAAATAGTTTCGGAAATGAAAGCTCTATTCAAAAATAGTTTTAAGATTGGGTATTTAGCAGCTTAGATACATCTAAAGGGAGATGTATTTAAGACCCCTGGAGACCAAACTACTACCACAGAAAAGCACATGTACAATGAGTCAGAACACGTAAATAAAACAGCTAAGCTGGCAAAAACAGTTACCTGTTTCTAAAAGAGTGTGCTGGAACCCCAAAACTGTCCTTTGCTGTCATTCATAAACTTTATGCAAAGACCGTAGCATGTTTAAATAAAAATTCAAAAGGAGCCTACAGTAGAAACACTCCTCTGAAAACTTGTATCACCACCCACTGTATGGGGGAAGTAAGAAGGAAAGAAAACTCTGAAACTGAATAACTAACTATACAGTAACAGAGAGAAGGCGATGAAACAACCCTAGAAAAGAAGAAAATTACATAATCTCCCACTTCTGCCATGAGCAGAAGTGCTCAGAGCTCTAATCTCAGGAAAAAGGAGCAAGTAAACAGAAATGTAGAGCAGCAGAGCTCATTGTGCTACAAAAGGAGCAGCTGGTCAGGAACCAGATTTGAAATAAAGTCACATAAGCCACTAGGCAGCTTCACAAACAGATGGACTGCCTGGGCAGCTAAAGGGAATCTTCTCTGGCAAGTATGATGTTAATAATTGACTTCATTTTTATCTTTTTGCCATGTTTTTTGTTACTGCATATCTACGTTTTTAAGCACCGTTTCCATTTAACTCTAGTTTAGACTTGAACTCTTGGTGATCTAATTCAACAAAGCATGGAGATTCCTAGCAGAGATTATTGGAACAGCGATAATTTTTTCCAGAATTTCCAAAGAGTCACAAGGTAAATCTCCACTCAAACTGCACAAGCTGATTTGAGAGCTGATGGTCAGGACTTCGGGAAGAAGTGGGCTCTCAATAGCCAGGAAAACTCTCTGGCATCATGACAAGGCAGAGATGGACACTGAAGAAGTCTGAAGGTCCTTACAAATTTTGTAGCAAAGATGAATGGCCAGGCATACAGCTGATGCAAATATTGCTTTAATAAAACGAGCCAAGTCACTCCATCATGGGAGGCTCTGTGCCAGCTTCCTCAGTTCAAAATCTCCAATTCAAAATACTACTTTTCTTGGCATAAGCACAAAAATGCACAGAACAAGAAGAAAAATTACTAAATATTTTGCAAAAAGTCTACCAGTACCCCTCAAATTAGATTATTAAAATTCATCTGAAAAAAAAATATATATGATTCCAGAAATCCCCAAAGGACTGTTCATCTCTGAGAGATTCAAGATGAGACCCCGGTTCAAAACAAGAAACCATTTGTAACTATTTTTTGAATGCTCATATACCCTCATGCAGAGTTTGCCTTCTAAGAAATAAATATTCTCAGACTGACAACCAAAGTCACTTGCACCTAGTCAGGGATATGCACTCACCACTATTTCAGGGGACATATGCAACTATTTTTTTCTCCTGGAGACTATGCAGTCTATCCCAAGACTTAGGCAAACATATAAACAGTCCCATGAATTCTTCATAGATCTCATTTTCTGAAATGGGCCTTTAGTTGCCACCAAGGTCACCCAGCTTTCCTGACTATTCTTGGTTAATTTGTTATCCTCAGTATGGTCTCTCTTATTAACAAACCTATTAATCTAACTGTCCTTTTCAGGTAATGCAATATCTTCATACCCAGTTCCCTTATCAGCTAAACTAATTTGTTGCACTGAAGCAACCACATAGATCTTACACCGTAACATCAGATAAAATATAAAAATGTGGCTGTGACGATCTAGGTATGAACTCATTTTTGATAACATAAAACATGATTTTGAGAAAATTTGGAGGCTATGACTGCATCAGTGCAGTAGGTCTGCAGTGCAAAACAGCTGGTGCTGACAATCTGACATCCACACTGTAACTGTAACTCTGGACTTAATCTGTATTAGTGATGAGAGTGCATCCTTTCAGTTTCTTTTCATCAGGAAGGAATTATCATATACACTCCAAAATCATTCCACATTGTGAGCCAAAAATCAATAAATGGGGATGATCAGGAGATTCCCTTCTCTTCTCTCTCCCTTCTGCACACTAACGTAGATGCATCTTGACTTGCAGTCACCTTGCAGCGTTCTCTCAATTCTTTACTTAAAATTACAAAATCTCCATTTCAGTGTTATGGGAAGAAAAAAAGTTCTGTGCAGCCTCACAGATGGGAAGGAAACCACCATCAGGGTTTTGGAGCAATGGTTAGGGGTGATTGTATTGATAGTGGAAGAAGAGAAATTGCAGAGGGTGCAAAGACGAGAGATCACACAAGCACAATAGATCTCAGTGTACTCATAAGATAGCTGGCAAGGGATGACAAGGAGAGAACTTTATATTTGAAAATAAGGTATTCAGAAAGTGACATTGACATTTGTTAGCTGAAACACTAACATACGAGCTACCTGCAAGCTAATCACTACATGGAATAATAGATCACTGTGAAGCTGAGGTACAATATTTTTTAATGACCTTGTGAAGCTCAGATTCACCTACTTGTAGTTACAATATACAGCGCAAGACCTTTTGTTAGACTAAAGGCATTATTCTGTCTCCTAGTGGACTCATGATTACTTGATAGACTGGTTTATTTGACATGAGTGGTTTTCAATTAAAAGAAATAGGCACATTGACTGGCATTAATTGTGCTTATGTTCTTAAGCTAATAATCCTCACATCCCATAGCAGTATTTGTAATTATGTTGCTTGACCTTCATATCAAACTGAGCATCCTACAGCTACTCAGGTCATCCTCTTCATTCTTAGCCACTATTGCAGCTTTCCTCACCTTTTACTTAGGAGGAATTTTGCCATATTACAAGGTATATTAAAACCTGGCTTCAGCAGTTCAAAGAGCACATCAGCAATCTGTTTTAATAGTTTTCACCAGTGACTTGACCAGAGACAAGCAGGGCTGGCGATACCCAGAAGAGACTGGATGTATGAAGTCTGCGATATGAAGTGTAAAAGGACAAAGTGACCAGGTTAGCCCCAGAAACTTAGGTGGAGATGTGCAAGAGAAGGCTAACATCTGCGTTTACACAATCTCATCTTCTCTTTTCAGCCACACTGGAAAACTGAGGTCAATGGGTTTTTAAAATACTTTGGCAAATTTGTTTGTGTAAGACACTATATTTATCTGCAGTATTTATCTGCAATATTGTAAAAATATTCATTGTGGTCCACTGTTAGTACCTGAATTAAAACAACAAGGAAAAATCATAAATCTTCTTCAGCCATCTAAATGGAAGCATTTTCTAATGGACTATGCCCACTAAGAATTTAATTTCTCAAACTTTTAACAAAAAATGTTTGTTTATTTCAGTGGCAGACTTATTTATAGAGACGAAGATTTTAAAGCCTAAAAATAAAAACCAAAAAAAAACCTCCACAAACCCAAAGGAACTTGTGCCTTCCAGCAAAAATGCAAAATGTCAGTCAGAAAAGTGTCAGTACCTGTGGCTTCATTTCAGAGGAAGCGAGTGTTTCTGAATGCTTTCTGGAGGCGTTTCAAAGTCATTTTCCAAATATGCAAAGTAGATACTCATGTCTAAATTGTTAGCAATGTAAGACACATTGCTACAACAGCAGGGATACTTGATACTATGGAATTTACACATCACAGTTACAAGTGTAGGAAGAAAGTGGAGCTTTGAAATCTTCAGGGCTAAGGCCCTTTATACTGACTTGTCATTTTAAAAAACTTTGTTTTCAAAAGAATAACATTCCATAAAAGCTGATGAAGAGCGAGAAGGCTTCTATAACCAGACTGGGTGCACAGTAAAGCTAAGTCAGAACCATTCTCTTAAAATGCATGTACCTTTTTGTCATGTTTTTTCCCTCTTACATGGACAACCATCCACAGCGTCTCAAAGCTGCTTTACATCTAAGTACAGATTCTGAAAATTTGTGAGGAAAACTCAACTAAGAGGTCCAATTGTTTTAGCTGTTTGAAAGTCTGCATTACTATTTCTTATAACCCATCCACTATATACTTTAAGACATTTTTTTTCTTTTGCAGAAGAATGCACACCCTGGAGTTCCTTTGCAACTAATTAGAGCCAAGCACTTGGCCTGGAACAGCGGGTCAGCAGAAGGTGAAGGATGTTAAACACATAGCTAGTTTGTGTACCCTTTTGTTACTGCGCTGGGGTCTAAAGAGACATGGCTGTCCCAAGAGTGTCTGTGCAGGACCTTTATGCAAGGATGAATTTTGTTTGATCCTAAATAGGCTTTAAAGGCAGTGAAATGCATATCACTGATCTGTACCCTGGGAATCTCTCCAGTAAAAGCAAGCTGCCTATTTATCAGGTGCTGATTACGTGTCACACACATAGTCACCCAACCTTGAATTATATTAAATAACTTAAATACAGAGTTAAGTATGGTTCATCTGAATCAATCCAGGAAGATAATGATATAAAAGCTTGGATCAGATACAGACACCCTTTTCAGAGGTATGGAGCATGTGCTATAAGAATATATAAGTAATATTTTCAAAGAGCTACTTGTCTGGCAAATACAACTTTTCAAAGAGAAAGATTATTTTTTTCTCTGTTCTGGTCAGATTAGCTGGTTTTGTCTTATGACTTCTATTAATACAGATTTTCACACATTTTTACAACTTATTTTTAAAGGTGAGATCAAGGTGGCAATAATTTCTTCTTCTTTAAAGGGTCAAGGAGCACTTTCTTCCCCCCTCCTCTCCTCTCTCTCCCAAGGCCTAGCACCACAAGGCTGAGTTCTCAAATTTACTTTCATTTGGAAATTTCCTCAATAAAATCTTTTAAGAGCTTCAAAACAATTTTTTTCCTGCAAAACAAAACAAACTGTTTGCCAATCTGTGTCAAGAACTGACCTTTCCAGCCCTCACTTAAAGATTAGATTGACTCAGTAGAGTGTCCTGCAATTGCCACTTCAACCAACTACTTGCATCAATCCTACACCCAGGTCTGATTCCAGAGCAGTTTGTGCAGTTCCTACTTGGGACATGATAACGATACTTTTCCGAAGGCATTAGACATCTTTAATGACTTTTATTGTATTTCCAGTGAAGTCACTGGTTTTATCTCTTACATTGAAATGACCTGGTGCTCCACTTTCCAGTATTAATGGCTAAAGTCTGACCAGTTGTCCTTATAAAGGCAAGTAAAGTCTGAGCACTTAGCTTTTCTGTATCGTTTGAGTAGCACTTTGCTGCCTTATCCTTACAGCCAAAACATTACAGCAACTCTCTTAATGTGATAACAGTAAAACTTTTTCCAGTAACGGGAGGTGTCAGAAGCCACTGTTTGATAACGTAAAATGGACACCAGTTCCTAGTGGTGGCATGGACTGATAGGATATGCTCAGTGTTAGACATGCATCAGCATATCTTCTGCCAATGCTAATAGGTGTCATGGGGGCAAACTGCCTGAACAGCACAGTTAAAATTTTCCCATGAGATTAGTTTAAATCACGCTTAAGAAGGCTTGATACTGCAGCCACTTGACACCACTTCAGCTTCAGCAGCTTGGTTGTTTTCAAGGTTGTTTTGGGGTGCTCAGCAAATATCAGGGACACTTCATGCCTCTCCAGCTCGCGTTCATAATAGTCCATTCTTTTTCCCTTTGATAATTCTCCTTACACATGTAAGCAAACAGTAGAAACTGTGTCAGAATGTTATTCGCAAAATACGTCTAGCTTGGAAAGGGTAATTCGGAACAGGTAGAAAATAAGGTCTAGTAAATGTTGTTTTAATTTAGTAGTACTTTAAACAAGTGCAAGCACCTTCTAGTGAGGAACTTTCATAACACACTACCCCAAAATGTTATTTAAATGCAAACTTCCGCTGAGTAGTCTCCTGATTTTGGACCTAAGCCAGACTCACTGGCACTAAATATGTGCTTCTGTAAAGCAATTTTTGATAATTTGCTGCTGTTTCTTCAGTAGTTTTGCAATCATGGACTACTACTAATTTCTCTTAGGTGTAGTTTATCTAATGTTACATACCACAGTAATTGTTCCTGTTGATATACACGCAAACATAGTTAAAGAACATACTGGCTACTTGCATGCAATGTAGTATTTTGACTTTGGGGTTTTTTTTGTTGTTGTTCTTTAGTTGCTTAATAGTGCCTAGGAAACAAAAAGAGTCTTTCACCAGAGTAGTTTATAACACTAAGGCTTAGACTAGCATCAGAGTTCCCCTCTAGGTACTTACGCTGAGCTCACCACAGTTTCACTAGCAGTAGGTGGCATGGTGGGAACGCAGAACCCTAGGAAAGAGAACATCATTATGCAAGAAGTTAGTGTTACCAGAGCTGAGAGACATTTTTCAGACAATTTATGTACCGAAAACAGTACAAGGAGTTATTTAAGCAGGCAAAAGAGAGAGAAAAAAAGAGAGGAGGATGTAAGTTTCAGAAGAAGCTGATTATATTGAACTCTTTTTCAGCTTTTTAATTTTAAAAAATGGGCCTTTAATTTTTGCCAATGTTTTAAAAATGAAGAACCCACAAAGAGATGTGATCTTTAGACAAAACCACTAACTGACCCTTCTTTCTACTGCTTACAGTATGAGATAGATCCAAGAGCCATTATGTCTTCACTCCCAGGACGACTCTTAATGCAATTTCATAGTTTAGATACCTTAGCCCTGAATGTAGCTCTTTGTTTGAGGACCCAAACAGATTAGGTTTGTAGAGCACAGGGCTGAGATGACAGAGAGACATCAGCCAACCTTCTGGCATCCCACAGTAAGGATGGGTACACTCCCTTTAACACTCAGCAGCCTATCCTTTGTGCAGTATTTTTGGTTATGGACAACTGGGCTCATATTCATGCTGCAAATATGAAAAAAGCTGGAAGCACAAACATCTGGTTTCCTGAATCCCTAGATTGTGGTTAGCATACATTTTTAGCGAGAAGATGTAGACTTTGCCCGAAATTCTAATGCTCACTTTCCTCTTTGCGCACTATCTGTACATGAGACCCAGCCCTGGGAGTAGTTGGTGGGGAGAAGACAGCCTTTGAGAGTCCACTGAAGCTTAGGCACAAACTGCTATGCTTGAACAAATGCCAAATACTCTTCAACATCTGGTCTATTGTAGCTGCTACAGTGGTTTCTGCTGTTCGTGCAGAGGACAGAAAACCTCCTCAGAGGCATCTGAGACCTCACCTGCGCAATTCCTGCCATGTTATTTCTTCATGCCTCACTATGCCCTTGTGCAAATCATGGACAGGTTAAGCCTATTGCTAAAAGAGGGTAAAGAAAGACAGAGGTATAGAGTGTGAGAAATGGGTAAGATAGCTGTAGAGTTTTTCACAGGGAACAGCAATGGAGTACTTTGTCTACCTTAGATTTTTCATGAAAGTTCCCCTGATTATTATCAGCTCTGCTGTTCTCACAAATGAAACCACAGGCTAGGGCTGTGTTGCTGAAAAGCAATATTGGCCATTAGTATTTTAACTGTTGTTTTCTTACTTCCCACTCATGACGATCGGTTAAGGCTCTGCAGACATACGATGGCAAGAATGGAAAATCTGGGGATTTTAAGTACAATATTTATGCAGTTACATTAGATTCTTACTTGTACCATGTTAATTATTTTTTTCTGGAAACAGGTCCTGGTTTTGTGAAATGAGCTGAAAAGAACAGAAACAGCCACAGAAATATTTTAATTTCAGAGTCATGCTATCCTTACAAGGACTTGTACAGATTCATCAGGTAGTGTTCCTGATTCAGACTGACTTTGTTCAAATTAAAGGACAAAATTTCCAAGATTGGCTTGTAAAATAACAGTCACACAGGAATTGCAAAACAGATGGATTTATTAATTTAATACTTTCCATAGCTTCCTCTGTCTCCTGATCTTTGCACTGAGTAAATGTATTTTCAACCAAAATGTTATAAAAGTATGTCAGTTCTTTTAAAGGGGTTACCTAATCCTTGAATGTGCCAGCAGATACATTAATGATCTTGAGGAAAACAAACGCATTTGATTCAGAATACCCATTTATCATATTTTACACAATTTTCAGCCAAGAGATCACTGGGACTGTCTTTAAATCAAAGCAAGTTAATAAGAGGAAGGAAGGAAGCAATAGGAGACATTTAGCAATTATCACCCTTTTAACAGTCCTGGTGAATTAAGACCATAAGTTCTGTACACTCCAAAAATATCACACTGATATCTGTTGTGCAGTTCCTTATCAAAAAATCCCAAGTTATATCAGGCCAAATCCTTTAAAATGATAATTACATTTCTTAGAATACATAGCAACACGCTTCTGACATTAGCATCACAGATGGCTGGCACTTCCCTTGTTCAGCAACTTCAGTGGAAGACACACTGAGGAGGAATGGGTCCCATGTCAGGAAGATTTATGCAGAGCGTTTAAACATTGCACAGCCCTCCTACTGCAAGCTTCTCTGGCAGTGCTTCAGCATTAATCAACAGTATTTATACCAGAATGGAAAATTCAAAAGTAAAATACATTATTAAATGTAAAATGTCAAACAGAAAAAAAACCCAAAGAATTCAAGATCTTCAGAAATGGAAAAAAAATGAGAGTGAAGGTTCTCATTTTCTTTCCCTTGAAATGATACCGTTAATGACTGCTAAATTAGATTAGTCACATCAGTCCATCATGAGAAAAATAATATCCCACTTAAAACACAACATATTTTGACTGTTCAGCACAGTATTTTTAAAAAGAGACAAATACACATAGTTTATTGGTACTATAGCACATATATATGTAAAATTGTCTTTATACTTTAAAAGCAATGATATCTACCCTAAAGAAATCTTCCTTCTTGCTGTTTACTTACAGAAGAACGGGACTGCACTCAAAACTGTATTAGACTACAGAATTCAAAACAATATAGCTTTGAAAATACAAGGCTACCACATTTGACTGCTGAAGTTAGCATAATTTTGGGGCACTTTTATGCTCATTTTGCCATGCCAAGAGGCATCTATGCAGGCAACCCAAAATTCCCAGTGTGGAAGAACTGTTCACACATTAAAAATCTCAAATAACTGTTCGTTCAAATGTACTCACATGAGACATGATGATATGCAGAAAAAAAAGAGTAATTTCACAAGGAAAAAAACCATAAGTGTGGTAGCTTTAGCAGTACTAGAGGAAAGAGGTTATAATAACTCTTCAGACTACTCAAGCGAGACCGCTTTCTGACAATCCTGGGCTATGCTGCTTCACCAGACTTCTGTTTGTGCCAAAATGAGTGGTAAAACCTAGCATTTTCCATGTATACCTTTCCTACAACAGTTCTGATTTCCCATTAGATCATTATTGTGAATAATATTTTTGATCCAGAGATACCTTCTTAGAAATTAAAATCACTTATTTCCCCTACAGGACTGCTAGTTCTTAACCTGCCCAAATGTGAAGCTATCTTTGAGCCTGTCTTCACTTTCGTACATGGTCTTACAGAGTTTAGGGCATCTGTGCTTTTAGAAAAATCATCCTTAGTCTAGCTTTTTGTTATGCAAATTGAAGGAATTGTGGATATGAATATAAGTATAGCATTAATTCCAAGTTTTGAGCTTTAAAACGTGTTCACATCCACAGTTTTGTTCCTGACTCAACTCAGTTCAACACTAAATAATGGAAGTTGGGGACAAAGACAGGTTACTTACTCATTTTTTACATAATGTTGTGGAGTGCATTTTTTTTTAGTCCACAAGCATAGAGAAAGAGCAGCCATTTAGCTTAGAAGCTAATATTACTAATTCTGAAGAAAGGCAAAAGGACAGAAGTACTCTGAACAGAATTGAAATTATCTTTTGACACGTTGCCTGTCCTCTGTTGCCCATCTTCATCCTCTGGAATGTGTTCCACTGCACACAGAGGGCTGCAAAACCCATCTAAATCCCAAGGAAAGCACTTAAGACAGAGACTAACAGAAATAATTTCATTGCTAAGTAACTCAGTTGAAAGAGGACAGATGCTGCTCCCATCACAGTAGAGGCTATGGGACTGAACAGCTTCAGTGTCTCATAACTCTGGGAAAGCACAGCTACTGTCTGGAGAGGGCTTGGGGATATAAATCTCAAGTGGACAGAGATGCCTCCCTTGCTGTGCCATTTCTGACACCCAAACTGCAAAAAGCGCATGTGATCGACAGGCCTGTCTTTTTGTATTTCCCAGTGGTTAGCTCTCCATGCAGACACCAGGCCTGTGGTGGTGACTATGTACATCACAAGCTGGTGCTCAGTTTAAGCCGTTCCTAATCAACACAGGTAAATTGAATTGAGGCATTATTTGACCACATCTGTCTACCATACAGATAATGCAAAAAGGAAGATTGCATCACTCTGCTTGAAATGCAAATGCTACATGGTGTCACGGAAATAAATGTTTAAAACTTTTGATTAATTTTCTTCTTTTAAAATAGTCTGTTTCCAGACTTATGACTAAAAGGATCACCACGAGCCAAACATCTCAAATGTAATACTATTCTGGAAACTATGTTTGCAACTGCTCACAAGAAGCTTGCAGAATTTCACAATTTATAAAGGCTTTAAATAGGTTGGGAATATCTATTGGTTCCAGGTTGGTTCCATGTGTTCCTCCCACACTAACCTGTAGGCTTGTGTGAAGAATTTTTTCCATGTAGAGGAAATCTGCTTTTGGAAGGGCCTGGTAGATTCACTAGAATTTTCAGAAACTGGCTGAATTTCTGTTCCAGTTTGACCAAAATCAGAAACTATTTGGACTATTTCATGTGCTAAGTAACTATTTCAGTGATGATTTATTCTGTCCCAGCTGTAGCTGGCTTCAGCTGAATATATTGAGATTGGAAGGTTGATCTAACAATTTAAAACCGTTCACATTTTGGTCTAGCACAAAAATCCTCTATTGGTGGGGACTCCAAATAGTTTAGTGATTAAGAAAGGTTAACAAAGTGAATTCTTCAAAAATTATAAAGGCAATGATGCTGTGCTGGTTTGAAAGTAACAGGAAATTGCCTCCAGGGATATGTTCACACTGTGTTTTCTCTTTTCTCTCTGCAACACTGACCTAGATAACTAAGGTTCTTGTGTAATTATAATTTCAGGAGCTGAAGCTTTTGAGAAGACTCTAGATTTTGCAACACTGGTTATGCTGATTTAAAGACCTACTTGACTCCAGTTAGTAGCATTGTTCCATGGTACAAAGTAGAATATGGAAACAGCAACTTCTCAACTTTCTCCAAACCCTTTGCTTCTATTATTTAAAATGTTATATACAAAACCCTTTAGTGGAGTTTTCAGAGAGACTGAATGCAGTTTTATGTTTTGACTGGTCACTTGCATTTCTGATATGGAGATGATAATAATATATGTAGCCTGAAGGGAAGAGTGGACTCTATTTGTATAATTTTCTACTTTGTAGAAAGTGCCCAGCTTGTGGTAGTCCTCCAGAATCTCTCATTGAAATTACTCTTTTTAGCCTTAATAAATTATATACTTTTACACCTTTCAGAAAGATTCTTAAGTTTGAAAGTTTTTGTGGAGAAAGAAAAGCCTACACCCCCGTCCAAGGGGCAAAGAGATTGGAAAAAGCAATCTGGGGCGCAGCCTCTGGTTGTCAGCTCAAGTGGGTGCAAAGGCTGCTATGTGACCCCTCTGACTCTGCAAGAACTTGAGTAACTTTTCTACCAGTGCCTCTCGAAGTCATGCCTCTGTATTTAGTCACAAGCACATTTTGGATTTACAATCAACCCTGAGACAGTTTCCTTAAGTTAGCCTGGGATCCTCTGTACCCATCACAGGAGTCAAAGTTCTTGCTGAGCAGAGCCATCAATTGAGATACAGAGAATAAATATATATTGAAAAATAAAATAAATCCTTTGCATTTTGCCAGTTTACCCTGTAAGAAGATAGCTTTTAAACAGTTATCAGAAGCTTAGATACTTACCATGTTGATCTTTTGGCATGAGATGAATATAAATTAATTTTAAATAGAAAGAGAAAATATTTCGAAGCTCTTCTCGCTAAGTGTCAGGTTAGAGAATTTGTATAGTGAATTTTTAATAGAAGTTATATTTGGGATAACTGGTTTTAGTGACTAAGGAATGAAGGGTGCCACATGGGGGAATACAGCTACAACAGTTATCGTGATGCACACAGCAACGTCAGACTGTATATGCTATTCAATCCATAGTTTCACAAAAAGTCCAGAAAAAAAAATTAATTCATCTTACTTGACATGTAGTTCATAGGTCATTGTATTTCAATGAAAACAGTTTCAATAATTTTACTTAAACCATCATTTTTCAGTCCTCCAAAGATCTTAAATGACAGATGAAGTGTAAGAGAACACAGTTCTTCATGAACACAGAACTCAGAACACCATAGGACCAGCTCAGAGCACAGCTTATCCACCACTGACAACTCATTTTTACTTTTGATAAAGCCCTACTTTTTCAGAGAAAGTTGAAGAACATTTGGGCAATTGCGCATCATCCTGCATGATCCGGGCAGGCAACCCACTGCAGCACAAGTCTTCCACACTGGCACAGGCACCAGCCATTTGCGCAAGTGTCTTTTGTAAAAGCTTCTAAAGCTTTAGTGGGGTAATGACAATTAAATACAAAATATAGAAAAGGAAGTTGGGGAAAACATTCTAGAAGCAGTGTAAATTGCTGATCAAAAATACAACATAAGAGGATACAAAAGAAAGTAATGCTACATCTCTTGACATACCCTACTGTCAAGTCAATTTTTGCACACTTTGCTCAACTGGAGAAGAAATAAGCTCCCTACTGCCATGGAGAACATGAATTTGTGACACCTTCCTTCATATTGGTCCAATTTCACAATTACTACCAGATCATGCTGCAGAGAAACAAAATCTGATGTTTTTCTGGCAGCTAGTGACAATTTCCTTCTGTGCTGTGGACTGGACAAGTTTGAGTGTTGGTGTGCACTGAATGGTAGCTCTGTTCCACCAGGGCTGCATCTAAGCTAAGAGGGCAGCTCTCCCTTGCTTACCATTATGCAACAGTCAATGTGGGAGAAGGTTCCTGATTTCCAGAGTTCAAAGAGAAAGGACAGGGGGAGAGAGAGAGAGGCAAAGATCAGGATCAGCAAGCAGGGCTCCTTGTAGTTGTCACTGTATTCCGCAGAAAGAAACCACGGCCATTAATGTCATTTTTCTGCTGGTTTACTGCATACTCTAATTATATTCTTTACTGTTTGCATTGTTATACAAGGAATTTTGCTCCATGTTCCTTTTATTTTTCTCTGCTTTTCTATGAATATACTTATATATACTTGGAAATACAGCAGCAGTCTTTCATCTCTCTTTTTTTCTGACAGAATTTATAGCTATTTGCAACTTTCACTTCCTTATAATATAGCTTTCTAAAAAACAAAAAAGGAGCTGATATTCATGGAGAAGCACCCCATTAATACTAATTGTTTTTGAAGTCCTTTTTAAGCTTATGCAATTATCAGAATGTTACTTCATTCGCTTGGACTAGAGCAGGAAGACATTTTAACCATGTATAACAAATGAAGCCCAGTAAGTTATTGCTGTATCATTCAATAATTTATGAAACATAAGGAGTGCAAAGAAGCGTTGCCAGGCTGCCCAAAATTTTGGATCTGCATTTTTTGTTATACTATACTATACAATTTACAGTCTATCCAACTTCTGATTAGGATAATTTGCTATCATTCCCTTTTATAGAATGAACATTTAGTTGTTCACTTGGAGATACCACTTTCTGTATTAGAGCAAGTTTCATGAGTTTATGGTTTTTTCCTCTTTTTTCTGGAACAGGCTGATTCAAAAATCCATTGTCTCAGATAAGAAATTTCCTTGTCCACAGTTATATAGCATGGGTCACAACATTGCGATGACTTTAGTGTGGCCATTACAGGGCATTTCAGTAGCAGGGTATAAAAACATGGTTTTGTGCAAGTTTCAACAGTGCTGAAAAATGTATCAGTCTCTCCTTGTTAGTAAGCATGAGATGTATGAATGCTAAGAGTCGTTGCAAGTCTTTGCAAGATCTTGCCTGGCTCGTAGATTTTCGTAAGTTACTCTATCATCAGAGGAACGTTTAAGCAACTCTGGCAATACAATACTTGTTTACTTGCATAAGAAAACAGCTAAATAAAACCTAAATAAAATGTGATCTCTTCTAAAAATGCAGTTTAGCTGCCTTAATAGCTGTCAAAAATGCTACTAGAAAAACATGAGCCATTTCCTATTGCCTTTTGAAGCCCATACTGCCTGCAGCTGTACTGTTGGTGATGCATGCACGAGATAGATTGTGTGCCTCATTAGGAGCAACTTTACATCTCAGATTCAGACACCGATCTTGCCAAATCAGCTGCAGTTTCCTTCTTCTAAGAATGAACTGTGTATGCTATTTCTCAAGCAATTTATAGTAGTCTTCTCATGGCTGAGCAAATATCAAACAATATAATCTGTGTCTTGAAAATTAAATGAATAATGTTTAGGTATCTTCTGAAACAATGAGAACTTTTATCTCCTAAGCATTAATAAATACTTTAATTCAGTATTGTACCTCAAAAGCAAAACAATGTATTTCACATTCTAGTGACCCCCACTTGCTTTGGCAGTCCTCGTGCAGACCTCACGTAGGAGCATGGCCAAATAATGACATTTCAACTCCCTCCATAGATTAGAGCATCAGTTTTGATGCCTAGCAGAAGCTATGAGAGAGTTCAGTAACTCCATTGACAGTATGCTGTGGACATCGCTCTGCCTAAACCACATGGCATAGAAAAGCTGCTTTTGGTTAGCTAGAGAAATGTTTAACTCGCTTTTAAAACCACTTCTTATAAGGCAATTTTAATTTACTGCATCGCTACAGAAAAAAGTTCTGCTTCACGCTCACCAGGGAAAGTTTACAATCCCCTAACACATAACTGTACAAAATTTCTCCTAGTACTTTAGGCTTGTCAGGACACGTACAGCAGTTTCAGGGTTCCCTAAATATATCTCAGGGCCCAGAGATCCAAACACAAAGCTTTTATTTCGCTTTGAAGCTCTGAGGTAGTATGTACATCTAGTAGATCCATTTTCATTTGGCTTGATCTGAAACGAGACAGGCTTATATGTGCCTTCCTCTAGCAATGTACAGGGTTCCTGATGACAACGTTGCAAAACAGAAAAATGAGACAACCAAATGAAATTCTAGATGATACTTAATAAGATGTAACTATCGGGTTTGATTTGCTATGTTTCCCAGTCATCTGCAATTTCGATGGCTGACAAATTTGGCACCTCCTTTTTTCCTTTTAGGCTCTCTCCATTTCCCTTTGATACTTTCCTCTCATAATTAACACAGAACTTCTCTTTGTTTATCATGCTGTGACATTTTTAAGGCTATAACAATATTTTGCAAGTCATACATCAGAGAAGCACTTGTTTTTTATACACCTTAGAAAAGTCACAGCCTATTAGCGCACTTTTTGTTCCCATCCGGGAGGCCACATGTGACAGCTGAACTGCACAGATGGAGATCTGTCACAGTGCTCTGTTTAAATCACCTCTCCTCCTTTTGACCCGGTTGCGTCACATGCTTTCCCACTAAACTGTGGCTTTTTGACAGCAAAGATGTTGTGAATCACTAGCACAAGGTTGTAGGAAAAAGTGGGACAAGCTAGAGCTCTACTCTGTTGTAGCCTAGAGCTACAACAAAAGCATAAGGAAAATAAGAGGGTTTCTCTCTTACAGAAGAGATTGATATTTCTAGCGAGACATCAGACTGAGCAGGAAAAGCCGTCTAGGAAAGACGGGGAAGGCACCTAACCTGATGAGGTTGCCTGTATCCAGGAAATACAGCCCAAATGTTCTCTGGGGTTAAAATTTCAATCAACTACTTGCTCTCCCCACTCTTGTGTACCGATACAGCTGTGCACCTAATCTGTGCATCTGCTGTTTTTGAACAGAAGCAAAGTAGAAATGACACCTTACTACAGTCTGCTTTTCTTAAGACACTTCTGTTGTCATAACAAGAAAACCTGTTTCTTTCTGATATTTCCAAGTGTATTACAAAGTCAAAGGGTTTAGAAGAGACATTTGAAAAAAAAGAATCAATCCTCACAACTCTTTATTTTAAAATCAAGTGAGGTATAAAAGAATTAATGCTACCTTTTTCATTTGAAGTTGTGTTTAAATTTAGCCATTTATTGTGTGTTACGTAATACAAATACCANCTTTTGTGCAAGTTTGTGCTAAGAGATTCAGACTTTGTCCTACTTATAAAGCCACTTTAGATAAGGGTAGCCTACTTGCATCTTATTATTTTTCCAAAATAGCACAAAGCAAAAAAAAATCTTAAAAGAAAAAGAACTGAGTAGGAAAAGGGAATCTCTTTCCTGGAAAATTATTCCAGTTGGAGGTAGCAAAAAATATACCAAAGAAGAATAAAAGCCTTCACTAAAATATCTGAGGAAGCTTACCTGGATTCTAGAATTTCTGCAGGTCCTCAATTTCTTCTCTCACTCCAAGAGTTTATCTATGCTACGCCTAGGAAAACAAAAACAAGAGATTTCTGGGAAAACTTTGATAAAAATAGAAACTTCAGAAATTGTAAGTGCACATGGGAACTACCTGAAAGCTGGCAGTCTGAAATTATTTTGAAATGCATTGAACACCTACTACAGATAGCATTTAACTCCTCGGGACAGTTTTAGTTCCAGAAGGTCATAAGAATAGACAAAATTGTCTTCTTCGAAATACTGGGACCTAATTACTCAAAGGACACCTAGGAAATATTCACATGTTGGGTATAGTGCTGTAAAGTCTCATTATTTTTTTCACAGTTATCTGTCAATTTGTCAGACCCAAGATAGGGTGTGTTGCAGGAATCAGTTTCAGATGACCAGTGGATACAACGAGAATGTGTATTGTATGGTACAAGGGCCTGAGTCTCTAGGGGAATAGGCTCTAAGGAGTACGTCACCTAAGTCTTTCAGGGCTTGAAGTAGTTCCCAGATCACATCCACTGACAATTCAACGCATTATTCTTCTTTGTTCAGGAGATGGATTAAGGCCAGGCTAGATGTTTCCCTCCATGAATATTAAGAGCTATGAATTGGTTTGGGTTTGATCAAAACCTGTTTAAATTGATTAATTGACTCTTCTTAATCAGCAAAACAGATCCCCCCTTAAAACTACATCAAATAAAAATGTAACTTGCAGTAAGAAGAGAGGGTTTTAGGCTTTTTTCTATTTTGTCACTTGAAAAAATAGAAAATGAGATTTATCTTAAAGAAAGCAAACAGTTACTTTTTAAAAAAATAAAAAACTAGATTTAAAGAAAATAATTTATGATTTAAAAATTCTAGGTTGTCTGTAATAAATGGCCTAGGAAGTAATAAATTTCTAATCAAACATATTTGGCTGAAATCAATAGATAAATTTACAATTCAATTCTAAATAAAAGAAATCCTCCACTTTTGCTAAATATTTCTAAATATTTTGCTAAATATTTCTATCCTAGTTGGTTAAGGAAATAAATGACGGTTGTTTTTTAGAGAGGAAAAAAAAAGAGTAAAAAATCTCTAGATCTTATCATGGAAATTGAGATTATTTGAGGACATTCAGCCCATACATATGGAAAACCTAAAGGCTGATACAGTAATTTCTTTCCCATATTTTTCATCACAGACCAGATTTTAATGCCATAATAAATACAATACCGCAAAGATTCCATATAGGTATCCAGAAAAGACAGTCCTTTCCCCCCAAGCATCTGGTATCGAGCATTAGACTTGCATAAGGAGAATGCATACCTAATAGAAACACCCATGTTCATTGCCAGGGGTGCTATTTGTTACCATGGTAAAAACAACCAGAAAATTAAGGTCTGTATTAACACAAATAAGCTCTAAATCACCTCCAAAAGTCACTAAACTGTTTTGGTTTTTTTTGGATCAGACATTAAATGTGCCTCAAGTGATTAGTGGTATTTTTAAAACAAAAGAATCTTTAATCTGTGTGAGTCTGGAGGGACCCTGTACCTTTCAGTGCTCTTCAGCGCACTTTTGCAGCACCTCAACATCTATGACCCTGAGTAGGCATCTGCTTTCCACCTCTGTGGACAGAAAAGATGAGGTCCCATAGAATAAGACTCATTGTGTAGAGCAAACTGACCTTCACAGGAGCCATCTGAGCTACACTGCTGATAGGGGATGTGTGGTTTAAGTCCACCCTGTGTGGTGGAAGAGCAGCCCTTTGCTCCAGCTCCTAGCTGGCTCAGGTGTCTCCTTGCAGAGGGTGACCTGAGACAGCCACTGTGCCCGCTGCTGCTGGAGGGCAGCTTGGGGAGATGCCCCAGCAGACACACTGCTGGCCCCCTCCCCTGGCAGAGAGGCTGGGTGCCAGCAGTTGTCTGGGCACCCTGGGCTCCCACAGGCCGTGCAACTCTGGTGATGCCCAGCCATGGTTCAGGGGCTGCTGGGTGTGCTGCTCACAGACCTGCTTCTGGGAGCCTGGAGGTACTAATGGGTTCCCTGCATTTCACACCACCTACACGTTTTGCCTTTTTTTCTTTCACCCACTGTGTCTGAATTAGATGAGGCAAGCTCTGTCCTCTGATACACTAGGATAAAACAAAGGAACTCCGGAGAAGATGAGAAGTTACTCCAGGTGGTATTTGAGGGTTAATGGAGTAAAATTTGCTTCTGCGCCTGCAGCTACTGCCACTCGTCTGCTTGAGTAATAGAGCCTTAAACATTTAAGTGATGGATGTTAGTGCATGCCAGCTGCAAACCAACAGAGCAGGCTGTAAACACATTTTACTTGTTTCTCTCTTTGGTTTTTAATGTGCTCTTTCCCTCAGCTGGGATCCTCTCGCTTCCCCAGCACTGTATCACACCGACATGAACGGCCCAGCCAGCCAGGGCAGGGCAGAGCAGAGGAGGTACAGCCCCATATGGCTCACGGTGTTCAGCAAGTTTTAGTCATCAGGCTTACGGTACGGCCTCGGTTAGCACCCTGGCTGCAGCATTCCAGACATTGCAAATTTCCTCCCCTATTCCTTCAGCTGGAACAAGCCATTCTTGTGTATCTGTAGGATTTTTTCATTAAGACTGCTTGTGTGCGAGCACTCATACATTTACATGCCTTTCAATAACAACATCAAGAGAAACGTGTTTTGAAACCCATTAGATGTGAAGCTGAAGCTGTCACATTTGTGGAAGTGATTTCTTTTGGAGATGCAGGTACCTGTTTCCTCACAGGACAGGACTTGAGCTGCAGAGCTATCTTGGCAAAAATCTATTTTCTGCCATGTATGGCAGAAATGGGGCCGTATTCCATAAATCAGACTTTTCTGTGTAGGTAAATTGTTTCATTACTAAAAAACACACTGGGCATGCTTAGACTAGGAACATGGGGAAGCTGTGCACATAGATGACACCCCAAATATACAGTCACCCAGACCCAAGCTTGAGTGCACTCATTCTCCCCCACATACTGTCTTTTTATTTGTTGAGAACCCCGTAGAATGGATTAAAAGTGTCAAGGCCCAGAGAGCACCAAGAGGCCCTAATTGCCCTGAGCAGCCTCACCTGTGACCCCCACCCACGCAGCCTCTGGGCACCATTTAAGCTCAGGTCTGGTCCCTACTTGTTCCCTAAGCTGTGGTGCAGGTGTGCTTGTTTCCAGCTCTGCCTCCTGCATGGCCTGCAGACCTCTGCTGCTGGTAGCTTGTCTCCTAGCTGGACTTTGGGCCTCTATTATAGCCCTGTCTCAAGTCCATCTTCTGCTGTGTTTGGCTGGATCCTGGGCATTGTCCACCCCTTCCGCTTGTCTGCGGCTGTTGGTGGACCATGTTGCAACCCTTGGCTTTGCCTGCCATGCTCAGACCCGTGGGGCAGTGCTGTGGGTGAGGGCCCTCAGGTCCTGGGTTCCTGTCCCTAAGAAAGCAGCTGGACCTTGCTGTACCCTGCAAAGATGAAGCTGATGAAGGACCCTGGGGACAAGCTATGAAGTGCTGCAGGTAGGTTTGCTTTGTAATTGTAGGCCTGCCAATTCTTGGCAGGCCTCCAAAATGAGCTCTGTGAAGCCTGTTGGAGGCAAGACACTTCTTTTTGGGTAGCCACATTGCTAAACAAGGGGTGACTAAGGCTAGGTCTGTGCCTAGCTGAAATAGTGACGACAAAATGCAAATAAGAAGACTCAATTTCATTAGGTTAGCCCAACTAAACAAATATTAACAGCGAATTTTTCCCTTAATAGCCTCCTCCATAGGTGCATCTTCTTGTTCCTGTATATGTTCTTGGTGACCTATTTTCCAGCTGATGACTTCCAAAATTGGAAATCAGCCAACTTGCTTAACTACCATGCAGTACCAGTGGTTTCTTTCCCTCTTGCTCTCTCTGTTTTCTTGAACTCCAGTGCTTGCAGTGTGATGGGTTAGTTAAGTGCTGAGGTGTTTGCTGCTTGCCTGTTCTCTCACTAGGATCCCACAGTACAACACACACTAAAATGAATTCTAATGCATCATCAGTGCCATTTATTATTTCCCCTTCTTACATCTGCTCTTGAAGCTTTCCAGCTCTCTGCCCTGGAAGCTTCTAACTATCTGTAAATAAGGCTGGTAGCCTAGCAACGTTGAGTGAATGCATTTCCCTTGCTGAATAATGCTGGGCATAATCAAATCAGCTTGTTATCCTATCTGCAGCATTAACACTATAAGTTGGAGACAATTACAAATATTTTATGTACATTGGTATCATTTTTAATTGGAAACTTTTTTCAGCTCCTTCAAAAGCAGCCTGTGCCCACAAAGTGAATAGAAATGCTCAGCTTCATAGCAAATAAACCAGCTCCAGAACCAGGTACAATCATCAAACTGAATTGACTGATTAACCCGACCCCTCAAAGAGAAAAAAGAGAAGGCAAACGCCATCTCTGAATATTTGTACTCACCAGCACAGACAACCAGACAGTTTGGGTCTACCTCAGGTATCCGACACAGAGAGAACCGCCTTGTGGTGCGAACACTACATTCTCCTAGGCAGGAAATGAGCCTGTGCCATAAAAATTGAGCAAACACCTACAAAAAACAGTCCCTAGGACTGTCTTGCTCTAAAGGGGAAATTTGCACTGTCAAACTGCATTTATTGCAATGTATTTCAGGGGTGGAAGCAAGGCATAGCCACCTCTCTCCCATCATACCTTCGTGCATGTGAGGAGCAGCACCGTTCCGAAGCATGCATCTCCTGCTCTTTCCATGCCCTGCAGTATTCGATTATTCGCTCTAGTGTGAAGAGAGGTGGTGTAGGTCTTTAGTTCCTGCACAGTTAAACAAGTTGGAGCATGAAAGCCTTCTTAATTTTATATCAAAATGATGTCAGAACAAATTATTCAATTTGTAGCATGCTGTAAAGACTTGCCATCTTCTTGAAAACTGTATTCTCTGAGTAGAACTGGACATTTTCCAGCTGCTACATCTCTTCACTTCAGAACAAGGAAATCTTTGTTCTGCATTTTTTTAATTGACCTTTTTAATCTAAACAAGTTTGACTGGGCAGTGAATGAATGGTTCCAGCCTAATGTTATCACAAGACAGAGCTGCTGATGTCAAGCACAAAAATAGCTCTGGCTTTTTCTCCCTCTTCTCTCTGCCCATTCACTGATTAGCACAGACATTAGTAGACAGACAGCCAGAAATCTGGGGGTTTTTTAGATTTTTATAAGTTTGAGTACACTTTTTCTATTGGCTAGGACGACACCTAATTCTATGACAAAAGTAACCAAGTGTAAGACCCAGAGAAACTAAACCCTGTTAGGATGTGGCTCAAATAGAGAATTTATTCTGATATTGTTGAAAGCTTTACTTATGCTGATAAACAACTTTGTGCAGCTAGAAGACAAAACTTTAATACACACGGATATGAACATTACTGAATTAAAATAACCACTTTACTTTCTTTTCATGTGCAGTTCTGCCTAACTAGCTTATATCGCTGAAACCTGGTATGGAATGTGATTTACAGGCACAGCAAGAGCTTGGTTTCGTCTTTACTACAAGCTTAAAGCACATCTAGTTCTGCTTTCTTAGCTTGCTATGCAGCCCAGCAGGGATGGGACTGATGATCATAGGCTTGTAAGACAAATGCATTTATTTCCTAATACCTTATTTCAGGCCCTGGGACCTAACACCTTCTGCTGTAAGTAATTGCATTTGCCATCCTTTTTTCTCACAAAGTGGCAAAGCTTTCTGCTCACTAAAATCACTGCTTGCCACCCTGAGACAAAGACCTAAGAATGTGATGTGCTTGCCCTGTGGTTGTTGCAACCTGAGAGGTAAAAACTGATCTTGCCACTTTGAATGAAATTGGAGTTTGGGAGCAATTTCACCGAAACCCTAGGAGATCTATCTGCTGGTTTGTCCCATTAGCATTGCAACCTGTTTTGCATCACAGTCTCACTCCTCTCTCAATGATTACTTCTCTTGCTGTCAGCCTTCCCTTCCCTATTAACTGGTGAGAGACCTCAGCAGAGTTACCAGGGGAGGGCTGCAGCCAGGCATCTCCTAACCAAGCAGAAAGAACGTTCTGACCTTGGGGAAAACCTGTAGCAAAGAGAAAAGTGCATGTGTGTGAAGGGAGGTGCAGAAAGATGAAACCAAAAGAAGTGCCTTGAGATGTAGCTGGAGGATTAGGAATGAAAGGTAAGACACAGAGTGCGAGACTGGCAAGCAAAAGGATGGAGGGGGGGTGGGACTTCCTAACAAAATGGAGGATGAAGGGACAGAACTGTAATGGGAGAGAAATAAGATGTAACGAGGCTTACAGAGCAATAACATGGAAAGTGACAGAATAGCAATATATTAAAATGTCTGAGTAGAAAATAATTGACAACTGGAGTTGAAAAAGGGTGTAAATGCTGTGAGTGGGAGGAAGAGCAAAAAAAAAAAGTAAGGAGCTATATTTTTGATACATGTTCTGACTATAAAGGTAGGAATGCCATCACACCTACACGCTGTGTCTCCGATTTGCTTTTGAGATTCACAGGCAGAATTTATCTTAAAATCTTAAATATCCCCTTAATCACCCCTTTTCCCATTTTCACTACAGAGAGGCTTTTTTCTTTTCTGTTTCTTTGCTGGTTTCTTAAACAGAGGAGAGCTGTCACTTCTAATGAGCTTCTCCCCTTTAATGCAGAGAGATGGAACTGCTCATAAAGAGCTAAAATACTTGGCTGGAGAAGGAAGGAAAAAGTAGTGTGGCACCTGATTCTGGTTTTCAGGAAAACATTACTGAGCTAAACAAAGAATGACCTAATTGAGGCTTATATTTTGGACAGAGTGGATAACACACTGAAACTGCAAAACTGAGACCCCTTCTCCTGTCTACCTGGCTCTATATTTTGGGTAGGCAGAATTAGCTGTGTATTTTGTTCACTAAAATCTCAAACATACTGTAATACATGAAAAAAATCAATTTAAGTACTCAAGGAAAATGAGAGTACTTGAAAAGGAAACATTAAGCATGTATCTGAACCTACAGAGCCTGCCTATATAGAGATTTACTGAGCCCTTTGGAGGGCTGTAGAAAGCTGTAACACTTCCAGCTGAAGGGGGACTGAGTGTGCCAGATCAGTAATGAATGATTGGTGTTCCGCTGTCTTCTGATGCCCCCAGCCCCTCCTCATATCTGCAAACATTCATTACTTTCTGGAATGTCCTGTTGAAGCAAGCTTCTTTCTCAGTGCTGCAGTGCCCTCCAGTGCTCAGAGAAAATGCTTTGGCTTCCATTACCAGGAATCCAAAAGACAGACACCATTTTCTATCTTATTATAAGACTGAATTCTTAGAGATATTTCAGATGACTCTTTTAATTTGGATTCCAAAGAATAAAGGCAGTACAGTAGCTATACCCAGCTACCTCTTCCCAGTGCCCTCTGCCACCCTGATGCAGCCAGAGGAACTACCCTCAGAAAGCTGCTTCCTGGTTAGAAACCTGCCCCAGAAGCTGCAGGACACTAGACAGGGGGTCTCTGAATCCACCTGCACCACAGCCACAAAACAAAGCTGTGGTGCTCTGCCTGCTGAATGAGCATGGCAGTCTCAGTAACCTGGGGCACATGCCTGCTGCAGGGCTGTGACCCCCAGCTTGCAATGGATTTTCTTCTCCAGGGCATCTCTTCTGATGCTTGAAATACTTTCCACAATAAACGGGCTGCCTGAGGTGAATTATTATCACCTTAGTGAGTCGTATCCCAAAAGTGTTAAAATGCTTCTCTAACAAAAGTACTAGCAGCAGCATAAAGGCTGTAGTTCAAGGACTGTGTTCAGAGTAGTAAAGTTTTCCTAAACACTTGGGGTTGCAGGTTATTTTAATGAAAAATACTGGTTAAGGATGAGTGAGACAGGCATAGAGTGAGTCTAAAGTTTCCTTTGTGAGTTACGTTTTTGCCACTGTATATCTCTAGTGCAGATGTTTAATAAATTCCACCTAAAACATCACAAGTGCTTTCCTAAATACAAGTGAGAGAATCGGTAAGTCCAGAGCAGGTCTAAAGAAACACCTGCTTATATTCAAGAAGTTGAGGGTGGGTTTTTCCACAGATTAAATGAATTAAATTTCAGGCTTCTATCAAATTGTAGTAAGAGATGCTCAGAGAAAAGTGTATTCTGATAAATTGTGTTTAATGGGGAGAGTGAGGAGCAGTCTCTCATGTATTTTTCAGTCAAGAAGGCATCTTTTTAGAGAAGTTTACAGGTAAAGAGTTATGTAAGTAGTCCAGAGAGAGCAATGTCTCTCCTACATTTTTTGTTCTCTTCCAGACAAAGTATCTGACTGACCACCACAAAGCTGTCAAACTTCTGTTCAATCCAAACACCTGCAGACCAAATATGCAGCATTCTGGTAAGTGAGATCACTCAAATAAGGAAAAGGTGTTGTGGGGGGAGGGAGGGGGTGTGTGTGCAGAAAAAGAAGTATAAACAAGGACATATAATTATGAAAGAAGGAAGTCATGGAAGAGACATGGAAAGGATAAGGCCTTGTATTTTGAAATTATGATCTTCAATCTCTCTCTACCTTTTTGATTCACAATAGCATTTTGCAGTATTTGTGACCCAGGAATGTAATAGCATGGTCTTTCAGGGAAAGATTTAAAAATTATTTTTCTCTCTGCAAGTGATGTACCACAGAGACTGAAAGCAAAAATGTGAAGTTGAGTATTGATAATCAGTGGTGATAGGTTTTGGAATTGACAGACTGTATTTTCCTCAGAATTTAAGTGTGAATTTCCTTCTAGGAAGAAGTACTGTGCTCTCAAGACCCTTTTTTCAGCAGACTTTCTAGATATACTAATAGAGATCCTAATATAAAGGGGTATGTTGATGTTCACAGCTAATTTGGAGCAGATGCTTGAGAATTGTACTGTATTCAGCTAGTAGTTATGCTAGACAGGCTCTCAAGACTTGTGCTTCATCTTTTTCTTGTTTATAAATCAAGAAAAGCTGTAGAATCTGACCTCTAACAGGAGCATATGGATCCGCTCACCGCCTCCAAAATGTTATCCTCTCCTGTAAGTGTATCCTCACCATTTGTGCTGGGCACTTGCACCAGTGCTGGGTATCATGGTTCTGTGTACAGAGATGTCCAAGTTTGACAGAATTGACGGAAGTTTACAGAACATGCTCTGGCTACAGTTTTAAAGTACTTCTATTGTTCATGCACACAGTCTGTGGACCAGCAAGGTTCCTGACCAACTAAAAGTAAAGCCTGCTCTAATCCAAACCTGCAAGGACATGTTTAGATAATAGTGCTCCAAGCCCCAGTTCAAAATTGTTGGTGAGGCACAAATAGAAGTTGCACAGATTTCAGTCAGAAAGGCTGCCCCCAAAATGCAGTATCACTCCAAATGTTTCAAATGAGCTTGAATAGAAGTACAAATAAAGGTTATACTCACCCTTTCAGTAGCATTTTATATAGATAAATTCCACAGACAGAGCTGGCTCAGTGCAAGGGTACTCGCTTAGAATTTGTGATTAGTTTTGAGGTTAAACTGGCAAGCTAAATCATTTCCCAAAGCCACTGGCAATAAAGCTTCATGAAGCATGTGCAAGTCTTAGAAGTGCTTCTTAAACAGAGATTAGGCTACAACCATATTTGTGAATACAGCTTTTGATAATTAACCATTTTAACCAAACCGTAAAAGGCAGTGCATAAATTGTTAGCTGATCATTTGAAGTAAAGTACACAGTCCTTTTTTCTGTTAAAAAAAACTTATTTGCAAATGAATGCAAATTAGTGTGACTTGTATTTTTGCTTGTCATTACTCTAGAACAGCTTTGACTTACAAAAATAGAAATCCATAATATGAACAATTCATCTCTAATTTTAAATGTACATTAACATGCTCTATGTAAGAACAGACATTAACTGCATTAATAATGCAACGTAGCAGTAATCATTGGATTTGGGACAAATTACTTCAATTCAGCAAGACTGCTTTTATTGCTTAATCTGCCCTGGCTACGTCAGTGGTAGCCACCACTGTTTTCATGGCTCTGGCCCTGTTTCCTCTGTATAAAATATTGAGTGCACATCTTACTACGCTATCAAAGTTGTTTTATACTAGCATTCATTGATGACTGGCCCCTGTTGAAGAGCTATGCTGAAGTAGTAGTACACATTAACTATAGCTCTCCAGGTTTCACATGTATCTTCCCATGTCATGGATAGGCAGTTTGGGACAGTTATTTTCCTGTTGCAAACTTCCTTTTCAAGTAGCATCCTTCTCAAATACTTTAGGTCCCAAACTAATCCTTGAAGGATCAGTTCTGATTTCTTATGTTTATTATCACATGCATACCTGAGCACTGTGTTACAGACAGATTTTTGTGCTCACTTCATAAACATTCAGTCTAAACTGAGATTAGTTCAGTGATTATCCAGAAAATCTTCCTGCCATAACAATCTCATACTATCAATCACGTTATAAGGTACCAAAAATACTTTACAGGAAGATTCTTAGCCCAAGTATTTTACAGTTTTGCACTGTTGATATGGATGATATGTATTGCTACATTTATAAAGACAGTTTTCAGATTAGATTTAACAGTTGCTATAGCAAGAACTTTATATATATAATTTGAAACTCTAGAAAGGTTTAGGAATTCTAATTTACTTTTTTTATGTGGAATTATAACTTATGGCCATAGCTTCTGATCTTGCACTATAGCAGGAAAGCTGTTACAGAATTGTTACTGCTATAGTAACTGAAAAATTATATTCATTAGACTGACTGGTGCAAAGATAGTCAATTACTCTTAAAAATGTGGTCAGATATTTCTTCCACCTAATCAAAACAATTTTTTTGTATTGTATCACTAAATGTCTTCACCTCATTCTTTGAAGTAGGGTCCCATGACAAGAATTTGTCCAGAGGTTAAAAGTGTTGTCTTCCACATATTTGACTGGTTTTACTCTCCAAAAATGGCTGTTAACACATTTTCAGAAACAACTTGATAGCTGCCAAATACTGAACTAGCTACACAGGGGCAAAACTGTCAGGCATCTTCCATTAGTGTGACTGTGTGGCTCATGTTTAGTCAGCAGGAAGAGACAGCACGCTGCAGTCCGCAATGGCAGCGATGACACCAAACTTTCCCCACGGTTACTGGACTTAGAGATACAGAGGTGTGAGAGGGGAAAATGGAAGTCTTTGACAGAGGGGAAATTGGGAGAAGATTTGACAGCATACCTTTTGCCCAGGATGCTGAACATGCCTGTAGCAGAGGATGCAGTGAGCGGAACACGACTCATTTGGGTTCAGAATTGGTATTTTCCTCATTTGACTTAAGTGCTAAAAAAGCTACATGCTTACATACAGATCTTAATACATCTGATTTCCCCTGGTTGACAAACCCCTGTATCACATCCCATATACAGATAGACCCTTGACTCTGAAGGTCATAAATACTTTGACAATGGCCTATTAGCTCTTATTAAAATGTTGCATTTCCCCAAAGTCAGTATAAAAGAAAATATTTCTGGAGGCTACAAACTCTTTTAGAGGATGTGTTCTTAAATCGTGCAAACAGGACAAATGAGCAAATAGCTGTGCAATTAATAGCAATCTGCTTATACTCTTAGGAAATAGAGGAAGATACACACTTACTGCATAACTTGTGGATTATTGATGTTCTTTAGGTGATGTACTACATGTAGGCTAAATGCTAGCTGTACCTCAATTTTTTTATTCAAAATAGCAATCATAGTAGGTGAAGTTGAAACTTTTGTATTTTGTGGCAAGACAGCCTCATTTCAATTCAGATGGTAGGCAGTATTTTTAGGTGTTTGCTATTTGCGTGTCCCCAAATCTTGGGATGCTCCCAAATGGCACATAATTTAGGAGTTTTTTCAAATAACCATTTCAAAAAATAAAACTGAAACAAGTTCTAGTATCCCTTTCTATCTACATGAAATGATATTTTTCTGTTACTGTGCTGAAATAAACCAAGACTCATTAGCAGGGCCTTGTAGTTACTACTTTCAAAGGACCTTCCACTCTCATTCTACACCATGCAAGCCCTGAGCTGATGTAAATAATCGAGTTTGTCTTCCTCTGCAGCGGTAACTGCAGAGTAGTGTACTGATACCTATTTTATCTTCTGAAGTAATTTGTCAGCTAAGATGGCCACTTTTTTAACGGTTGGAAATAGAAATAAAGACACTAGATGGCAGCAAACATCTTAAAACTGAGTTCTGTCTGTAGTCTGGTTCAAATCTAATAGATGTAGGTAGCCTTCCAGCTGTGAAATGCCTCTCGGGACTTCTCTCATGGTTCAGCTGTTAAAAGATTGTCATGCCAAGAAGCCGTTGTTTCCTCAAGCTTCTGAAATACAATTTAAAGTTGGAGCTTTGCTGGTACTGCTTTCTGGATGAAAATCAGAAATTATTGTTTTTCAGCATCCCGTCAATTCCCACCGCCACCTCCAAATACCTATACTTAATTTTGTATTAATGATATATAATTGAGTAGTAATGAGTTCAAATGTTGTCTTTACAAAGGCTTAGCTGTGAACAGACATGGTAACTTGGGCTACTTGGCCTGTTGAAGGGCATTATTGTATTCAGTATCAGATCAAACTGCTCAGTATCATCACCCTTGTTTAGCACTCTATTTTCCATACTGCAGCAGCTTTATGTACAGTGAGTAAACATGTACATTTTTCACAAGCATCTTATCCATCAGTGCAATGCTCCTGAGCAAGTGTATGTCTACTGCTTAATTAAAATACTCCTATTCAAGCTAACAAATACTTCTTAAGCTGCTGTAGAGGGAGTTAACCATGGACTTCCTACAGATTCTGGGAAGCCAGATGTTTCCTAAAGATTTGTTTTTCCTTTATTAGGAAAAAATGGATAATATAGGTTTTGTATGCCCCTTTGTAAGTGTTCTTTCACTGAACTGATTCATTAGACAAACTTTTCAAGGGCTATTTTTGTATACATGCAGCTGTAAACTAAGGATGTGCAAGGTATAGGACTGAACACTTACATACCTTAAGATGTTTGAGAACTTTCATCCTCATGAAGCAAGCAAATTGAATTTTGTGCATTAGTTTACAAGCAGACATTGAAGCAGCACTGACAGATCATGCAGTCTCCTCAGTTCCACAGAAAGCTTTTAAATCTGTATGTATTCAGTTTAAATGTGGAAGTTGGACTCCTTGCAGCCTGCTGCATCTCTATACTGATCAAGGTGTATGCAGGGAATGGCTCAGGCCCAGCTTTCACCAATGATGACAGGTAAATCCACGGAAGTATCAATTTTTGCCAGGCTTCTGTGGCTGGGTGATTCTTAGTTCATCAGAGTCATAATGTTGAGTGTCTTCTCTCCAGGCAAAAATGGAGATCCTTTAGATTACTTACAAAGTCTGAAGAAAGTGCAGGCCTACGAAGGAGGAAAAAGTGTACACCAAGAGTAACACCTCAGACAGGAGGTTAGGTGTGAGCCCAATGGCTTGTTTTCCTGCTCCACAGGAATACCATCCATGTCTCTGGCAGCTGAGACTTCCCCTTTTCATTGTTCAGACCAATTCATGGTCAAATCCTTTTCTCCTATTCTGTTTTACTTCCCAAATTTATTTTCCAGTCTTACAGTCGCAGATTTCTTTTTTCATGGGTTTTTATTCTACTTCTTAGCACAACTCCCTTCTGGTTTAATCTCCCCCTGGTTCCAGTTTTTTGACCTACTGTTGCTCTAAACTTGAAGCATTTTCCATCGTTTTTTCTTCCCTCTTTGCTGGAATCTTATCTATCTTCACAATCTTTCCTTTGCCATAAAAAGAGTACTGCATGAAAAGGGGGAGGGTGTTTTAAATTGAGTATAGCTAAATTAATTTTTGTTTGAGTAAAATAGCTGAAAATGCTAAGCTCTAAAGAAACTAGATGCTTCATGTTTTGTTATGGCTTTATCCTAGGCATGATGTCAAACATTTAATAAATGCTTGAACAGTTACTTTGGATCTAAATTCAGAGGCAGTATCAATGTAGTATACAACTTTTCAGCTCTTTCCTACAAGGCCATTTCTGGAATTGCTGCTGTTCTGGAAGAAATACTAGTCAGCTGCAGCAAATTTAAAAAATATTTTGTCAGACCATGCAATTAAGTACACTTTTATTATCCTATAAACATTTAGAGAGCAGCACCCATTTGTAGACTGTATGCTTTCTTTTATCACTGCAACTCTGTTACACAATGCAGCTTCAGGAAGAATTTTATTAGAAGGCATTAAAGTCATTGTTAGGTTTAAATACGTAACTCTTTATATAAATTAAGAAATAACTCTTGACATGTCTTGTTTATTAGCCACTAAGAACGAACTTCTTAGGTTCTGTGAAAGGAAGAATCTTCTTTGTGTTCAGTATTACCAACCACAGAAAGATGTTTACTTCTTCCCTAATCCTTTGATCTTTTTTTTAAAAAAAAAAAAGAAAAAGAAAAAAAATATTAAAAAAGACAACCTTGATTTTTATCTGAAAATGTAGTGAAAGGTTGGAAACTGCTTGCCAAGTTAAGCTTGTTCCCTTACAAGGAAATGCAGTTTTGGGAACAAATAGCATTCCAGTCTTTTCCCCAGTGGGCATTATGCCATTGTATTTGCAGACATTGTGTCATGGAAATGTGCAAGAAGGCCTGAAACAGCTAAGAAATGCATTGCCTAGTTATATATTAATTTTCTACTACTTAAAAGCTACTGTCTACTCTTATTCAACAATAGGAAATGAACACAAACTGATGATTACTGATTACATGTTTTTCTGCTCCATTGACTTAATGAAAAGCCAAAACTAACATAATTCTGAAATAGTTAATAAATTCAAAATTTGTTCTTATTGGAATATTTTAATATTGGTAAGAGCATTTTTAAGCAAGCAATTCTGTAGGTGATTCCCATGCTGGTCAGAGTTAAACTTTTCAGTGTGAACAAGGAACACATTCAAAATTAAAAACAAAGCCTTTAGCTAGAATTTTTTTATGAAAATATTATTCTTTAGCAAGAATCTTAAAGAGATTTCTCCTTTAGCACTCCCTGCTTTTACACCAGCTTTTAAAATACTCTTGAGAAAATTAACAGCAGATGCTCATCTCTCCTTTCTGACTTTCAAGGTAACTGTCTTATTAGTAAGTTACTTCTGAAATTAGAAGGATTTTTACAATTATTAATGTTCTAAAATGAATCTTTCTTAGGAAAATACTTTTATTATAAAAGGTATGATTTCTGCTTGGAGACCTTTGTCTTATTGCTTGATACTATCCAGTAAAAACATTATTTAAATCCACATGAGCGTTTTGACAATCCATAGTTTTCTTGGGCAACACGGTTTTTAACAAAACACAAGCTCCTTTATAGTCTCTAATATTCAGCAAGCATCAGAAAACATCAACTTAAGTTTACATGTTAAAAACTCTTTTTTCTGACCGAATTCAGATTACTTCTCAGCAATGAACTGGTTCTTGTGCTTTCTCCAGCCTACTGCTCTTTGCTCTTCTATGTGGAGAACAAATTTCCATGTAAGCAAGATATTCTTAATTGCAGTATCCTCTCTGCCACTTTGCTGACAACGAGATGCATTTGAGATGAGGCCAAGGGATGAATGAATACCTCTATTCATTCATAGAAACCTTCCATAACACTCAGTTGCTCATGCCACCTTCAGCGTCATCACTGTTTTCCAAGATGTGGAAGCCTATATCCGGCAGAACTCTCAAGTGCCCTTGAAACTTCAGGTTCATTCACTGGTACCAATGGGGTACTGATCACTTATAGCACAGTAATATTTCTTCAGAGAATGAAGAGGATAGTTTTGGTGAATTGTACTGATGTAGTTTGTTCCAAGGGCAGTGATAAGAATGCATCTAATGAAGGAGCTTCCAACAACATGTTGGAAAACTCTGAGGCTGTCTATATTTTTTTTCTGCCTCAAGAATGGATGAAGTGCTTTTTACCGCCAAATTCCTAGAGATCAGATCACATCACATGTTGTATTACAGCTGAACTTTCTTATCTACGCATTCTGTATAGTAACTCAATAGTGCAATGCATGATGATGTAAATGTGCACACACAAGTACGAAACTTCAGTAAGAATTTGACCCTTTCCAAACAGGACTCCATAGTGGCTATTGGAAAAGATTACAGCACCAGCAGGAAGTCCCTGTACCTTTCCCAATCCAAAATGTGCACAGACAGAGTATTTTACTGATAAGATGCACTTTAATTTATTTTGTAATTATGTTATCAATGTCCCTGCACATTTTTCCTATTAACCCACATTTAAATGAAGATACAAGCTAGCCAGTTCTTTAAAGTTTTGCCAAGAGCAAAACAAGAATAGATGAAAGCTCACAAAATCCCACGGCTAAAGTTTACATTTTCAGTGCCCTGTTCTACATGGCATTCAGAGCCTTTGCGTGTTCAAGGGAAAAAGTGACACTGGTGAACACTTCAATTGTTATTGCTATTTTGGGCCTAACTCTAATATGAACTGCAATTATAGCAGAGCTTCCTTAGGAGGGATGTGAATGATGAATATGATGTTTCCTTTTCCTTAAGCTTAATATTATCCTCAGTATCATGGTATTTTTGTATATGTTAAGGGCACAATATTTTCAACTCTCAAAGTTGTTCAGCATTTTTCCTCTGTTCAGTCTACAGACTTCAATTCCATGAAAGAAATAGCTCTGTAAGTGTCACCACAAAAGACAGGTCTTTGCTTTTTTTAATAATGAATATTTGTTGGGTAAGTGTTTTTACCCACTATTTATTTTTTTATATGACAAGCTGATTCCCATTCCTGCTTAGTAACTTGGCAAATAAAAAATGTACTTCACACTGCTTTAATTCCATACAGCAGTTTCAAGATTAAGTCCTCAGTGATATGTAAAGCAGTTATGACCTCGTGCAAGTTATCCGAGTGACAATTAATAAAAATATCTTGCAGTAGTCATAAGAAAAATATTTTTCATCCTTTTAACAATATTCATGTTAGCCCTGACGCCTGGCTTCTAATAGCCAAATTCAGCTGATAAATATGGGTATCAAAATCCTCAAAGATGTTACTCCGTTTTTCAAAGAAAAAAATGTTTTATGATTTCTGATTTTCCTTCAGTTTCTGTTCCCAGTAAAAAAGCCCGATTAAGAGAGCTCATAAAGCAGTCCTGCTTATTAAGTTTTTGTAACATAAGTCTTTTATTCTGCTAGTTTATACACTCACTAGCGACCACAAATTTCAAGGTGAATAATTTTTTTTATCCAAAATTGCTTGTGTTTAGTTTAATAAGAAAAAAAAAATCACCTGGGGTTTGTATCTGTGTTGGCAAGCAGCAAATAGAAAAAAAAAAGCAACTGATTGGAAATTCCCTTGCTCTTGGAAGAAAGGAAACTAATGTAAATTGATGAATTAACACTGGAAATACAAATTAAATTAATCTGAATGGAATAACAACCCTATTACAGATACAGAACATCTCTTCTGATGGCTGTTCAGTGACTGTTCAACAATTTCCGTGCTGTCCACAGACGTATGAAGAGTAAAGAACAGAAGCATTTATCAAACTGCTACACCAATCTAAGAATGACCACATTTAGTTTGTAAATTGCTTTCAGTGTGTGAGGGTTTGTGACACTTGTCAGTGTAGTCACTACTGAGTACAAATAAGGCTTAATTGTCACCACCACATTAAGATACCTTTTTTAGAAGGTCACTCCATGTTTCCGTGAGTAAATTATTATTTCCAGATTTGTCTTCCCAGTCATTGCTCACAGTCAATGAATAAGTTGCATGACAACAGCTGTCATTCAGCAACTAAACATAGATGGTCTCAGGATCTTGCAAAACTGAATTTTCCTTATGCATGCCTAAAGGGGTTACATCAGCCCACGGAGCTGAGATCTGAAAGCTGTGCCCTATATTGGGGATGTGCCACACCCTGGGAACTGTCTGACAGAAAAATAGCAATCTGTTGGTGGCCATCTAAATTTGTGTCTCTGGGAGACAAGGTCATGGACTCGGTTCAACAAGGCTCATATGCTGAATAGAAAAAAAAAAAATGCTTTCTTGATCTATTTATTTCTTAGTATTTCATCCAGTACCAATTCTGTTGCTGTATTAACTACACGGTTATAGACAATATGGCTATTGTCTTTATTCACCATTACTGGCAAATCTAGGAAAGGATACCTTTAGGTGATGTTTAAGGTGCTGGTGACAGCAATTACATAAAATGTTTTCATTCTTTATCTCTTTTTTTTTTATCTCCCTTCCCACATTCTTGGTATGGTTTTTTCCCAGAGAAGGACTCTAACCAGACACTACCCAGACAGTTTTTCCCTTTTTTTGCAAAGTCATTGCTTTTGTGGATTCCTTGGACAAGAAAATTATCCATCAAAATGCAAACGCTCCAAAATCCAGGATTCTAGAGCCTTGTGACTTCCCATAGCTTCAGGAAAGCAGAGCAGTCAGGAGTGTCGCAGCAATTTAATTGCCCGAGTCAGATGCTCATTTTGCGCCTGCAAACACCTCTGTCAGGTCCACAGCAGTGCTCGCGTGGCATCACAGGTTCCCTGTTCCTCTCCTTACAGGTGCCTTAGCAGGCTCTGAGGAAGCCTCTAAAGGCAATTGCAATATAATTAATAAGTATCAGTATTACCCTACTTTCACTAACACTTTGTATGCAGGTTCGACATATTTAAACTCCTACATAATTTAGCCCATTATCATTTGTTTCTCAGGCAGTGTTCTGACCTGACAAACCAGTATTATGAAAGCTTCGTAAGCACACTGATGAAACAATACATTGTTTTCAAAGGCAGGTGAGCTTCTAAGATACAGTTCATAAGGAAGTGAATTTTCATTACTTATTTGTCAAAATTGATTAATATTATAGTTGCTCAATTCAGTATTTAGTAGTTCCTGCTCTTTTGCTTTTTCTTCTCTGGTCAATCCATCAGTAGTTCTTTTAGTAGTTAAAAGATGAATTGCAGCTAATAAGGAAGGTGGTTGCTCAGCAACTCAGGCTCCTGTGGAGCCTGACAATGGGACATGAAGGCAATTTCATGAAGCCCTTATGTGCTAGCTGAAGGGAGAAAAAGCTTGTATTATTTTAAGTAGTCCTGTCATGAGTGTCAACAAATAACAATGAGACTTCTAAACAAAAGGTGACTTTTTTTCTTCCCAAAAGGGGTAAAATCTTAAACAACCCTGTTCTGGTGGTGGCAATAAAGGGGACAAAGGAGTGAGTAAAAGTAGTTCGGTTTCAAATTACATTTCTACCTTTTCTTTTACATGTGTCTATTCCTATAGTCTGAACTGCTTTCAGAGTATTTTCCCAGTGTCTATTAAAGGAACAGTGATCATGAAACAGTAGTAATGAAATAGAAAAGCCAGGGCTTCAATTTGTGTGCACGCATGTGTACTTCGCCATACACTCATTTTCGCATAGATGTTAGTATCAGAGCATGCTTCCTGCCTCCTCTGTGTCTTGCCAGCCACGCATGAGTAGGAAATGCTGCAACGGTGTTCATAATTAGGGCAGTAGTTTGTTTACCATAAGTGGTCCCAATTAATTTACTGGCTGATTGGGTATGCATCAAAAAAATCCTTGCAAGATGTAGTTAGTACAGGCTTCATAACATTATCTTCCTGATACTTTTCCAAGGAGATCTGCTGGTCTAGAAATGATATAGTACTGTTCTGCAGTAACACTGCTTTGATCTTAACACCAGCTGAGTAAACACAGACCTGACATTGGCCACTTGCCTAATTCCTGCCAGTTTCTCTGACAAATTCCTGAAGATTCTAACCTCACTAGCTTCTAATGAAGATATATGATAAAGCTTCCATCTTATCTATTTTGCAAACATTGCAGAACATAAATGTAAGATTAATTGCTCTTTCACTCTAATAATTGAAACCATGTGACTTGTCTTTTATTAAAGTTAATGGTCATCTCTGTATTCTTCTGTTCAAGATCCAGAAATCATTGTTTCTATTATCGAAATGTGAGGAATAAGTTGGATCTCTCTAAGTATTAATTTTTTTCACACATCAGTATGATCATAGTCCCTGCATTCTGAGACTCTTTGAGTTGGAAAATTTTATTTCATAACCTATAATACTTTTTTGCTGTATTCAACATGGGCAAGTCAAAATGGAGCACATGATTAGTATGGACGGGTAGTCATTTTCCTTTTCCATTCATTTGTAAACAAATTGGTGTCCAAGATCTAACATTTGTGAGTTCAAACAATGTGATGTAGTACTCTTCCTACATTTGTCAAATGTTCCTACTGTAGTTTTACTGATGTCTTCAGAATAATAGATGATTCCCTTCTCTGTTGTGCAGTCAGGAAGCTGAGAAACATTTTGATAAATCTTTGATTAAAGACACCAGCGGCCACAGGACAAAACATCTTTATCTGCCAATTTTTGTTTCTTCAGCTGAGAGATAAGCTAGTATATTATTAGCATTACATAAATCTCAATCTCAACCAAGATGTATCAAGTCATTTATAGAATCTTGGGAAATAAAAACATGTACTTTATTGTCATATTAAGATAAATTATCTGTAGATAATGCTGGTATGTTTTGATTACTTCTTCAGAGGCCACCTTGTCATTTTCTGTATTTTCACATTTCTCTAAAACAAATGCCTTAAAGTTTCACTTTTGAAGGAGTTATAAAATAATTTCCAATCTACATCTTTTGAATGGTATGTTGTGTTGACAGTTTACTGTCAGCAACTAGAGAACTACCACATAAATCACAGAAGTTATCAGTAGCAATTATTATTCATTCATCAGTGAAAAGTGAGTTCACTCTTTTTCTGGAACACCTCTCTCTCCTCCAGTCAAAACTTGCACTTGGACTGGTTGATGACGCGTTCACAGTCCAAGAAAGCTTATTCTGAGACACTCTCTTCTAAAAATATTTAGTTCAGGATCAATATACAATTTTAAATATCACCTTTAGATACCAAAAGCTATGAAATATTGAGAGAGAGTAAAGTTCACTGCATACTTTATAGGTAGACTAAAGATATTTAAGAAATAAATGTTTCAGTGATGACTGCTGACATTTTTGAATCATGTCTGATGAAGCATAGTTTATTTGCTTTTAAAGTTTCAACATCCAAGTAAACTACAGAGGTCGAGCATGTAAGACTTGTGTTGGAACAAGAAGATAGTTTAGGGAAGCAAATGAAACAGCCTGCAGTAAATAGCTCAGATACATGCCTGGGAGAGCCAATACTTTGCTTGGTCCTTCCTTGTACTGTGTGCCTACATTCTTCAGCCTTTAAATACAGAGCTAACATTGCACGTGGGGCCAATCTCTACTGCCGGTTGACTGCTTTGAGGTTTTTTGGTGGAATAATGGGGAGACTTAAATATACTAAATATATTAAATTCCTCCTAATTCTTACAACAGCCTTGACATAAACACCTGGTTTTTGTCACCAGGCTCTGAAGCTTTTCCTTTTACAAGTCTCTTGACAGTACTGATTGCACCAAGAATATGTTTCTTTAAGGTACTGTGGGACTGGAGTTCTGTACAGCAGATAAACTGCTGAGCCTGGATAAATGCATCCAGGTAATGCCTCTACCTTGAACTTTCCATGCCTGAAAAAAAAGGGATTGCTAGCAACTTTTGAAGCCTACTCTGTAGGCCATACTCCTAGAATTGTTATAATAAAGCATACCAGTATCACCATTAGGCAAGAATTTGTAATAATGAACTTTTCCAAAAGTTTCCTTCTTTGTCTGTCATTTCCTTAACAGAACTATAGATCAAAGGAGAGAGGTCAATGTGTTTTTAGAAGCCGGTTTCAAGCAAGGAGTCATATCCAGGATTTTTATTTCAGTACTATCTCAGCAAGCCAGTAATATCTCAGGATAAACAGACCGTTACAAGGTAGAGTTATTGTTTTTGAATCCTACAGCAGGTCATGATTTAGGCAAAAATTTCATGGCTTTGTCCTTCTATTCAATTGTGGGATGAGTGAATGAAATATAGTTCTTTTATGGATGTTTTCTCTAATGCTTGTTCAATAGATTGATGAAAGAAGCAGGGAGAAGAAAATTCATATTTTTAGGCAAGTTTGGTGTCACAAAGTGATTTAAGAACATTAGCAGTGGTCTTTATGGACACCACTTGTGGAACTCCTGTAGTTCTGAGGGTAGTCTGACTGGATATACTGCCTGATGCCCTGCAGAATGGCCAGACTTTTTTCACAGGTCAGGTGGCTCAAAGCAAAAGCAAGAAGGGAAGATTTCCTGTACCCTCAGTGGCCCTCATCATCAAAGCTTGCTGAGTGCCCAACTCTTTCTGTCAGCCTCGACATGCTTTTGAGCAGGTCTTCATGGAACAGCTTGTGTTTGCACCTAGGATTCATTGCAGAGAATTGATTTAATTCCTTTCTGCCTGATCACGCTGGTTTCAGTGCCTTAGAAATTGCTGCTACTCAGTGTAACAGTGTGCTGCTACAGCAAAATTTCCTATGTCACTCATAATCATTTGCAACACTGCTGATAGGCTACACTAAGTCAGAATTGGATTTGAGGAAGAGCTAGTGTTTACCCTTAAATTTCAGCCTGGCTTAATAGTTTCCGCTTCTCTTCAGTATGCACAGCTAGCTTCTGGGAAGGATAGCCGCAAGAATTGCGATAAGATAAAAAGGGCCTATAAGTGCTTCTTGAACTGGAGTAAATAGGGAGTCCTTGCATAGCTACTTTTAAATATTTCATGTCAAGATGGTCACAAAAGCTCTTCTCTAAGTAGCACACAAGCTAACCCCTGTAATAACCAAGTTTCCCATCTGTATCTTTTCTATAAACTCAAGCATGTATCTCATGTTGTTGGTGAATTTGTTTTCCGCTTTGTAAAAATAAAGGATAGAAGCAGATGACAGCACTCTTCTTTGTCAAATCTGTAGTATTCTGTCTAATTCTTATCCCTCCCTCTTGTTTAAAATTTTTCTACCAAGTAATTAAGCTCCTTAAAAGTGCCAGTAGCTAACAGACATTTAAAAGCCACAAACACAAGGTGCCATTATAGATTTTTATATGGATCAATGCAGAGGTAGTGACCCTGAATTTTGAAAATTTACATCTTTCACTGAATGAAAAGAGATTTTTTGAGAGGTCTGCGTTTTTTGAGAGATCTGAGAATGCTCATTTTTTCTGTCTTCAATGATTTATGAAACTTCTTATTCATAACAGATGTGTCCAGCCACACACAGGAAAAGTTTGACTTGTGAAACTCATTTGTATTTTGAACTTTTCTAATGCTCCATACTTCTGCATACAGAATGTGACCTCTGTATGAAGAGCTGCTCATATTTTTCTTTTAAATACTGTTTTGACTGGAGTTGTCAACACCACAAACCATTATACATTTTGGTAGAACACAAGAACAGTAAAGGAATTACTGGATTTGATGCAGACATTTCAAAGAAAAAAGTCTCTATTTGGAGAGGAGACTCCGGGTTGAAGTTACAAGTATTACATTGTTTTCTGTTCTGCACTGTCGGCTCTCTGCCCTGCTGACCCAGTTTCAACCTTCACCCTTTGACATTTACCCAGTGGTTGCTAAACTAGCCAAATATCTAAAAGGCTTCCAATTGGACATCTTCAGAAGACCATCACTAATATAAATGATAAAGATGCTCTTGGGGAACATCACTCAAAGCTGAACTTACACACTAACTGGAACTTCAAATGTCTCAGATTGGGGAACTAATACAACTTTTCTGATTTCTGTGTTATGTTTGCTCAGATGAAAAGCCTTGCATTTTATATGCTTAATTCAACCTTAAATTAAGGAATTAGCTAGATTTGTAACTGTAGGCTTGTACCTGCAGAAGCCTTACAAACAATTCATGACCATTTAAGAAATAAAAAGCTCTGTGCGTTTACACATCAGAAAGCATTGAGATGGAGCTGGCCTAAGGCAGCTCTCTAGCTAGTTTATTCAGCATGACTGTAATGACTTTTCAGTCCCAAATCATTACCTGCAATAAGGTTGTCAGGGTCAGAGGAGTGAATATATTTTGTATGAGGTCATCTTTTCAGAATTATTCAACATACTTGCATAGCTGATTTGTCTCCTTCTATTGAGTTCTTATCCCATATCTGACCTCAGCTAGCATAATTAGCAACATGCATAGCTAGGAGTTATTTTCAAATGCTGTACATTTCTTTTCTGTGTTTTTCTTTAAATCAGCTGTTTGAAGGTAGACATACAAAGAGCAAAAAATAGATCCTAGATTTTAACAAATGTTGAAACAGAATTAAATCTCAAAGGTGAAGTCACAAAAGCCTTAATCCTGTGACAGGGATGGCAACACACAGCAGCAACTACACCAGAGTCCTGCACTGCATGAGACTTGAACGCCAGGGTATTTTACACAGATAGAAATCCTTCCAGCTATCATAGATCCCTGCAATTGTACATGGATCTAGAGACCATTAGAAAAAAAATCTCCCATGTTCAGCAGCTTTCCTGGGTGGGGAGAACAAGAGGTCCATAGGCAGATCTGTAAAGTCACATTAGCAAGGATTTGGGGAAGTAGTGACAGAAAGGAACAAGTGACAACTCACAGACATAACCCCCAGAAGGTACAAGACCCCAAATTATTGTTCATATTGAGGGAAGAGCACTGAGTTATTCTTTTTTATAAATTCCAGAGTGAATCTGACTTGCTGATATGGTATCTCCATTTTTATGGATGGCAAAATGAACTCTAGGCCACACAGCTTGTCTAAGGTTTACTTAGGCAAGTTGGGAAAGCAAAAACATGTATGAGACCTCCAGGCTTTTTCCATAAGATCAACTGACCATTAAAGGCAGTGTTCCCTGTGCACGTTGTTTTTCAAATTTAAGAATAGCCCTAGTTTTCTGTTTTAGACAAACTGTCTTGCTAAGCCTTTACCTGTTTGCTACTGAGGTACTGTTTCTGTTCAGGGTAATCATGTGAATTTCCAAGACAAAAGGACACCTTCAGCAACGTTAGCGGTAACTACCTATGCTAGAAATATTACATGAGTGTCGTTGCAGTCTACTACTAGTGGCAGAGATTGTAGGGTTGGGTTTTTTTGTGTGTGTATGGTTGGACTGGATGATCTCAAAGGTCCTTTCCAACCATGAAGATTCTATGATTCTATGATTCTACTGCTTTTGTCCCAAGAATGTTTTGAAGTCCACAAGAGATTTTAGCAGAGCGCAGTGCCTCCAATCTTCACAGAAAAGTATTTTTAAGCATCTTTCTTCCAAGGTCACATTTCCTAATGTGCCAAAAGTTCTGTTTCCAGCCACAGGGCAGCGCTGGCTTTGTCAGTCAAGCGTTAACTGAAAATCTGCTAATGAAGTAAGACAGTAGAAGTGCAGCACCATTTTATTGCTATCCAAGTCCCATTCACAGAGTTATATGTATTGCTTCAGGACATTTCACTCAAGCCCGGGTCCCAACTGCATAGGTTTACTGGAGACCCTCAAGAGTTACAGGCAGGCTTGCATACTGTGCGTATACATATAATACAGTCTAGGGGGCTATTTTAGACCAGGCATTGGGATAAGTCATAAAGAATTAACTGGAGTAAGTCATAAAGAATCAGCTGAAACTGAGCCAGTGTGTCATGAACATGAACACAGTGCTGTGTCTGACATGAGGCATAACCGTTACAGAAGTTCATACACATTAGTTTACTATATTTATTGCAGCTTGGTGTATTGCCCATGACACAAGAAAGGAAAATGCATACCACAACTACATTAGACTATCATTTAAACATCAGTTGACTATCATAAAGAAATTAGTATTGGAGGAATGGCATTATGGAGCATGAACAAGTCACTAGTGTGGAAGGTGAATATCTAAGAATCTTGCCCAGATAAATCTTTTGGAAAGAAAGATATGCTAGAAGCAACAAGAAGAAAGAAAGGTATAAGTGCAAAAGGGTTTCTACTCAAAAATTTTCATGGCAGTGACTGAACCAAACAATTGTAAGAGAAAGATGCACTGTGGACTATGGTTAAGGTAGTAGGTAGAGTTTTTTTCAATACACAACTAAATAATTTCATACTAATTCTAACAGTGAACATGAATATTGGCCACCACATTTTATTTTACATGGCGTTATGCTGCTCTATACCACTTATTCTCTAGACACAGCGTCCCTGGTAATCCAATGGAGACAAAAAAAGTAAAGCAGAAACTCTCTCTGTCTCTCCTTGACAGAAGTTCTGAAGTTTTCTTGTGAGTCTAGTAAAAATAGATCAAAGAATTTAGCACCTATTCAGACAAATATTAAACTAATAAAAAATGAAAAACAATGACACAATCTGATGGGCACATTCCAAGGAAAAAGAACACTGCAGTGAGATCAGAGTGGACTAATAGTATTTGTCTTTGATCTGTAAGTTCGAGGTGAACCTTTGATAGAAGTTTGAAAACTTTAATTTTCACCCAACGCAGGTCTGAAAATGACATTAATATTAAATTGCACAACATATTTCAGGTGTTTATTTATTTTGTCTGTGTTGGAATTGGCTGTTCTAGCCTTCTTTTGTGGCACTTCCTTATGTGACTATTAAGGAGAAGGGTCCACTACTTATCTTTCCCTCTGTCAAATACAGGAGTTTTTAACCTTGGTATGTGTCCTAGTTGTCACAGAAGTCTGGATCCTCCTTGTCTAGGTGGAAGTGATCTTAAAAATCACTGTGATATGGTAAATCAAGCAATGTAGCACATGTAGCAAACAAAATGCACAAACAAGGACATAAAAAAGAAAAAAAAAGTTTTATTTAGCCAGTTATCTGCAGATAGGTACCGTACTTTGCAAGATGGAAAGATAGAAGGATGAGAAATGGTGAGTTCATGTTAACTTCCAGGTTCACTTGAACAGATGTAACTCTAAAACTGCCTTACTGAATTCAGTATGGATTTAAAAGATACTAGGCAAATTTTGTAGTCCTCCCTCCGTCTTCATTTTCTCGTGGTTAGAAGTGATACTCTAAAGTGTGCTTTGTGCACAGATCATTCCTTTCACATACTTCAACCAGTGCAATGCTTATATAAATATTATTCTTGTGATTTCAGCCTGGTTAGGGCCAATGAAGAGTGACATCCAATCTCCCTCTGAAAGCATCATAAATTTTTATCTCATACACTCAATTCTGTGTCCTCCAATCAAAACATAGAAGACAAACAGTTTTTCTCAACTTGAAATTGGCACTCCCTAGTCATTTCTCAAAAATGGCATCATTTCGCCTTTCTTCCTGCAGATTACCTGGAGGTTACATCAGGATGATAACAGAAATGGCTATGCAGGTTTTATAAAGCAAATAAGAAAAATAAGAAGCATACAGCAAGAGTGGATCTAGATGAGAAACCACTAATAAGTGCCTATAAAGTCACTGGTTCCTCACTTGACCTGCTCTAAAAATATTTACTAACATTAAAAGCTATTTCCACTTTTGTAAAGGGGCGGCTCCGGGTAACAAAAATAACTTGCTATTCATAGGAGCAGAGCCAGGGAAGTAGCTACTTTGTTTAGTTACATGCAGAACTGAATGGGGGAGAAACTCCTTCTCACGAAACAGGCAAAGAGTACTAAATTGTCTGGTGGTTTGTATAACCCAGCTAGCCCTGTTTTCCCCCATCCTTCTAGTTTTTCTTTACAGGCGGGTATAGACTTTGAGGTAATGGGTGGTTCTTCTCGCTTTCTCCTGGGACTTCTTTGCCTAGGGCTGTTTCCACTGCAACCAGGGCTGTCTGGCAGGCAGGGACCCATCTCCAGCATCTACCATCCAGTCCAACACCAGATCCTTCAGTTCACGTCAAGTGTCGTATCTTCAGAAGAGTCATAATCTCAAGAGCAAGGTATTTTGGACATCTGAAACTGAACAAAGTTAACTTATGTGTCAACCTTAACTTAGACTTTAAGCATAAGATCTGTCTATGAGATTAGATTTGGAATCCATGTTAGCTGACAGGGACTGAAGCTTTTGGTATCCATTAGGTCTTCTGAGCTCAGCTTTTGCTTTTGCACAGTAATAAACATTTTGCTTAGGAAAAGTTTATTGTCTTAATGCTTCCCTTTCTGTGTTTGGATAAAATTGCCAACTGTTTTCCCACCAGGCAAATGAGAGTTCCAAATGTTGCATCTTCCCTATGAATTCAGACTAGTTTGTCTGGTCCAGCAGCCCATAGCATAAACCACAAGACACTTTGCAATACATCACTATAGACTGTTCTGACAATTAAGAAAAGTTACAATACAGTAAGAGGTCAGTACCCATCCGCAACTGAAAGACTTTATAACCTTTCTCAATCAAATGCAAGATTTCATAGTTCAATGCAGTTGAATTTCAAAATGCCTTTTATAGCATTTGATAGCACTTGGTTTACATGAAAAGACTATCCTTTGTCCAGTGTTTACAGCAGAAAATTTAAAAAGCAGTATTTAGAAAATGGAATTCTTATTTGCAGTCAGCTGATGACTTCAACAAATAATAGTGTTTTCCATGAAAGAATCCAGAATTAGAAGGGAAATAGGCATACTGACCTAATAGAGTCTCATTTCTATGTATGCCAGAAGACTGCAGCAAGCTCTTAGCTAACAGCTTTGAAAAAAGACTGCTAAACACAAATGCTTCTATTGTAATACTCCAGCTATTTTAATTATAGCAGCTAACAAAGCTTTTGTGTTTTCCGTGCAACTACCCAGTTCATAGTTTGAGTGGAAGACATTTCAGTTCTGGAAAAGTTTGCTTGATATCAGGATTTTTGAAACAGCTCTGAAATTATGAAGATTCTTTGTGATCTCTGCACATTTCCAAAATTTAAAGGTTTAACAGTATTTGAACACTTGCTCATGAAAAGTCATAAATTCCTCTTAACATAGTCTCCAATGCTTCTTTGTAATCAGTATATAACGTTTTCTTCTGGGTCTGGGTATGAAGCTGAGCCAGCTTTCCTCTTTTGTTAGTTTTTAATGTCCAGTTATGACTGAACTCATAACCTATATTTAGTGTTCTAATTTAAGAAGTCAGATTTTTTAAACATTGAAAAATATAGAAACTTTTTAATTCAAGGGTACAAATGAAAGAAGAATCAGTGGGAGCTGTAGAATGCTTAGAAAAAAGGAGAGAGAATCCATGTAGTTAGGTGTCTGAAAAGAATTTAGGAGACTAATTTAGGCCCCTCTTTTTTTAAAGTTTATTTTAGGCCCCTCCTTGTTTTAAAAAAGGTTGTATCCACAATCATGACATAAAACAATCATGCAAGATGCTTCCCAAACATCCAGTCTTATAGCAAGAATATATTTCATTAAGTAAATTCTATTTTAAAATTTTCTTGTTTTCCCAACCCACATTCAATGTTGATAAGTAATATTTATTGCTTTTTAAAGCTTCTTCTTGTTTTAAATTACTTTTTGTGATACGTTTCCACCAGCCATTGCACTTCTAAGGCAATGGATTTTGAACGGCTTAAAGAACCATCGCAGGATGTTATGAAAACCTACCTAGCAAGAAGACTGAACTAGATTGAGGTACTTGTGCATGTAATATAACAAACCATAAGCAAATAGATTCCAGCTCTGTTTTACATGGTAATTTTTCTCTTAATGAGGAGGAGTTATTTTAAGTATGTGTCATTCAGAACCTAGGGACTTATAAATCCAAATACCTTAAAACTGTAGTGACAGAAAAAGCATTGAGATATCTTTCCTGTATAGAGAGTAAACAAAAAACACATTTCTAACTCTGCAGCTTCCTAATATCCCAAAAGACTTTTTCTTCATTAGCACTGACATTAATTTTCCAGCAGCTGTGGTAGGATAGGTAAAATGCACATTAGTCTTCAAAACTTCATCACTGCAGTTCTAGTGAAGCGTTCTCCAATGGCCACTTGTTTGAACCTCCGGTAAACGAATGGTCATGACAAGTAGCTCTTTAATCAGAAGCAAACTATAACAATGACACCACTTAGCTCTTGCGTGTCACTTCTGCCCCTTTCACCTCTTCCTGCAGCTATGAGTATTCCTGTAGTTTTCTTTGGCATATGCAACAGACACTTCATTATTTTATGTTCTTTAGTCCCTAGTAGACTTTCGGAAAAGCTCTCATTTGCATTGCATGGGTGTAAAACAAATCATCAGCAGTCAGGTATCATCAGCAGCCATGTACATCTGCAGGTTGAAATTTATACTTCTATATGAAGAGTCTTCTTTTGGCCATTCTTACTGCTAAGGAAAAGTTTATATTCTAACTCCTCAGAGCACCTTTCAATGAATCTTGAATTCTTTCATTAGATGAATTTGAAGTTCAAAAGAAATTTGCCTGTTCTTTCAATATAAGCTAGGTAATTCATATCATGAAAAAGTATCCATTAGCCATGGACCACACATTCAAAATCTGAAACACAGATTTCTGAGATGGTATACAGAAATAAAGCATATGTTTGCCAAACTCAGTCTTATAATGATAATCCCTTAAAATCTTCTTTAGAAGACAGCTACATTTTCCGACCAACTGTTCTAAGAAATTTCAGGCAGTTACTATAATTTCAGAAGTTCTTTAAAATAAATTCCCTTTAAAAACTGCCTTACTGTTCCATAAAATATATCCATCCCATGTAATCCCACAACTTCACTTGCCTGTACTTGATCCTCAGGGAAAAAATACAGAAACCAGTTATATCTAAGATAATCGTGGTATACCCTTCTGTTTTCCAAATTCCAGTGATTTACAGTCTTCTTGAGTCAGAGTCAGCATCCAGACCACAGTTTCCCAAAGAGCCCAACCTACAGGAGTGCTTCTAACCCTTCAGTCACTTGTGTCTCCTAGTCGGGCAGAGAAGAGGAGACAGAGGACAATGAAATGGAAGGTGAGTGCAGTAAAGAACTGCTTTACAGTGAGACAGAGCTGAAGCTGACAGGAGCTACTGGAGAGACATGGAAGCGCTTCACTGATGTGAGAACTGGGAGTTACACAGCCTGGCTAGCCTTTAGTCTTTGCTCTCTGCCAGCTTGACTTCACAGCTGGTGCATCTGCTGCACGCGCCGGGTGTGTGGCAGACAGGGAGGAGCTATCAAAGGCCAGTGAATCAAGGGATGCGCTGCTATAAACACACAAACAGCAGGATTTAGGGCTCCCTGCTGAGGTGTGCAGGGAGCTTGCACACAAGCCAGATGGAAACATGCAGGAAGCAAAATCCTAAAGGAATAGGATGTGGGTGCTACTTAATCATCAAATCTTCACATTACATTTTATCACCAGAATCTGACCCATTGCTGGTCATTTTTAGGGCTGTGGTATCTTGTAAGACAGTCTCATTTTCAGCTCCATAAACCTGTAAAAATTTAGACCTTTCCAGTGTCACAAATAAGCCCAGTCAGTGAATAATAGCACTGTTGTATATGAGTCAACTGATCTAATTATTTCTCATGGCTTAGCAGGGATTTCAGACATTCACAGCTGCTTACACAAGGCATCACCTTTTTTAGTATGAGAAAACACGGAGCTAAGATTTCACATGATTATTTCAGCTCAGGCTGAAATGTTGCTGTTTTAAGACTGGTCACATATTTGCAATTCACCTAACACTTGTGTGTTCCTGTCCTCCTCATCCTAATCACTCTTTTTATAACTTACGTTGCTGTTTTCCCTTAGACTCAAAATACATCCAACTCTATAGTCAGTATATCTATGGGATGTCCCTGATTACAGCTAGTTTTTCTTTTAGATGTTCACATATCTTGAAGTAATCCTAGAACATGAAATAATTCACCATTGAGGTAAAATCCCCTATGTTCTTATTGTACAATCATAGCGGTAAGAGATGAAATATATACATAGTTTACCCATTGTGTCTGTGACAGATTTAGATCTGCTTTATGAGAATTTAGGTTTTATTGTGTGGTCACATAATCCGCAGCAGTTGCAGAAGTGGTGCCCACAGCTTCACCAGGTTCTATAGTCCCTCCTGACTCTGTCTGATCATGATCTCAATTCTATTTTTCCATCCTCTACTGTACAATCAAGAGATAAGATCTAATACTGCAATATGTACTAAACATTGACCGAATGGAATTGCTGCCCCCGTCCTTCTCTACCCAAATTCTTGCTCTAAACATAGGTTTCCTGTCTGGGGATCCTGTGCTGGAAGAAGGCAGGGGGGTGGCAATGTGCATGTGTGCCACATGGGTGCCACCTCCCTCCACCCAGACAAACATGTCATGGGACCTGAGAACCAGATCCCAGCTCTCCGCTGTGATGGAGCCTGGAAATAATGTGAAATAGCTCCCAGGCACAGCCTTGGCACTTGTTGGAGGCCAGTGCTGGCTCCTGCCTCAGCTCTGGTTGGGCAGTGTCAGAAGCTGGGACTTGGGACTGGTTTCTCTCACATACCAAGCTAATGTGGTAGGTGTGGTGTGACGTGAGAGGCACTGACTTTCACTGTGGGGTATTTTTTTATTATTATTTACTCCACAACCACTGCTGGGGCCATCCTATTCTTCCTAGTAACATTCTTGTGAACATAAAAGTTCACCATCCCCCGGAGTTGAGTTCATAGGTTGTGACCACTTATCCTGTCCTCACTGTGCTAAACTAAGGAATGCTGCTCTGGGCTTTTTTTTTTTCTTTTTTCTTTCTCTTACTTCAGACCTTACCCCTCCACTCACTCCTGCTGCTTTTTACTGAAACATTTCCAGCTTATCAATGTTTAGCATAGGGCACTAAATTCTTTAAATTTAGTGGAATTAGATTAACATGGAGAAATACAGACCTCTTCTTGTTTTATCAGCTGGAATTCTGATATAAGCACATCAGAAAAGATTTTCAACTATCTTTTATAGCAGCATAGTGTTCTATTCTGCAAACTCAGTTTGACTTTGGTGTTCTCCCTCAGATTTAGGCTTTTTTATTCACTTCTCATTAACATAATTCTTTTCTTGCAATACATATATAGGTAAAATCCTTACAAAATTCCTCTTTCTTCCGGAGATTTGACTTAAAAAATTCATAACTTTTATAAATACATTAGCTTACTTCTTTTCCACATAGTAGCGTTATTTTCTGTTGATGCTTGTTTATCTTAAATTCTTTGTGCATTTTCCTTCTCTTCATTGCTGTTTTCATTGCTTTCAATAGTCATTTACATTTTAATTAATTAGTTTTATTTTAGATCTTAATCCAGATCAACCATTAGAAAATCCATTAAATTTGAGAATTAACATTAAATTACTGAATAGAAACATCTGGGAAGAATATAAAGCACATATAAATTATCTGCTCATTTGTCTTACAGTTTCAAAAGGGAAAAATGAAGGAAGGAATTCTTAAAACAAGGACTTTTAAAAACAGGAATACACGTCACTTTAAATATATTATCTCTGGATTAGTTCTTGAGATACTTGAAATTTGTGAAAAAAAAAAATAAAAAATCCCAAAATATTAAACAATACAATTATCGGTCTTTTCCTGTGCCCTTATAGTAACTAATGAGCTGTAGCAGAAAATGGAGGTGAACGTTCCAGGTGAGCAGCTGGAAGGTGAATGAGATTCAGAAAAAGAGACACTTTTCCCTTGGGAGCAACGCTGCTCCATGGAAGTATTGGCAGTAGGAAATAAGGAGTTGAGTAGAATAAGACTAGTGGAGATTCATAGATTCATAGATATTTAGTGTTTCCCGTGGCTCAAAAGGACACTTAAAGATGGGGAACTGATGCTGAGATATCCCACCAACTCACCACCCCACCATTTACACTACAAAAATTAATCTATGCTGAAGTGAGCCGTAGGTCACTGAAGGCATTAATAAGTGTTGACACATTCATTTTAATTAGAAAACAACGAGTAAGCCAGTTATCCCAGCAGATTTTTTCATGCCTTAAATCTATCCATAGAGGTGTAAAAGTTAGAATATAACATTTGGTCTTTCCTGTGTGGGAAAGTTTTTTCAGTATAAGTTATGATATTACTTTATGTCAAAAATTAAGGCAGAAAAACCATGTGGCTTGTGGCTTTAACTGCCGTATTTTGCTTTGGCTTACCCTATGTCATTTTAAGAGGGGTTTTTGTATGCACAGCTGTACACCTTGGCTCCAGTGGTAATTATGCTAGTATAACTGACAAACTCTTCTTTGCAGGCAAAACCTTGGTTTTCCTAGATCTGATGCGGGGGAATAGCTATGGTTTCAGCAACATCCTGAAACAGTCACCCCAACAAATCTTGCCTGAACAGCATTTTAAGCTATCTACTGGGACATATTAAATTACCACTTGAATGACACATTGTGATCATTCCAATCAAACCCAAATAAAGTAATTAAGTGAGTAGCATTGGTGTGATGGCCTTCCGATTTTGCAGTTGAACCCTTCTTACACACACCAAAAGATTTGTGCCTGCTTGGATGAGCAGTGGCAAAATAAAAAATCCTTTCTCTCCATTTTCTCTGGCAAATAAATGCCTCTGTGTACTGTTGCTATACATTTAATATACCTCCTTCAGCTTATCCAGGCTTTTCAATGTATTATACATATTTCACTAGACTAGCCACTGCTCTACTGCTTTTAAAATTTCAGCATAAAGAAAATGTTAATCATCAGTCCTAACTTTCCTGTATTTTTTTCTTCTCTGTGAGCAAGTCATTACAGTATGTCTGATTACTAGGAACAAGGAACAAACATTTCCTCTCTGTGAAGAACAGGAAACAATGTTTGGAGAACAATCAAGTAAATTCTCCATGGAAAAAAAAATGTAGCAACAGGGGAGAGGCTTGACCTTTTTCCAATTAAAAAAAAGAAAAAAAAGAAAAAAAAAAGAAAAATCCATTTTCATCTGAAGAAGAAATCAGGTCATGTATTCACCCAGTCTGACCTCTTCTCTAAAGACGTATTCCATTGTAAAGTATATTTAAATATCAAGTATAACCATGAAAGGAAACCAAAGCACTAGGAGCTTTGGAGAAAGTATTTTGCTTTTATCTTGTGAAATTCCTGTTTATATCTGCCTGCCATTGCCAACTATGTTTTCAGCTGAACATGAAAAAATGCACAAGATACAAAGAGAGGCTGTTCCCCTTCATGGAGCACACATGAACATGCGCTGCCACCTGCTCACAGCTGTAGTTTACATGGGGGAGTTAGCCTGGGAAAAAACATCAGCAAAGGCAAAGTGAATGGTCTGACCAGAGTCCAGCTGGGGTCTTGTAAACACCAACAGTTCCCTTCACTGCGTCGAGTTTTTCATTTTGTTCTGTATTTTTTCCAGTATCTATTAAAGATCAGGGGGGAATAAAAGGTGAGACAAACGTGTACGGCGGTGGCACATGCACTTATTCCCTTAATACGACAGTTTGAAGTTATATGGGTATGTATACCTCCTGTCACCTGTCTCATCCAATTGCATATCATACTCCAGATTTCTGTTGTACTGCATAGTTCTTCCCTTTGGACTAATAATTCTTCAGTGCAGGGCAGTATGTCATTTTGTTGCCACAGCAGCTAAGGAGTCACAATATGGTTCCCCGTTTGGCCCAAAGGGAGGAAGTAATTGATGCCAATTTTTAACTGATGAACAATACTTCCCTGTGTGTCAGCTCAGACATGTGGTTTGTGCATCTGGGAGCTAAACACAAGGTTTAAATGTTCCCACTCGCACCCCAGACAACAGAAATTTGATGGAAATGTTTCTCCTCGCTGTGCTGTACAACAGCTGCACTGACCATCTCAATACTGCCATTAAAATCCCTGGGTCGGTGCTCCCTCTCTGGCCCCACAACAAGTGCCATGAGAACACCGACATCTCAATACATTACATTTCAGAAGAAAATACAAATTTACGAGTCATAGGCAGCAACAATGTAGCCAGAGCTTACAGTTTTAGTATTAGTTTTGCCCTTTTGTGTGGTATTTCCCAGCTTGCTGACCAACAACAGAATCTCAGGGAAGGGTGAGATTTTTCTCACCTCACCTCACCTCTCACTTTTCTCCTTTTAAAGTGTATTTCTAGATCTTTTGGATAAGGAAGGAAAAAAGAGAAGGGAAAAAAGAGGCTTGTTAGGGCACAAAAAACAGGAGGCTGCAGGAACAAAACTAATCTTTATTTGTCATATTTTCTAATTCACTATTTTTCATCTGAATTCATTTCCACAGATGAAGTCATGGTTTTTAGGCACCTGAGTCTGGCATTACTGAAATAGCAAATGCTCCTTGCAGTCTCTCTGCACCCTTAAAGCTGACACATTTCCACCACCGAGCTCCCAGCCTTTGTGCTCACTTCACAGGAGCAGCATAGCCGCTCTGACCTTACCATGTCCAAAACCAAGACGTTAAGAAAGGGCAGCAAGAAGATCAGAATTGCTTATTCTAAGGGGAGAAAGACACATTGCAAAGACAAATGCAATGAGTGGTGACTGTCAGGTACAAATTCCTACTCAGAACTCACAGCAGACTGAGGAAACCATGTTCTTTAAAAGTCTGCACACTTAAAAATTTCTGTGAACTGATAGCCCGTGAAACTCATTGCCATTAGACTCTACCAAGCTTAAAACACATCAAGAAAAAGATTAGATGCATATGGGTGAATTCAAACACTGGCATGCACAGGGACACGAAGAAGCCAGGAAGAAGTTGACCTGGCAAGCAGGATGATGTGAAGCAGTACCTGCAGTATGTGAAGATTACATGGTTTTTCCCCCAGAAAGTAATGCTCCATTGGCGCTTGCCAAAGCACTCAGCCACCATCTGACATCAGGCTGAGAGCTTGTTGATTAATATGCGTAGAATAACCTTTCTGGAACATTCTTTTTAAAATTACTGGTTGCATTGTAGCTGTGTTTCAGATTTTACTCCCTCTAGAACCAAATAGTCTGTCAAATGCATTCAGCAAATAATATGTTTACTGAATTTCATGATGTATTAGAAAGCTATTATTCAAAGGAATGTTCTCAATGGTTCATTCAGCTCTGGTCAAGGCTCTGCCATATGGGCTGCTGTTGACTGAATTTGCAAATCCTCCTACACATGCAGCAAAGTACCAAGGCATCACAAGAACAAGTTAACTTTATAAATCTCAATCACTTTTTCCCTTTGCTTGAAACAATGCTGCTATTGTCTTAGTTACAAAATTCCTCTTGGGATATAATGATCTTTAGTTCTAACATATCACTGCAGTACCACAGAGATTTTAACTTTTACAATTTGTTTGCAAAATCAAGCAATTAAGCTTGCAAACTCAATGCTTCTTAAGATGTTTTCTGTCTCAGAAATCTGGTGTCTGGGGGGTATTTTATAAAACATCAGAAGCAAATTCTGCCAGTAGTTGCCTCACATTGAGTACAGAGCAAAAGACTGATAGCCATATCTTAAAGATAGAGCTATACATTTAGCATGAACTGTGGAAATATTCTAGCAAGTTATAATTAGTATTCATTAATCACAAAAATGGATTAATTTCTCCTTTTGCATTCCATCCAGGTTTTAATGCATATTATGGACTGGATTCTACCTACTTTGTGGGGTTTTTCCATTTTAACTCATTCCATTTGTCCAGGTAGAGTTAAAAAACAAAACAAAGTTGTACAATCCTTCATAATGCTGTAGTAATACTAAAGAAATTACATATTACCCAAAAACTTAAATTCGTTTCCACTGGCACTGGAAGAGCTTTTATAAATTAGCCTTGCAGCAAAAAATCACTGTCGTTCTGTTTTATCCTGTGAAGATTTACTGCTGGGTGTGCAAACCCTTCCAACCACTAGAATACTGAATCCATTGATCCAACCTTTTTAATGTAACACTGAGCCTTGTTCTTTCTGTACCGCCTGCTAAGTGTCAAATATATTTTGCCTTTTTGTACAGTATAAAATTTGAGCTATCTACAGACCTGTGTAAGAGGCTACCCTCAGTGAGAACAATAGCAAAATGCTAGTGACACCATTTCTAGTCTGGCAATGGACCTGGCACGACGGGCCGGTCAGAGTCTGTTGATTTTGGCACTACCATATGGTAGAATTTGTCATAGGAAAATGCCATAAAAGCTCTTGAAAGGGGAGACGATGTTTGAGTTTGATGTGTTAGGGAATTGAAGGTTACTAGTAAAAGCCAAATGAGAGGTGCTGTGGTCATACCATTTGCTAGTGGTATTACGAATGGCTGCATACAGGGCAGCGTTTCAATTAGCAAGCACAGCCTAGAGGAAAGGGTGTTTCAGGACTCCAGGCGTGGTACGAGAGCTTGTACAAAACTCTTAGTGGTGGGTAGGAGAGGGAAGCCTGTATCCTACAGAAGCTGCACGGAAGAATTGCCAAGCAGAATTTGACAGCGAAGCTGCAGGCTTGAGTGACAAGCTGGCTGTTGATGTTGTCCACAGTGACAGAGGAGCTGTTTGTGAGGATTTGAGGGAAAAGATTAAAATCTTCATTAAACTTTAGCTGCTGGCAAGAAACCCATGAGATGGTATCAGGCAGAGGCCAGTCAAAACAAACCGGAGGCTTGATGTTTCAAGCCAGTTTAAAAAATACAGACAAGGAGGAACTGTTTGAAACAATGCTGAACTTTCAGATTCTTTTTATAGTTTGTCTTGAATTTTTCCCAGAAGAACACTATCTTGGTGTGAAAAGTGGCATGCAAAAGTGAAAAATTCATACATTTCTGCATTTTCAAAGAGCATAAGAGGGTACTGAATTAATATATATTTGGTGCAAACTTCTAATCAAGAATGATTGATCTCTATAAGGATTATATTAAACATATGTTATGATTATTAAATATACATTATGATTTTCCTTAGCCTGCTCTTTGATTCCTTCAGACACCTAGTGTATTTAAATCGTTACGCTCTTTACTGTTTATTCATTGTCATGACTGACAATCCTTCTATAGCAAGAGCATGACTTCACCTTAGAAGCCTTTTAATTACAGCTTCTTCCAGTATTTTTCTGGCTTTTCCTGGCTTTTCCCAGCTTAACTTTACCTCAGTCCCACATCCCAGCCCTGAGTGCCAGGGCATGGGAGAAAACCACTTTATACAGGGCAGTTGGAGAGGAAGTGGAGATGCAGACAATAAGGCTCAAGCGAAAGGCGAGGAGGGAAAACGAAGCTTCGTCTCCTAAATTCTTTTGCCTTAAAAAAAAAAGTTGTTTTAAAGGAATTGCACCTCCAAGTCCATAGGCAGCCATGACTGCCAAACAGAGGCTGCTGTACCCCCTCGTGCCCTGATGCACACACCCTTGACCCTCCCCTCCACTCCTCCACAACGAACCTTAGCACCCCTCCATTTCACTGTCATCCCCCAGCAGAAACTTACGTATTTTCATGTTCTCCTTCCCTAAACTACTTCCCACTGGAGAAAATTTGACCTTGCCTGAGCTATATCATACATATGCTGTGCCTGGCCTTGCGCCTGCCTCGTGACCATGTGGGCTTGCCTGGTGGTCACCACGCTGTTGGCTGAACTTAGTTTCACTATACCCATTCTGTACCTCCTGACCAGGGATGGGGGGCAGCACTCTTGCCCCTGGGGCCAGTCTCCACTCCCACAGACCCCTGAGATAAATGGCTGGGGACAATCTAGTCTTCCAATGTTCCTCCTCATGGCTTTCCCTATTCTTAGGAAAGCGATTTTTTCCCTATGGCTAGTACTGGGGACCTGCCTTTCAACGCAATGCATTCAGCTGAGTTATGTTGAAATATTTGTAATCTCGCTCTTATCTTTTCTGCTTGTTTCCATTTTTGAGCTAACTCTGTCTCAAGCAGCTAACTCTATGACAAACTATCCCACACATCATCCTCACCCTAAAAAAGACAATTGTTTCCCAGTTCCTGTGTGGTTGGATGGTTACACAGATGGTGTGAACATCCTTCTGCATGAAGATTTTGGATCTGGTATTGTTCGTCTCACAACTGAACGCTCACTGCCCCACGATGCCTCCTTCATTTACACTAAATTGTTCGGCGGATTTATGAAGTCTTGCATTCAGTGTCTCCATCACTTTCCAGAAGAGCAAGAGGCTCGGGAGATGCTTTACTGATCCCTTCTGCCAAAGTGAGCAAAAGTTTTCAAGGAGATGCTTTATGGTATTCATTTTCCAGTGGCTGACTTGACTTGCCATGCTCCATTAAGACAGCCTTGTGTACTAAGCAAGCCTCAGAAATGGAAAATTGTGTCTTACAGTAATTTAGACACCATCCTCCCCCAAAACCAAGATTAATTCCTATAGGATATGTGCTGGCACAGTTCCAAGCAGCTGGGCTTGCACAAAGCAGCCTTTTTTCTTTAATAGATTCTGGTGACGTTTTGTCCCAGTCTATAAAAATTGCCTGTATTCTCCTGAAAATAGAAGCAATTGAGCTTTCCCTGACCTGATCTGGAGGAAACATGAAAAAGCTCATTTTGTTACGAAACCTAATTATTTTATGCTCTCAAAGCTCATCACAAAATCTTTGTTGAAAAGTATTTGGGAAAGTAGAGGAGGCCTCAAATACGCTATTACTTACCATCCGTTGTGTGGCTGTCACCCATTCTGATTCCAGGGGAGTACTCTGAAAGTATTCTATGTGCAACAATTGCACAATAGCATGAAAAACAGACACAGTATTTCCTAATATTCTCCAGTTTCATGCTGGAGAACTACTAAAAACAACTATTTACATGGTTTTCTGGGATGCCAGGCAAGGTTCGCAGCAGCATCACATTACTTTTGCAAAAAATGAAACAGAACCAAGGCTGCTGTGTGCCCTAAACAGAGGTGTTCAAACTGCATGAGAGCTTTATTCTACACCAAGAATTACTTTTAGAAACAGTCTCCCTGTGTTCAGTAGTCAAAAGGCATTTGATTTAAGGATTTAATTAATTTTCATTTAATGTTTTCATCCATTTTTTTTTTTTTACTGAGATCAACTTGGAAGTGTTTATAAAGCTAGCTTGGAAAGCTCAAACAGTGAGTTCCGCAGGACTGAATTATAGAAAAATAAAGAAAACTAACTATAATAAACTAACTAACTACTATAGTTATCTATCTGTCCTTTTGGGATTTTTTGTTGTTTTTTTCTTTTCTTTTTTAAAGCCTATCTTCAAAGTATTACTCTATTTTGGATTTTACCTCTCTCTCTTAAGAAATCGATTTTGAAGTACATCTATCAAATATTTGATTTTTAAAGGACGTCACTAATTTTTTCCTCAAAATTGTATGTATTTCAAACCCCTACCAGCTCTCTCTTTATTCATTTAAAATGTGATCAAGTAAGGATTAAGGAATAGAGAAGAAGAGGCTAAGGAAACATTCAATCAGAATGCAGAAAGAAGTCTATATAAGTGATGTATGGCTCCCTTTGATGTACTAAGCATCTTGATTTTTGAGCAAAGCAATTTAAATAAATAGGTGATAGCTTTTGAGAAATTATTTGATGCACTTGGAAAAAATAGGCAAGTTTTCAGGTGCAGAACCCTAATCAATCAAAATTCAATAGTACCTTTGTTACAATTTTTAATGTAGTTATTCTTATCACAGGTCAGTACATCAGGCAAGAGTCACCATTTTACCAGCTGTGAATCAATGTACATATGAAAATAAATAAAGGTATTGCTATTTAAATTATATTCATAAGAAATAAACACTTAACTACACTTACAAATCTGTGTTCTAGCTATTTGCATAGAGACATGCAGGTTACCTGAGGTGGATGAGAGACCTGAGCACTTGTACATGAACTGAAGACCCATTCCCACAATCCCACAACACCACCAGGTCATTCTGTTAATGTTTTGTAGAAACATAACTATCCTAATTTGAATGCTTCCAAGTTAAGGAGTGTTTCCAAAACTCAAATAAAAACCATCTAATTATGTATAATTTGTATATTGCTCTGGCTTTTCAGTCCATCACATTTCATAAATGTTCTTTTATGTAGCTGAAATGTTTTGGATGTATGAGAAATTTTATATGTTTGAAGGTCTGAACTATATGGAAGCTCCAGGAAACGGGCCTATTTAAAAGGAGATACTTCTGTGTAGCTGCAGATAAACCATCTGACAGGCAAAATGCCTACAACTCTGATGCTGGGCCTTAACAATGGTATTGCAAAGTCCTGAAACACACTTCTGTCTGCTCTCAGAGCTACAATAAAAAATAATCACTACAAGAAAGCAGCTGCCCGTAGAGATACAGAAGAAGACACTCACAGAAAAGTAGGAGGTGAAAGGGAAATGTGTGTTAATGACAGACAGTGGAAGTGCACAGGGCTTCATTAACAACCCTCTGGTCCCCTGGGGGCACTGCTTCACAATCCAACCCCCTCTGCCCAAGACAACGAGCTGGCAAGTGTCACCTCTTCCAGAACTTGGCTCTGAATCAGGATAGCCTAATTAAAGATTAAAGCTCTTTGACGAAAATTAATAACTGCTTCATGACTCTCAGAGAATTAATTGAACTCTTTTCATACTTTTACAAGTAAATTAAAGCTGTCCAATTGGATTGCAGCTTCAGGAATAATTGCAGGTGTTCACCTGGGCATCCTCTGGTGATAGTTGTAAAGCTGATTTGAAGCTGTGTTGTCATACACAGGGCTACTGTCCTCACCCAATTAATTGGCTTTCAAAGCTGTTATCAGATCCAAAGTCAGCCATAACTCATAGAATTTTAGGAGATATCTTTCGTATAGTAACTTTAGGTTTGTGCAAAATTTTCTAATTGGAGTTTAAAAAAATGTATCTCACAAAGTGAGAAGTCAACTGTTTCAGTGTGCCGTAGTTTCAATAAAATATATCTGAAATGGTAAGTAATGAGTGTCTGTTTTAAGAACTGTTTGACTGCATAATTTTGTAACTTGATTTGATGTGACAACTTAGACTGTGTCTTCAATGATAGAGAGATGAAGTAAACTATACGCACGAGCCCAGAAAAAGGTGGCATAGGGAGGCAGCATCAGAGTCAATGCTCACTTCCACGCTGTGCTACATTTGGAAGTCAGAGATCTAACACACCGTGCTGGGAAACACAGATCAGCCTAACTCTCGAGTGAGCATGTATCAGCTGTATCACAACCGAGCCAACGGTTACCATATTCCCTGGGACTGCTGCCATTCGGTCTTCAGGGAATGTCCTACCAGATTTTAAATGAGGAATGACCTCTAGATAAAATGGCAGCATATAAACAGTTCAGACATCCTGCTCTAGCTGGAAATGTAGTCTGAACTAAAATTATTTTAGGATCTTTTTTTCAGACAAATATTCTGCTATACTTGATCCATATTACTTTGTACTTCGAAACTGCAGCAAAATGTGGCACGTACAGTATACCAGCTTTCAAGCTGATTATGAAACCTGAACAAGTAGAGAGCTTTTCTCAGACAAAAATTCATTATATTACACATTTGTGTTAATTCAAAGGCGAATGATTTGCCAGAAAGCACTAATGTCCTTCCTCATGAACCACATGAGCAATTTCTAATCTATCATATCTTTCTACACAGCAGGCTGTTAAATTGGTTTAAATGAAAAACAACTCTGAATCGTATGTGCAAAATGTGTGGAATAATACTCGGATTGTTTGTTAAATGACAAGTATTGTTAATATAACATGAACTACAGGTGAAAACTTCATGTATGGATAAACGTATAAAGTGTTTGTTTGCAGGTGTTCTTGCAAGACCCTCGGAGAGCATTCACAGGATGTCTCTGAAGGTAAATTTTAATGGAAAGACATGTCATACCATGTCCAATCTAGCAATTCACTGTTGTCTACTGTGCTTCTGAAAAGTTATTACTTATTTTAGCAAGTATAGTATGTATTTTGGGATTATAAAACATGCTGAAGAGCCTTACACTAAAGTTACTGTAAAGAATTGTCTATTAAAAAACCACCAGTATAAATGAGAATCAGAACTCCATTAGGAACACTTAAAGAGCTAGATAATTCAAAGTTTCCATTTTTGTGAAATCAAGCCCAGGGGTGTATTTAAATGCTGTTAGTATTTAGGGAGGAGCTGGGTAAATTGAGAGAGAACCTAAATACAACCTCACATTACCTAATCTTCCATCAACTATCTTTACAAATTATATTGCTAGCCCCGACTTTGCCTCTGATTCATGATGTGAGAGACGTGCCACAAAACACAGCACACTGACTGGGCCATCTCCTGACTTAGCCAGAAGGAAATGAGGAAAGCTGGATGACTACACACAGGCTGAAGGAAATCACCTATTTCCATTGGGAATTAACACCTGTGAACTTGGCCAAAGTAGCCCTTTTCCAAAAGATCCTAAAAGTTAGACCACACTTGTGAATTGAAAAGTGCCTGGACTGAAATCCTCTGCAGTCAAATAATATTTGAATGTAGGTAACCCACCTCTCTACAGGGGAAGGAACCATTACAGTTGTGAAGGAACCATTACAAGAGTTTTCTGAAATGGATATTTCTGAATTTCTTTTGTGGAACCCGTTCCAACTGGCACTCAGAAAATTCACAAAAAAACTTTTCAGGTCAGAGCAGATCTCTGAAATGCAGAGAGGAATCAAGCTCTGATCTCTACTATGTTCATCATCCCTAGGAAAAAACATAAGAATTGCAGAAGTTTCCCTGGAACTGGAGGTTCAGGTTTGAGCCTTCCAGGACACAGCCTTTGCTTCCATTAATGCCAATAAGGATTTTGTTATGGCCTCGAAACATACACAAGAGTGGGACAAAATCTAGCAAAACTAATCAGACACTGTGTTGCAACACAGTCCTATTGCAGCTCCAAGACTTGAGGCTGCTAGAGTGGTCCCCAGGGATGGAGTCGAGGGGAGAGGAGATTAGAGCCGGCTACGTGAGAAAACGTGGCCTCCTTTTATCCAGATCCCACAGAGGAAGTCACCCAAAGTGCAGGACTTTTCCAGGGTTTTGTCATCATGTAGTGGCAGGGAGAGTGGCAGCTTCTAAAAGCTTTTGTTTGAGGAAATTCTCTTCACATTCTTAAACATTCATCCAGTCCTCAAAAAGTAGAATAGCCATGATATTGAGCCCCACAAGTTATTTTTGCAAACTGAATGAGTATCAGATCACATTTTTCAGATCTACACTTATGAAGTATGCTTTTCTCTGGTGACTTACAGTCCCTCCTTACCAGGCATATTTACACACGTTTTGGCAGGACTTGTCCCCTACCAAAGAGGAAAAATGATTTATTTTTCCTTGCTAATTTGCACTATTAGCTATACTTAAAATCAGGGGAAGCAAACAGGCTGAAAATTTGACCCTAAACTGTATGTTGGAGGCATGGAGCCAAGAAGTACTGAAACACATGTAAGTTCTGTTTTCTTAGCAGGAAAGGCAGCAATTGTGAAAGCTCCAGGATATCAACACTGGGTGGTGAAGGTGACAGCAGAAAATCAAAGAAATCTTAGCACTAAGGCAACAGTGCAACAAAAAATACATGTCAGCTCTCCATGGCCATGCAGATTATCACTCAGATAAGAGTGTGATAGAGGGTAAGAATTCTTTCCCAGTATGGTGTTGACACTGCATAAGCTTTAATCTGTTGTTCTTTGCCTTTCAGATCTCTTGCTTCAGAACACAAACACTAACAAGTTGACAAAAGCTGTGTTTGCACATTATAGCTACTTGCAAACTAGCGTTTCAAGTTCAAGTTTAAACATATGAGCACGCAAAGCAAAATGAAGTGGAAAGCTGTGATTTTAATGGGGATTTAATCTCTTTTGTTCTTTGACCTATTGTGGCGCTCAGAATACATCAACGCTTCTGTCGCATGAGTTGCCTTATTGGCTTAGTTCATGCTGATACAGCCAACCAAGCGCAACGGGAACTGTAGGTTCTGATGGTATTTTGCACTCTTTCTAGCAGCAAGTACTATAAGCACTACCCAATGGGATATAAATACTGTGAGTCAACCCGGGCCATAGCTGCAGTCCCAAGTGCAGTGACTCCTGCAGATGCACAGAAAGAGCCTCATATCTCAGTTAGAAAGCAAATTTGGAAAGCAACTGCTCAGGTAGCTGGCAGTGCAATGAGTCGGGGGGAACCGCCAAGTCTGCTGAGCACCTTCTCTGCAGAAGGCCAGAAAAAGGCAGAATAGCACTGGAACAGAACGATAACATCTCATAACATAACTTTTTCATGTCTGCTCATTAAGAAAACAACACACTGTGTTTTTAGTATGTATAACAGGAATTTTTTATTTCCCCTTCCCTTTTATGTTACAAAGCTTGCTCAACTAACAGCCCAACAGTGGAAGTCTCACAGCTAGAACTGCAACAGGAACTGAATGACTACAAAAGGAACCCACAGCAGAAGGAATGAGCTAGCTGAGGCCCTCCGCAACAGTGATCACTCAATATGGGGCCAGCAGGAATTCTTGGATTGCCTATGTGATAACAGGTCTCACATTCTCTCATGCCAAACTCTTCAAAAAAAACCAACAGGCTTCGGGGTTTTCTCATCACAATCTATCTCTTACCTGTGCCATCCTCTCAAAAATTCAGCTAGGTACACTCTAATGATGATACACATGAAATAAATGAGGAGATTCTCTCCAGGTATTTATGTATCCAAACTGCAACTGCAATGCTGGATAGTAGCAGTGATATCTGCTACAACAGGAATATTATATGGAAGAAAAAGATCTGGAAAGAAAAAAAGATGTTACTTTGGTATTTGAAATCTGAGAGATGATTGGTGATGATGCTTCACATTGTTGGAGATCACTGAGAGAAAAACAAATGGATACTTTGAAGCTGTAAAAGCAACTTGCACCGTGTAAAGATCAGATGCAAAATAAAAGCTGCAGGAGTACTGTTGAGTTTTTCATTTAAATGGCTCAGCCCCAGAGGGTGGAAACATTGAACCTATTACATGGAAAGAATCAGCAAGGTTTAGGAGATTGTGGGTATTAAAACTTAGAGAGCTGTTTAGGTTCAGTAACATTCATGTTATAGGCCAGTGACAGCTGTGATGGTAGAATTGTCCATGCGATCACGAAAAGAGGCAGCAGAATGAGTGAAAGGGAGTTTTGGGAGAGATGTTACAGCCATGTGGGCCTGAGCATCCTATCTAAGGTAAAATTCCGCAGACGCTTTCCTCACACAGTGAGATTTTTAAAGCTGGATCTTGTCATATTTAACAGGACAAATCCTTTTGTCTTCCTTCAGCATGATGTTTTTATAAGGTAGTTCTAGCTTCTGTTTGGGTATCACCAGTTCCCCATGTTTAATGCAACTATGCCACAGCTGCCTTCAGAGTATTCTTCAGTCATTTCTCATTTAAATTTTTTGACTGCGTATTTCTTTTTCAGGAGACCTGAGGTAGGAAAAAATCAGATGACCAGAAAAGACCCTGTCTTAGGTATGTGATCTATCCACGTATATCTGAAAATTAAGATGTACGACCTGCTGTTGTTTTAGAATTCCCAGAACAGAGCAGCTCGCTGGACTGCCAGCTTTTACCATCTGTCAGGCATAGTTCTCACACTTCATAAGGCTGGCTTTCACACTGGTGCTGTTTTCCTTAACAGTTAATAAATTCCATCTCAATCTCAAAGTGTTTCGCATAGCTAGCTGAAGAGTACCTCTGATAAGGCATGCTTGTGCAGTTTAACAGACCTCCATGGAATGCTATGCCAGCTTTTCCATTGAAGGAAATAACAGATAATGTTCCTGAACAGTGAATGCTGAAACAAAATGATTAAATAAGAAGTAAATGTACTGCAGAAGGCTAAAAAGGAAATAACTACTGAAACTGAACTAATTTTTTAGAGAAAGTCACCAACCTATTTCAAGATCTGATTCAGTTAAATAATGTCATTGGTATATCCAGTACCAAATACAGACAGAACAACGCATCACAGTAGGGAAAAAAACATTTCTGCATTTTGTGTGCATTTCTTCTTTTCCAAAAGAACAAAATCCATGGAATTGCTTTAGGAAAACCATCCTCAGGCATTAGAAGGTTGCCATCTGCTTGCTTTATTTTCTTTCATTGAAGACAAAGCAAACTCACAACACCCAAGCACCTCCATCCTTGCAAATAGAGATAATTTTATATAGTCTTATAAATAGGGAAAAGGCCTGAACACCTTACAACATTGCAGCTGGTTGAATAGCCTTCAAATATAAGAATACATGGAATTCCCTTTTGGGTCATACCAGTCGGCCACCTAGCCCAGGAGTACATTTTAGATTGTGGCAACATGAGGTGAGCACACGAGCCTGGGTCAGTATCTGTGGCCCTTTTCCCCTATATTCCTCAGCATCCAGAATTGTTGTATTAGTAATGTTAGAGGATGAAAGCTTGCCTAATTTCTATGAAGTCCACATATAAACTCACTGTCCTTGCATTTGTCTAATCCCCTTTGAATGTTCTGATACTAGCGGTTTCCACAGTTCTTCATGGCAGCAAGTTCCAGAAGCTCAGTATCTGCTGTGTGAAGAAATTTGTTTTATCTGCTTAAAAGAGATACTAGTTTCACTGGGTGCTCCACACCTATGGTATTGCCAGATTTGCTGACTAACACTTTCTGCATTCACCTCATCCATCATCATTGGGATTTTGTAAACCTAAATTACCAGCCCCTCCAGCTTTCTCATTGTCAAACTGGAGAAATCTCTCCTTACAAGACAGCTGTTTCAGCACCTTGATCATTTCAGTTGCTCTTCTCTCTACTGACTCTAACTTCAGCTTATACTTCTTGAGATATGGAGATGAGACTGCACAGAGTCCAAGATTTAAAACCTCTCCAAGGTTTTTAATTACGACAAAGTAAAGCCTTTACATTAATCCATACTGAAGCTCATCTGCCAGGTTTGACTACTCAGTTTCATGAGGTTCTTCTGGAGTCCTTCACTATTAGTCTGTCATATGAATGTCCAAAACATCTTAGTATCATTTGCATCCTTGGAAATTTCACTGTTCACTGCCTTCTCTATGTCAGTGATGAAGATGATAAAATCAGTCCCAGCACTGACTGGTGGAGGACCCAATTGCTTGACTCTCTTCCATTCTGAGAAGCTCTACCTTTTGCTTGCCATCTTTTAATGAGGTTTCAATCCACAAATAAAGCATTCTTCATATACTATAAAAAATTATTTTTAATTAGGTCATTGTGAAATACAGTTCATATATTTCGTGACACATAAAACAATATACTGCTGCACTGCTTATTTTATTTTGTATTTCAAACACTTTTATTTGGATAGCTGAGGGCTTTCCACAGAAATACAGGTGGAACAGGCTGATAGTCTTCAAAGAAATCTTGTAGATCCTCCTTGGAGCCCACAGACAGTTGTTTGGAGAACTTACATGCCAAATTCTATACTCGTGCTGTATCTCAGGCAACTCGCTCCTTCTTATTTGTTTGTCACTCTCCTAAGCTCTCCTTTTGACCTTAGTGTTCAGTTCTCCAGTCTCTGAGAATATGGATTAACCTAACTGACCTAAACTGTTTTATCTGGAAATGGGATAATTCAGTGAAATTGTAGTGAATTTACACAAATGTATCTGAGAGAATTTAAACTGAAGTACGCAATACTGAGCAAAAATAAATAACGTTTTAAATAAAACAAAACAAATTACTTAGTGTGGGAAAGAGAATGTTTAAAAATGTTTCAACATCTCTGTGTTTCCCATTAGTCTCTCTTGGATTATGGAAAAGATGTAAGCTTCAGAGACCAAAAATTCTTAGGCTACTTTAACTCTGTGGAGTCTCTATTCCGTGTAAAGTTCAGTCTCTTTCTCCTGTTCCCGTACTTGCTCATGGTCTATTATAAAGTTTACCAGTCATTGACCAACACCTCTGTTCTGGCATCATAAAGGGGCATGGCCTTTTCTGTTCAATGTTTGTGTAAGTAGGCGTTGTCAGAATGGGTAAAGAATGCAGTAAGTACTAATGCTGCAGCAACCAGAAGCTCCACAGCTACAGTGAATCAGCTTAATAAGAAAGAGTTACAAGTCTCGTGAGTAAACAGCTAGAAAACGTTTCCACAGGAAGAGCTTCATAATCTGGTTTGGATTGTCTCTCTGAAGAAGCGGTTTCAGACCATAGTTCTTTCTAAAGAGTATCTAATGATCCATGTATTACATTAATACGTATTACAGTACTGTTATTGCAACTTAGAGATCTGAACTTAAAATCTGATGAAGATATTATTTTATTTTATATATTCCTGGACATTATATGACAATAGCAGCAGAGATTCAAACTCATTACTTGTGATAATGCTTTTACTGTTACTAATAAAAGGACAAATAAATTGACATTTTAAATGCACAAATTCCAAAAGAAAATGGAAATTAAATAGCTAATATAAAACTCAATAAAAACATCTGAGTTGATATCACTCTGGCAGTTTAGCTCAGATACAAAAATATTGCTGTTTTTCTCTACAGTTGTAAGTAGAAAACTTTTAAGATTATATAGGTGTGTTGGCACGGGGAGAGTTAATCCTTTGAGAACAAAAGCTTAACCTTCAACTTGTTTATATTGAAAACTGGACTTACACTCAAAAATACAATTCTACATGTAAACAGCAAATTGTATAAACAACTCACTCTTTATTAGCCAAACTGACCATTTTACAGAAACAAGCCAGGGTATATATACATCTACACATATGTTTGTGTTTGCATACACACACATGCATGAAAGTGTTCCCAGAATTGCTACTGGAAGCTTGTCCCTTAATGTACCCTAAATCTGTATTTGTTTTTTTGAAACCGTGGAATTTATCTTTTTTTCAATATAATGCATTATAGAATACACAAAAAAAAAAAAAAAAAAGAAAGAAACTGCTCTCACAGTGCTCCACAAAAGTTTTCATGTCCTCAGCTTCTGCAACATTTAAGATTATTAACTTGCTGGCAGGCTCCTGAGGAATTTTAAGGCATCTGTGCCTGTGCTACTTATTTTAAGCTCTGTCTTCCAATGTTATGAAATCAGCAAACTCTCTTGACTTTCTTAGTAATTCCCTTTCGTGTGGTTCTGCCTTTCAGGCAGATTCAAGAATGACATAATCGTCTTTCCCCACCCACAGGTTTGGACTCTTGCCGTTGGTTACACCCTTCCGAGTAATGTGCAACATGAATCTTTGTCTGATCCCATATGCCCATAAATGGAAGACAGCCCAGCAAAGATGACTAAAACACTGTTTGTTGGCTTTCTGTCGATCACCATCATAGGTAGAGTAAGGCTTCTTTGGGTTTTTTCCTATCGGTTAATATTACTTAGACTACAGTGCAGGAATGTCACTCCAATGTCATGCTGTTTTAAAAGGAAGTGGACTGATTTCCCACTAAACTTTACTCCTGTTACTGAAGGGAGAGCAGATATCTTGAATGCAGTAGCAGCGAATAAACAAGCTCTGCCAAGTGCTTCTTTTGTATTTTTTACTAGAGCATTTATGCAAATGCACTTAAAAAGTACGGAATTCTTAAATTTCATAAAAACCCCTAGAACTTGGCTAGTACATACTCACAAGCACTATCACAATCGTACTTTGTATTGTTAACAATACTAGATTCAAGTACCAAGCCTACAACAACAGGATGAACATTATGGAGAAAAGGCACTTTCTGGAGTTCGTTATCAACGTTAAGAGAGTTACAAGCAGTTTACAGTCCAGTCCCACTGAGAGTCTCACAAAGCCTCTCCTGACTTCCCTGAAGACTATGAGAGCGTTCATATGTGTAAGAAATACGGCATGTTAACGCAGCATAGAAAGCAAGGCCACCAGCTGTGCATAGTGCAAAGCTAAGGCACCTTTGTAAGGCAAGAACAGGATGCAGAATGCCCAGCCCTAGACCCAAATTCAAAATTTCAGAGAAAGAAGTATTCTTTTGCCCTGGGAAAGTGTAATGTGTGCAGCAATGGCACAGCTCAGCCTGCCTTGGCCTTTCGCTCTGGACTCACTGGTCCCTGCGGCGGTTCTGAGAAGAGAGTGCCTCTTTGTGCCTGTCTGGTTCATACTGGACAGCACAGGAAGATACACCTATCCTTCCCCTTGTACTTTCTACTTAAATCTAAACATTGGCTCGCCCTGCAGATTAACTCTAATGACAACTTGATCTATATGCCTATGCCACCAAAAATATCTAGTAAAAAACACCTTTCATTTCCTAAGGACATTCGTTTGCAGGATTTGTCTCCAGATCTACTCTTTACAGTTATGCTTTTCATGCTTGGTGAAATTTTTAACTACTGCACAGCATCATGGCTACTGGGACCTCTTAAACTGAGGACTACTGGGAGGCATGGCTCCAGGTCAGCTTCAGGGCAAATACTTACTAGTTGGCAATTATGTAGCTGCTTTAAGAGCTGGCACTCTTAAATACACTGGCAAATAAAAAAGCATGTATCATGCTCAAGGAAGCACTAGTCCACGTTCAGAAGAAATGCAGAAAAATACATCAAGCTATCACCATAAAAATAAACTACCTAACCTGTACAGATAAAAAAAAATCCTGACTTCTGATTTCTTTCTCTCCTTGGGCAATCAATCAGTTCTGGAAAAAACAACAACTGGGCAGTGTAAGGCAATGACTTGGCATCAGGATGTGCAGTCTAAAGACGGAAGAGGAGAAGGCAGAAGACAGAGTTCTCATGGGACTTTTTTTCATGATTAGGTACACTCTTGTGTCTCCACTTGTCCCTCTTCTAAGTTCACTGCAGCCGAGTGTCCTGCCTTTCACTCACTCCCAGCAGTGTGTGCTAATCCATTTGAGCAGGTATCTAGCAAGTGTAATACTGTGAGATAGACTAGAAAATGAGCCAGACTGATCGTGGCAGTCACCAAAGAGTGGAATTTACCGCAACAGGAATTCCATGTGAAATGGATCCAGAGGATTATTTCTTTCTCTAAGGCTCTGTTCACAGTGCAAGCTACAGTAATATTTTTGTTTCTGTGATGGAAATTACCTGGCTAATAAGTTAAAATATTTTAAGAAAGGGATAATATGAAAATCCTATAAAACTCTACTTTGTTGCTATTAAAAATCCAAGGCACTCTAAAACGTGTCCTCTTAAGGCAATACTTTAGTTCTAGGAAGTTTTTACAAATTTATCTGCCCTGCTAACAGAATAAAATAAAAGACTATTTAGATGGCCAAGCTCTTAAAATTTTACTGAATATCTTTAACTCTGCCTATAATGAGATCTATTTCTTCTAGTAATGCAATTATTGTTAATAGCTGTTCTGAGACTAAGAAAGAAAATCTGGTTTAGCTGCAGTGGAATTGCAATTATTTAAAACGTTAAATTCACTCATCCACATTAACATCGACATAAAACATTTTAGTTTCTCATAATGACAAATGATACCATTACGCAAGCACTTTCAAAAATATTTTAAAACACCTGGTATTTTTTTACTATACACAAAGACAAGAGTAGCTATCAAAGTACTCAACTTCTACCATTATCTCATAGAAAGAAGACAATAGATCTTTCTCTAGAAAGATGGTAAAAGTCTTTCTAAACAGATTGGCAGAAGGTATCTATCATGATAGACTGTATCAGTTGATATTTTATTTCTGGAACAGATGAAGGTTAAGAATCTGAAGTGCTTATCCAACCTTCTCTAACAACCTTACCTGTGGTGTGATACTTGGGGCAAGTCGTCAGCTAGAATCATCACCCCGCAGTCCTTCAATCTTAACGGAAAACCAGAGCCTGAACTGCTGGCTAGAGCTGAGAATGCAGCATAAACATTTTCTGTGCTGAGTTTTACAACACTCACGTCCTTAGTAGGTCTGCTTTTTGATAATATTTTAAAAAAATATTGCCCAGAATGTTGCAAAAATAAAACATGTACACTTACTTAGCAGCATATTCACACAAAGATAAAGCTGAATTTCTTTCTTAAAAATAGTGATAATAAAGGACGATTCTGTGAGTACCACCCAGTTAATTAATAGACAGAAAATATCAGATCATACACACACATATCAAAAGAACCTGTACTGAAAATAGTACATTGTAACAAGTGACTCATGATGAATTGTACTCCATACTGGACAGGTAAAAATGGTATTTATCAATTTAATTATGCAATAACATTTCTTTTATTTTGATCTTTTGAAATCTGAAGGTAAAATTCAGTTCCTTTAAATGCAGAGGAGTTTGTACTGGACATGAGGGAAATGTAAAAACAGAGTAATAAAAGAAAAGAAAAGAAAACAAACATTTGGAAGTGTTGTCATTTTGTTTCATAATCAAAAAGACAGATTCATGTACTAGATATGTTTCAGCAGGTAAATGCAACGACAGTTTTCATCCATCTATCAAGTGCTTACAAATCTCCGTTCCCATTTAAATTTGCAATAAAACTTTTACTGACTTGAATGAGGGAAGTTATATTAACCCAGCCTAATGTACTGAAAATCCTGTTGCTAATTTTTAAACAGTTTAACAGAAGGAGTGTTCATGGTACCTACATATTACTACATTATTTATTGTACCATTTGGTTATTTTTCATTTCATTTCATTGGTGACATAAAAGAGATTGCTCTGTGTTGAGCTGCAGCTGACACTCAAATGATGCTTTTAAACCATGTAAGACTTCATATTTAAAAATAAACTTGAAAGTTTGGAAAAAATAAAAATTAAATAAGCCTATGACTTAAATCAATTTTACTGTCAGGTTTTGCCTCATACAAATTTATTTACAGCCTATCTCTCAGATAGAAACAAGACTGCTTCATTAATTCATGGGCAATACTTTGGCTCCATGTGCATTTATATAAGTAAGAAGAATTTTGGACCTCCTTTCTATTACATCAATAAGCTTTTCAATGCCTTTTCTGCCTCCTTGGCTCTCCCAGTATATTTTGTCAAGGAACAAAGACTGAAGCAACTTCTCTCGTAAACGCTGGCTCCTCAGCACTGAAACTGCGGATTCTGGGAATCTGGAAAAGCACAAAGAAATTCATCAGCTTTGCCATCGCTCTGAATTGCAATATTTATGTTGTGGTTTAGCAATCAATTCTATGAATATAGACTGCGACTCAGCAAAGGAAGTCCATGCACGCCTAACCATATGCATGTTAATTGTATCTTACAGCAGTGGGATTATTCATACATTTTTTGACACATCCTGTATATGTCTTGAGCCAACAATACCTATTCCAGTAACTTAGTGTCTCATGCTCAAACTGGGAAGAAATTATCAACCTTTTTACAAAATTAGTAACTTAAAACTTACTCATTGATTCCTTGTAGTATTTTGAAGTCAAGATTGTCCTCATTTCTGTCAAAGAAACCCTTATTGTCTATAAAGGCCAAGTGCCTTTGGTCATGCCTTCTCTGAACTATGTGTGTCAGGTCAACAGCATCCTGATCGCTACATTTCAGCTTCAATCCTTGCTGCACGCAGGAATCCTCCTTGAGAGGTTTGAATCCACAGCAGTTTCTGTCTAGTCGATTATAGATCTGAAACAAAGTACAGCAGAGTGCCAAGTGAAAACAATATCAAAGTATTTGGGGCAACGTGTCACTGTAAGACATCACTCACTAACACAGCTGCCAGGAAGCCAAGCTCAGGACAAGTATAATTAAAGTCAGCAGTGAAATGGCATTGAAGACCTGGTCTCCATACTTCATGTACAGTTAGAGGCAATTTCTCAAACTGTGTATTTTATTCTTTTTATAGCTATGATTTGTTATGTCAGTAGAAATTCTTTGAAAATAATGGAACAATACCACTGTGGAACTGAAATAATAAGATGGTGAATACAATCCCATTTTTTCCAGAAGGCAGTAGTTTTTTATATTTTCTCTGCTGGAGAACAATAGAAATAGCACAGCCTGACACACACAGAGGTTCTCCATTTTGTGGGACCTATTAGACTAATAGCATGCTAAATAACTGAAACGATTAGTAAGTGGCACAGCAAAGGAACAGAAGCTACAAAATGCAAGAATGAAGAGTGCATTTATAATCGCAGAGCAGCCTCCCTGAGTTGCACTGTGGTATATACTTTAATGACACAATGGTCTAGGTTATTTTTTCGCATGTGAACCCTCTCTTATTCATTGCATAGCACTTAGCTGGAAGGAATACATCTGGTCTGACTTTAGTGGTATAAATGTTAAACATCTCTTCTGACTTAGTCGTTTATGTTCCCTTTCATAAACAACGACAAGAATGAGGCACCCCCAGAGCAAAGGATGCCATTTTAGGATAACCATCTAATACAGGAAGGATAAATCACTCCTTGAAAGTGCTTCCACTGCTGTTGACAAGATAAAATAACACAACATTGCCAGGGCCTTGAGTGCACAGAGAGGCCTTAATTTCCCTAAGCACCTTCACCTGGGACCTCCACACACACACCCTCGGCCAATGGGCCCAGGACCCCTATTTAAGCTCAAGCCTGGCACCTCAGCCCTCCTCTGAGCCCTTCTTGGGGAGGGGGTATCTGCTGTTTGTCCTGCTACCTGTTGCTCCTGGATTGCTGCTTGGGGTTCCTGTTCGTTGGCCTTGGAGCTGCCTTGTCTGTGCTTGATGGTGACTGGGCTATCAATGGGACCCATGGCTTTCACCATCCTTCCTGCTGGCCCTGCCTGTCCTGTGTGCCGTGGGGCTGCCCTTGGTTCCAGCTCATCTCCCCTGGGAGCAGCCCTGCTCCTGCTGACAGCTGTTACAGAGTGGAAGTCTGCTCTGGTGCACCTAAGGCTTAATGAGGAGCTTATCAAAGGTAAATCATTTTTTCTGTCCTTGGTTGTTGTATACTGCTAACTCTTCAAACTGCTCTAAGCAGAAAAGCATTAATGTCCACATAAGCCTTCTAAAATTAAAATATTTTATTTGTGACACCTCAGTGAAATTAATTCTTAGGCCTCTTCTCCTGATGTAGAACTACGTTGCATGTTGAAAAGGTGTTTCAATTTTGTTCATCAAATGAAAGTCTGAGAGTTGTTTTGTTTTTTCTCAAGTATGTAATGCTGTTGCCACCAGTCTTGATGGCAGTGTTTGTTTTCAAATGTAAAAATCCTGCGGAAAGGAACAAATTTCTCTTCTTTCTCCTTTCACGAGCAGCATTCAGCATCTGCAGACACTGGAGCCCCTCTTGCTTGCAGTGTTCTAGCTCATGGGATCTCTCATTCAACTCATCCAAAGGTTTTGCCAAAAAGTGAAGCAGAGTCCTTCTAGTCCTTTGATGTATAGCCCTAATTCATCGGCACTAAACTTCATTACATGCATTAAATAGACGAGGAGATCATGTTCTTACAGGCAGCCTCTTCATAATATCTTGCATCATTCCAGTATTAAGACAGAATGATGGGACACTCTGGAATTGATGCTGCAACCTTAATAGTTTACCATTGTTTTTTGTCATATATTTATGTACATGAGAGGTCCAAACCCCCAAAATTAAAGAAGCCATTTTACATTTAATGTCCTTATTCTACTCGAGTTCTGGCAGAAGGCAAGTGAAGGTCAGCCGTAAGCATTTTTCAGCCTGCTCCTGTGTTTTATAGTATTTGAAACTGGAGATTAGGAACATCTATTACAGGCACTAAACCCATTCTTCTGAAGGAAGTATATTTAATAGAGAACACTTTTCACCATTATTCTTTATTTCTGAATGACTCATGAAGCACAGATTATTTTTTAAACTCAGAACCCCTTCTTGGCATTTTTTGTTTTAAAATCTTCATGTTCTGCTGCTGATAAACTTTAAAGTCTGCAAGCACCCAGATAAAATTTTAATCTTTAAGAACCACAAGACCCACTTTCACTCACTTTCCGGTATGCATATTCTTGTATAGTGTGACTGGAGGTGTAAATTACTGTGATACCAGCTAGTATTTTAAGAGTAATTTGTTTCTTTGCCACATAAAGTTCAATGCTGTTGTATCTTATTTTACCTGATTGCTCCTCCTGGCTAATAGGAGTTCTATTATAAAGATTAAAAACTTGTCTTAGAAGACCTTAAAATTAGAAATCAACACAGAACTCATAAGAATTTTTAAACTGTTCACCAAGAAGACAATGGCATGAAAACATTAACCCTGACACAATCTGTACTATTCGTATAGGGGCATTAGTATGTTTAGCATCAGAATAATCCACATATGACTTTATACTAGTTTCTAAGAATTACTTGCTCATAGTGGGACTAAAGACAGAGTCATTAGACAAGTGACTATTGTTAGAGAAGAATCGAATGTTCTGCTTAACATAACAAGACTCCAAAAATGTAACCCCCCAAAAAATTGGAAATATCCATTCATCCTAGAACAGGACTAAGATGGGGATAAGTGATGCATAAGTCAAGTTATGATTTTTATATTTCAAGAAATGTAACTCCATAAGAAGCTGAATTATATGAACAACCAAACACAGTGCATAAAACTAGTGCTTGCTGCAGTTTTAAATAAACCAGTAAGTGCTGCAGGAGGCAGAGCCACCTGGACCTGTCTGGCAGGTAAGGACAATTGGAAGTAGTGCCATATCTCAGGAAGCCATGAAATCAGCTTCCAACCAGGTGGTTCAGTTCAGTCCTTATTAATACAGGGAGTATATTAATATTCTACTACATAACTGCTGTAACTGTAGCCACACTGGGCAGAGCCCTAGTTTAGTGTTATTTGGAGAGCTAATGATTATGTGCAATACCTAATCGAAGAACAAGTGGCCACATCATTCATCAATTACTGCTCTTCTCTTGCCTTAACCAAGTGATTGGCTAGGACTTCAAAAAGAAGGAAAACTAGCCACTACAACTGTTATCTTGATCCAGATTTCAGCTGACCAAAACGACTCAAATTATCTCGAGGGGCTGGGGAGGTGCAGGAAGGACCCCACATTTTAAAAAAAAAAAAAAACAAAACCCACAAACATATTTACAGTTGTGAACATAGTCAAGAGCTATGTTTGGAGAAACAAGGAGTTGAGAAGAAACAGTATGCCTGCCTCAAGGTGAAGTAAAGCAAGACAAAAGCATTTGCTTCCTCTTTTAGAAAATGAGTCAGTTAAGTTCCTGATCTCTTTCCCTGATTATAAATTGCATTTTGGATATTTTTATCGTAAGAAACAACCAGGAATTAGTTCAAACTATGCAAAGATATCTCTTCCCCTTTTAAAAAAGGAAATAAACTAAAATGACTTTTCTAGGAGTCCTATGTGGACTCACATGACTTCTGAGGCAGATGATAGTTGCATTTGGTAAATGTTTTACCTGTAGAAGAAAATCAAAGAGTGCCATCTTGGACCACTCATGATGATGGATTTCAGTACAGCCCCACTCAGCTTTGGGAACTTTACCATTCTGCCAGCATTTCTGCTTCAATAGCTGCTGATATTGCCCCCAGGTCAATCTCACTGAAGAATGGGTACTATTATCTGTTGGACTCAGTGAGGAATCCCAGAGAATAACAGGACAGGCTTGACCACCTGAAAAAGGAAAAACAGATCATAAATACAGTGCAATACTGTCAGTCTTACTTGGTCATTCTTTAGACATTGCCTAAGCATCAATAATTATGCCATTTTACAGATGTGGCAGGAAAAATGGCCAGTGACTATTAACTTGACATGCTTTGGTTAACGTGGTCTTATTCCACTTCTAAAAGCAGCTACCGCAGGAATGGAAGAAGCATAGACATTATAAACGCCTTGAGTGTATGGAAGGCTTTCTCTGTTTGAAGCAAGAGACTAATGTACAAAATCCTATACTAAACCAGAGTGTTAAAAAAGTTTACAGGTAGATTAAAAGCCTGCAATAACACTGTGAATCAATGATGTAACTTCCCTGTGATTCCAGCAAACTGTTGAAAACTTACGTTAAAGTACTTTTTCTGCATAATGGGCTCAGAAACACTACAAATTCTATACTCAAAGTGGATTTATTTTTTTATCTTTAGGATTTTAGACCTATAATGTATGACTTCACAGCTCTGAAATAATACAGGAGAATAATAGAGAGTGTGAACTTAGCATGAATAAATACCTTGACAAGTTTGTGGGGTTTTTTTTACCCAGATATAACATGAGATCTGTTTTCTATAGCAGCTGTTTTGGCCAAATTCTTTAGTTCTTCTGTGTAAAGAATATTCTGCTCTTCCCTGAAACTAAGTCAAGGGCCTTAGCTTTGGTGAATCCAAGTGTTCATCAAACAACTTTAAATGAGCTTTCCCAGGATAAGAAATGATAAATATATTTCACCTGATATCAAGTAACAGGCATATCTAAAGGAAGTGGAACTTTCCTTTTCATTGCTGATGCAATGCTGGTGTTGTCTTAAACTGCCAAGGACCCAGGACTGACTGTGGCTTGTACATATGTTACAACAAAAATCCTTTCTATTATCTGTGTGCAGACCGAAGACAAGAATATAACATCTTGGTACAGAGTGGAGAAACCATTTACCTGCAAAGCTGCTATTTACTAAGTAGAAAGTGTTGGAACACATGTGAAGCTTTAACATTTATTTATACTCATCTTGATGTTCAATGAACCTAAACTCCACACTATTGCACAATTTATCACATAGTTAAATACAGTCTAAACTGTCTCTCTGCCTTCCACATGCCCATGGAGCCAGATTCCTCTGAAAAGAACCTTTCAGAAACTCTTATGAAGGTAATGAGATCCACAGCAGCTTCACCAGGGCAAACCAGAGAATAGGAATAGCACATAGAAAATGGGTATCAGTGCCAATGGCAAGGTAAAAGCTGCTAATGTGAATGCTCCATCTCTGAGCAGCAAGAACTGTTAAAAACTGATCTCCATGTAGCTGAATCAAAAAGCAACTTGTTCAAAGGATGCTGACTGATCTAAAACAACAGGTAAGAAATTATCTTTGCCTATACCCAGCAGTGAATCATATGTAAAGATCCATCTCGTATTCACCAACAGAGCATGACACGCACCACATACAATCAAGCCCAAGAGAAAAACAAACTCCTCTCCAAAACAAGAATGTATTCCATCTTCTTTCTGCTGTGGCTTGCACTTATAAGGTAGTCCTTTTCAAGTCAACCCAACATGCAGCTCCACCACCTCTTTAACTTCCCTCACATTTGCCCAATGTTTCCTTAGGAACACAGAAAGTGCTAGGTTAACAGTTGGACTTGATGATCTTAAAGGTCTCTGCAACTAAACAATTCTATGATTAGCAACATCAAACTCTTTCACTAGAATCAGTAATACCCTTATTAGCACCATGCTCCACACTCTCCTCAGCTGAAAAAAAGCACTGAGCACTCCTGAAAATCAGGCTTCTCCGCTATTGAGGTGTCTGAGTAAGTATTTAGGAAATTAATTTGGGGAATCTTAGCCGTTTCCACACCTCTCTAGCTCTATCACCTATATTGTAGATGACTTTAGCCAAGTTAGGTCAACTATCAGTTAAGCTTCTTTTCCAAGACAGTTGGAGAAAGTCTATATAAGTGTTGGGAATTGTTATAAAAAGGACAGCTTTCTTCAGGACCAAGTCTGATCTATTATTTTTGTATCACCAATAATAGCTTATGTAACTATTCATGAATTCTTCCACAAACCAAATACATAAACAGTCTTCTAATAAAACAAACACCTCCTGTCTACCCAAAGGGGACATGATAATAGTAATATAAATACTTGAAAAATATGAATAGTACCTTGCCAGTTTCCATTAAGATACAAAAACATTTTTAAAAGACCAAGGCTAAATACAGGAAATGTTCACATTTCAGAGGAAATGGGAGCAGAAAAGATGAGCCAAAATAAAATCTTTCAGCTCTGTAATAAAATTGAATTACAGGAATATGAAACAGCAGCTTCAGTAAAGAGCAGTGACTCAAATTCTTGACATTTGCAGGAAAAACATGAAGATGCTGAATTAAAGCAGATAAGGGGTCTGATTCATAGCTGCATGAATTGGCGTGACACCACTGAAGTCAGTGGAGCTCTTCTGATTCAAACCCTGTGAGGATGGCGCTGAAGTTAACTGAATGGTGAAAAGTAAGGCCTGGCTAAGAATCAGAGCTTCCAGTTTGATACAGCCAAACCTGAGGAGGTTGAACACACTGCAAAATAAGTCTAGTGTGTTCTGCATGTGCTTCTTTCCTAATCAGCTTTATACGTTAACACAAAGGGCTACTGCTTTTCTGTTGCTGCAGGCGCATTGCACTGAATCTACCCCAAAGCTGCTTGACTTCATTTTATTTTCATCTGCTGTTTTAGATCTATGTATCTACTTAACTATCTAAAAATGATCTGCAAAATTATATGGGAAAGGTTTTTTTCAAAACTCATGTTGGAACCAGCTTCCTGGTCATTCAAACACATTTTTAAACATCAAAATATTTCTAAAAATTTCTTAGGCCCTTAGGAGCTACTGGCTCAGAATATCCCAAGCTGAATAAACTAAAACAGATGAAACCTCAGGCTGCTGAGACTAGACTACCTCAAGGTATTCAAACCGCTTCATGTGTGGTTAGGTAACGTATCACTGCATGGCTTCTTCAACATAAGCATCATCTTAGATACCCATACCCCACACCACTTTGAAAATAGTCTGTATGCTTCTTAACCACAAAGATGCTCTTGCAAATGTTACTCTTCCATCATGTGCTCGAGCTTGTACCTACAGCATTTTTTCTATCTTCCTTGAAAGATTTTTCAAACATGCCCATCACTAAAAAGAGCAAATCTTTCATGAAGTAGTTAAAGCCCTTTCTCAAACTCCTCATTGTTCATTGTAAAGCAGCACAGCTTACAACTGTCACTTTTGAAAGAAACAGTTTACTTGCCCACATTTTAGCAGGAGAGGGTAAGCCAGTGTGGAAAGATGAGAGGGACTGACATGCAGAGCATTAGTTGAATTTTAGAGTTTAACATTAAGTTCTGAGGGAAAATACAAGGGACCGATGCAGAACGCAGAGAGAAATTAGGACATTTATTTTTCTTACTTCCCCCTGCACCTTATTTGCAATGAATGTTCCTGTCCTGCACTCATACGGACGTCAGAATGAAGGAGTGCATGAAATGTGCATTAGTTGCTCTCTAGACTATGGACTGCCTTACTGCTTATCTGTGAACTTTTACCCAACAGAATATTGGAACTATGCTCTCTGGTACCCCTCTCAGAGGTACAACACTATAGCACAAGTTATTTGGGTTTTTAGACAGAAAACTGGACAGATAAATTAAAGCATTTTAGAGCATTCTGAACGCATAAGGTTTTTCTTATTCTTTGCCCTGACATTAGTGATTCATAATATCTTTGCCTGCTTTTGTATAACTTTTAGTGGGATGTCAAGGGCAGGCTGATAGTGCAGGGTATAACACGGAAAAACCTATGGCTCCATTTATCATCACGTAGAGGCCAGTAAAGCAAAATGACAAGTACAAGCAGTGGAGCCATCTATCACGTCATTCATCTACTTGCACTAAACCAACTGTGAAAGGTATTACTCAAAGGAAGAGTTTCTTGCCTGGTTTAGGAGAAAAAGTGGTTCTGGGCAAATAGTGGGTTCAATCTCTAGCTAAAAAAAGCCCAACTGAATTGAGTACAACTGTGCTTATGCTTCTCTGTACAGGATAAAACATATTTAGCCAAACATGATATCAGAAAAACAGGGGGAAGAGAGGTGGTTGTCAGCATGCAGTAGTTCAGGCCCTCAGCAAGTGGTGCAACAAAACTGCATAGGAATAGCTGCTTATTTTGTACCAAAAGATGACTAAAGAGCCTTGTTGCTACGATCCAAGGAGCCAGAGTCCTATCCCTACAGCTGTCAGCTGCAACACAGAAGCAAGCTCGCTCCAGCCCGTGTTACTCGGTTGTAGCTCAAGCCCCAACAAACACTGGCATCCTCCTGCCCTGCAAACGCCGTTGCTGAGCTACAGGCAATAAGTTCAGTCATTTTACTTAGTTTCTGTCCAAATTAATTAAGGTAGGGCTGTGCAACCAAGCAAGGACCCTTACTTCTCCTCTGTTCCTCAAGTTTTAGGGTGATCAAATAATAAAGATTCTCAGTCTTGTGGTATTAACGTGACCATCCCAAAACTCATACACACAGGGGTGAGCCTCCATTTTCTCCACAATAGACAGTTTCATGATTATTTTTTGTTGTTTTACAGGCGTAACCTTCTTTGTTTATAGATGTGTTGGAGCTCTCAACATTTTTCACACCTTGTAGGTAGCAACGGGAGTAATGCATCACTGCTTGCGTATGCCCAGAATCATGCTCTTTTAGACCATAATACTGAACTCAAAAGGGCTTTGCTCAACTATATTCCCCAGACATTTTACATTCAACTAATTCATAGCAAGCATATGAGAGAAAAAGTTGTCATACCTGATTTTTCCATCCATGATGGAAAAATAAGATAAACCAATAAAAAAAATTCAGTTGTCTTAAAAGGATATACAGTTAACTAGGGAAGGCGAGGGCAGGAAACAGAGGACTTGCATACAGTTTTTTGCTAGACTTAAAAAAAAAAAAAAAAAAAAAAAAAAGTAAAAATAATCTATGGGGGATTTGTGGAATAGGGGGAAACATAGCCTGTACAGGGATTTACTAGGCGGTTCTTTGAAACTGCTTTTGACAAAATGAATGACAGTTTTGAAAAGCCCATTTTTTAAGATTTTAATGCTACATCAAACATGTCTTGTTAGATCACATCATGACTGAGGCAAGCTAAAGGGATGTGTCATGGAGAGAGATATGTCAGCCCAGAAATCGTGTACATTCATACACACATCCATAGTCTCTAATCCTGCATTGCTTGCTTTCCCATACGAATAACCATGATTTATACAAGCCTCCCTGTAAAAAAACTTTACAGTGCCCACCTAATCTTAACTTAAATGCATATGGGTTCTAGAAATGACCTCACTAATTTTTCATATTATTTTTAAGAATATATTTTTGTTCATTTTCTCATCACAGATGTTTTCCAGATTATGCCAAACACAAGTATGTAAATAGTAATGATCTCAAGTAGATATTAGACATCTGAGTTCCAACATATTTCCAGGCTAAAGAAATGGAGAGAGACAAGGTACAGTAACTGTTCCAAATGCTCTGTTCACCCTTTAGCTGGAAAAAATGAAGTGAGACCAAAATAATGTTATTTCTCTTCTCATCACCTAGCAACACTCTTCTTGCTATAGGAACATAGCCAGTTATGAGGAAAAGAAAATTAAAGAGGGCAGAATGAGACTCTCTGTCCCAGGCAGTCCAAAATATACTGTAAGGTGACAGACAGTGAGCAACACAATGCACAATTAGCCTAATAGCAGTTTTCAGAGGCTTGCAGTCTGTCATCTCCACAGCCACTCTGTGCACAGTTCCTCCAACTGAACTACCTTAATGCCTTATGACAACTCTATAGCAATAAATCTTATTCCTAAAAATAAACTAGGCATAATGCATCTTCCATGCTCTGCAAGTATGAATAATATTCAAAAGCCTCCAAACTGTTGTTCCTAGAGATTCATTCACATTGTTATATAGGCCGCCAAAGGGAAGGTTTACAAAGCAGGAAAAAACTGGAGATCACTGGGTCCTCTTCCCACAGTCAGACTTCAGAAAGTCATTCTTGCATTAGTTTTTTGTGGGGTTGTTTTTTTTTAAGAAACACAGACTGGTGTAAAAGTATTTTGTAGAAGCTAATTTCAGCAGGAAGAAATAAACAGCAAAAACATAGCTAGCCACTTTAGCAATGATTCATTAAAGTACAACGTAGTCCTTTTGGATTGTGATTTGTGACTGTACAAAAATAGCAGCTAGGCTGAAGATATTTAACAAATGCTACCAGCAATACTACAAGTAGACTTCTAAGTCACATTACACATCTGGAATCTACCTTTAATTTCACTAAAGGTTAAAAACCAAATTTTTAATTGGAAACTTTATACTAATCCTGTAAGAGGCCTATTGAGATATTTACTGTGTATATTTTTGTCTGCATGATACATAGATACGTGTAGTGAACCTCAAAATGTACAGCAGGATTCACTGAAATGTAGGGGTTTTTTTAATTACTAGGGGAGAGGGAAGCAGTTTTTAAAAACTTTTCAGTTCCCAGAGGTCTTAGTACCACAAAAGTAGCATCAAGCTTCTGCAGGAAGGTTCCCTACCTTTCTGAGTGGGTTATCTGACCAAATACAAAACCCCTCTCCTTCCACATGCTCGAGAGAGGAATTCTTGTGCTCACTTTCAACAATATTTTATTAAAATCAATTCTAAAAGATGAGAAAACTTAAAAAAAAAAAATCAGAAATACCCATAGAATCACAGGGTATTCTGGAATTTCTTTCACCAGTTTCACTTCAGGCAGTCTGTACAACGTCATGCAATCTACAGATGACTCCCTCTCTTTTTTTTTTCCTCATTGCAGACTCGTGGAAGAGAAACTGTTACTGCCTTCAGTAGCTCGATGGTATTTGATCTAAACTTTGGAGTACTGCATACCTTGGGCAGGATAACTGCACTGCAGCAGTTACAGATAGATACCAGCTTCATCGCCCTGTAACAATGGGGTTAGTTCTCAAGCTCGCAGGAGTTAAAGGTTGTAGCTGCTGCCCCATGGTTAATGCTGGAGGGGGAAGAAAACCTCAGCACCCCACCTGCAAGCTGAAAACCATAGGAATATGTTACCTTGGAAGAACTCCGATCTCCTGCTTACAGAAGGTAAGCTCCTGTTTAGCCCCAAGATCCTATCCAAATGAAAGGCAAACACCTCGCTCATGTCGAGGGGTCTTTTGACGATGCCACAGTATCCTTGATCACAAGCAGTTCCTGAGGTGTTGGGACCTCCCGCAAATACTACCAGGACTGCTTTATGAGAAGGTACTTCTTGGATGCTCTCTATCTGAGAATCTGCCAGCATGCGCATGTTTAGGATGTCGTCTTTGCTCAGCCAAGAGGGAGAGCTCTCGCTGTAAATCCTGATATTGCTTTCCTCAGGCTGGGGCTGTGCCTTTATGGCTCCAGAAATCCCTCCTGGTCTTCGGTGACCCCTCTCCCTGATAGCCATTCCTTTTTGCCTGTGTTCATCCAGCTGGTGCTTTCTTGCCTCCAGAGCTATTGCTGCTCCCATTGTGCCCGCGGCATGCGTGGCCCTCCCTGGCTGTTGGGCAAAGGCCTCTTCCCTGCCCATAAAAGTGACTTTTGGAAAGTGCTGCCCATAGGACAAAGGAGTTGCATGTTTCTTCCTGCGCTTTGGCTTCACCGTGCCTCTGATGTTGGCAGGCTTGCTGCGCTTAGACCGCAGGGTGATATAAACTACATTTGGTGGCAGCAAGGTCCCATAGTTACCAAGCTGGGGTTCCTGGAAATTGGGTGGTGACAGGGTGCCATCCAGTGGGATGCCCAGAAAAGGAGTTTGGGCTGCATCTTGGAGACTTCTGGAACTGATCTTTTGGTGTCCTCCTTTGTGCTGGGGTAAAACATGACCCACTTGACTGACGAGGAATCCCAGATAGATCACACACGCGGTGCCCACGAGCAGATTCCTCCTTGTCCTTGGGCGCCTGCAAGTCCAGAGCCTCAGCACCCGTTGGGGGCACAGGCAGCAAATAAACAAGTTTTTGATTTTACTTGGCTGATCAAAGGTGGTCATTTCTCTAGTGAATCCACATGATGAAAACCGCGTGAAGTCTTCTGTACGTTCCAGCCAGGATGATGATGCATGATTTCCCTTCCCTGATTTGTATTTCTCCTTTTCCAAATAGTGTCCAGCATGAGTGTTGGACAGAGGCTACTGATATGCCTGGGAATGTGTTTAGCACTAAGGATGCTGACACTCCACCTTCTCAAGCTGTTAAATTCTTATCAGCCACCACAGGGGAAGTGATTGGCTTGAGAGAATGAATGCAGCCAGCTGCGTAAGCAAAGTTTACTGACTTGTAGTCTAAAAGATCTGAAGTATCTCCTTTGCAAACTGCAAAAAGAAAATAGTATTTCATTTCATTATTCACATATGGCATCTGTAGCTCTATATTTTTAAGAGGCAGAAGTTCCAGATGAGACAGTATGCATCTAGAAATTTGTCAGGATACATCTTTCACTTTCTCATTACAGTATAATTTAAACACCAAAATCATGAAATACAGGCTCAATTTGCAGTCTCAGCTAGCTGTATTCCAGCATTAGAAAAAAAGTTTTTTTCATTGAAAAAAATTAGAAAAAAAAATATCATTATCATCTTTTCCTTATGAGACAGTCTTCATTAAACCCATGTTATAAAAATGCTGTAAACTATACAATATTAACCACCATTAACTGTAGTAGTTAAATATACACATTCACTAATATAAAAATATATTAGCAGTGCCAAATTTTCCTAGATGAATATGAATTTAGTTCACATAATTCATAAACACACATTTAAGATCAACGATGCTTAATTCCCTTCACTCTTGTGAAGCCATAAATAGGACCTAGCTATAGTTTGTCAAATAAAATGACAGTGGCTTATATATACTTTCAAAGAAAATAAGATAGAATAAGTACACATTGTATATATTGCTATAAAAACATAAAATCTCTTACCAATTCAGCTTTACACAGCCTTCGTTCTGGTAAACTCCTTAGGTTATTAAAAGTAACTTAGTAAAAGCTGACGTTCTCAAAGTATTCTAGCACATATTTCAGTTTTAAATATGGTTCATTTAGGTATTTCATTGCAAGCTAAATACTGTTTGGAAGCTAACTGTACTGAGAGGTGGTTTGCATGTCAACTGCTATAAACTTACATGAACCTTACGTTATTTAAAAAAAAAACAAACCCACGACCAACAAAAAAACCCCAGCAACTTCTATTTTAAATTCTGTAATGAAAAGTCCTATGAAGTATGTGCCTTCCAAAAGCGCATTCCAGCCATTTCTAACTCCTGAGGGCCCTCTAGTGCGCTGCATGCAAATGTACGGAAGATATTCCCATTTTCAATGTCTGGCGCTTTTTAAAATTAAAACCCCCCTAACCCCTGAATTTTAGAACTTTTGGGAATCATATGTTCTTGTGATGAGAAATGGAAAACAGATAGTGGCTTTTAAAATGCTGTTAACATGCTATTAAGCAGTTCAGGAATGTTTCCTATTTGTGCTTTCCATAATGAGGCATAGCATAGTCACTATACAGCTGGAAAAGTTGAGGCAGAGAGACGTTAAGAGCTTGTGCAGAGTTAAGCAGTGAGACACTGGCAAAGCTCTGACTTCTGACTACTTGCCTAGTCTAAGTACAACATAATAAAATGTGTATGTTTGCTGCAGTTCAAGCTGATGGATATATTCTCTTCTCCGTAATTAATACGAAGGGGAATAGACAGTTAAGGAACCAATCTGAACTTATAAAACTTTGTGAGTGGATTTTTTCACTAGACATCATTTTTTATCTAAATGTGTAGTGCTGAGTTAAGACTGCAGCATTTGTGCCCATTACGAGGAAAAGAGCCGTCATATCACCTGCTTTTTCCAAAGCTGAGTTATTGGAGGAATAGGGACTATAAGAAATCTCTCTGGCCACTTAAGATGTTCTCTTTTTTTTTTTTTTACTTCAAATTTCACTGAAGGACATATCCCAAACAAAGAAGATTAATTCAAGAAACTACAAACAAGTGTATCAATAAAGTCAGTAAAGATGTAGCTACTGCTGCTTAGCATTTTTTTATACTTCAAAGAAGTCACCAGAGATGGACATTATTAAATCAGCCTTAGATGCTTGAGGGTCCCACTGAAAGATGAAGGGTCATTAGTGAGAGGTACCAGTTTTGCAGCCCATTTGACCAACAGACACTATACATGGCTCACAGTAAGAACAGCTTCCTATATCCTATTTAATACCAGTGCAAAGTGAGTACAAAATATCAGCAAAGTAATATGACTCAAACTGGGGTAACTAAAGGTAACTGGATATTGCAGCCTGAGAGTAGAATTTCACCCATAGTGCGTATTTACACATCCACGTGAAATTTTTTTGAAATGTCCAAGATAGGCTCCCCTCATTAAGGATAAATAATGGNNNGGGGGGGGGGGGGGGAATCACACATCCTTGATTCTGTTTTCACTTACCACTGACTTTGACAGCAAATAATTCAGCATGAAGCTTTTACTCCACTATATTTCTTCCAAGTGTCTTTGAACTGTTTGGGGGGATTTTACTTTATATTACTAATGGCAATATAGTTGTTGCTTGAGTTGGAAACATATTACACTGCAATAGTTGTTTTCAAATGCCCGGTTCTTCCATGTAGACAGCACCCTGACCTGTCCATTACAATCAAGCAATGCCAAAACACAGTCCATTCCAGTTACTAATAGCTTTCCTTAGCTATGACATTCCACTTAAATTAAAATTTTGGAATCTGCATAATCTTCCCACTGCAACTCTTTAAAGATTATCTGGAGGAAATTATGAAAGGATATGGAGAATTGTTCTTCACTCACTTCATTTGTAGCTTTGAAATCAGAATGAGGTGTACCCACTGATGTACAGCGTTGACTGATGAGGTGTTTTTGAGGCTTTATAATTTGTGATGATAGCAATAGTATTTCCTTTATTTTTCGTGTTCAGAAGGGAGAACTTGTTCTTTGAATGATGCACCGTTACATTCTTTGGAGTGAATGGTGGTAGGAATTCAACTAAATAAGATATTCAATATCTTGTTAATTTAGCAGATATTTGGCTTTAATTTTGGATCTTTAAAAGGTAACATATCAAGAGACAGTCTTTTTTTCAGCTCTTGTAGTGTACAGCTCCAGAACACTACTAGATTTCACAAAACAATTAAGGCTGGAATGGCTATGGACTTGTTAGGAAAACAAATGTTTATTTGTGTTTCAGGAAAGATGAAGAAAATGTTTCTTGTTCAGGTGGGTAGTATTCTTCTTTCTGGAATCACTGTTAACCCAAAGCTGCAGCAGGGCATTAAAGGGCATTACTGAGCTGACAGGGTACTTCCTCTGTTGTCATAACGTATTAAAGACCAATTTTTTGAAACAGGCTAAACAACGCCAGTTGTCTGACCAAATTCTGGCCTAGGTTATTGCGCTTTGCTTACCTATATTTAGCCTGTAATGTCAGTTAGATTCTGTATTTATTCCTTGCTCTTAACTATATCTGTGATATTGCCATCTACATCCATTAAACTCAGCTTCTCATGTCATTTCTTTTCATACTTGTATTTCATGGCCAGTGTTATCCCTTCCTAAATTTAGGAACACAATCAAAACTAGTATTGGACAATAGAAATGAATGGAAGAGGGGAATTTAAGAAGTATTTTCTAATCATTGACATCCCTAGTTATAGTTTGAAACTGTAAACAAATAGTTGAATTGCAGATTTGCGATTATTTTCCTCTTTTTTTTTTTTTTTTAACTTCTGAAATTCATCTCCACCTGTACCTGTGTTTGTAGAAGAAACAAGATCAACTTGTATTTGCGGGAAGGACTGTCACCCAGGGTGCTGCTGATGGTGCTGGACAAGCTACAGACTCTGAAGCAGCTGGTGGCCAGCACTGCCGCCAGCCTTCCTAGCAGACAGTGTCTGGCCAGCCTGCAAAAGCCGGGTGGACTGAACCAATGACCACTGCTCACAAGCTCATGCATCTTGGCTCAAGTGCTGGCAACCTCAAAGACGACCATCCAGTTATTTAAATGCTCTGCTCCATTTTCAAATCTCTGAAGATGGGAAGACAATAGCAACCCATTTTTTAGGAAATAACAAAAATTCACTAATTCACCAGGAAGTTCTCAAAACCTCCTCTTCACAGGGTTTACATATAAATGATTCTCCCCTATGCCATCTCCCACAGCCTTTCACCTTTGCATCCTTCTTAATCCAACTGAGTACAGCTTCTTCCTTCTCATCTGAATTATTATTCAAACACCTTATTTACAACTTCTTTTGTAGGTGATCATCTTCCTTCTCTAATCTAGACTGAGTACAGGCCTTTGGGATAGTGAATACTACACCTGGAGAAATAAAGAAAAACCAAAAAGAGAGAAAAACATTTGTAACAACACGGTGATACAATATTATTATCAATATAAAAAGCTACCTCGCAGCTAGTATGTTTCTCTCCAAAATGCCAGATCCAGTGTCCATTTTTACAAGTATCAGTTTTGTATTTTAAAGCAATACATGTCCTATTTTTTCATCTAAGCCTTCCTTCTTGCTCTACTTGGTCATTTGAGCTTTAAGAGATATGGGATTTAAAGATGCTTTTTTTTTAGTTTTCCAGGATGTCTCAATTTGGTTCTTCCCACTGTAGTTATGGCTGCAGAAGCTGCTGTGATTCAGCAAAGAACAAAATATTGTCTGTGCTGGTTTGCAGACCATTTTGCCATAAAAGACGGTCTTTAAGTGGACACTTGTTATAGAAGGGTCTGAAATATGAATGTTGTCATTTTCCATTTTAGTAAACACTCTGAATTCATGGACTTCCTTTCCCATATACTTTTCATCTCCAATAGCCTATGATTTCAATAAAACCAAACAGCACAAATGAATGAATCAGAATCTGTCCATATTTGAGGTGTTTCATTCATATCATCAGTGCCATTTCAACTGTTGTTAATGAAAAAAAAAAAAGCTCCAAAAGCAGCACAGTTTGAAGAAATAGTGAGGAACAGGCGAGTATCAATTCAAGTGGGATAGAGATAGTAATTTTAAGTGTTTGCTGATGACTGCTCTGACATCCATTCTTCCAAGCGAGACCAGGAACAGGATTTTTGGAAAACATTTTGGTCAATATCAGGATACTCCTGAAGCCAAAACTCAACACTGCTCTTTACCCCTGGACACTTGAAAGGATGTCATTTCAGGCTATTGAGTGTGCTCTTGCTTTCTATGTGCAGACAGTTCAATGTAAAAGATTAACACTTTTCTTAACATTTTCTTTTTTTCTGAATAAAGTAATGTAATGCATAAACTCACATTGACTTTAGAACAAAAAGCACTTTTTTCTTTCCAGGCTACATTTGTGATTATGGTATGGGATGTTGTTCCTCTTGGATGCACTACGGCTAAACTGTTTCCATAGAGATGTTTTGCAGTTCATCTCTCTAAATGTCACACAGGCAGGCATTTATGTTAAAATGGTTGATAAATGGTGTGCTTCTAGCTTTACTGAGTCCATGGGACTGAGAACCTCTTCTCCAGAGAAAAACCGCATGTCCTTATTATGGATAATGCAGATTTGATTTGCAAAATATGAAGCATTACTTTAGAAGGCTTGTGCTGTGTTTGTAAGGAGATTGATTTGGGCTGCCATCTGGAGACTGTACTCCAAGAGGACAGAGAGAAATGTTTGCTTCATGACTAAACATGCTGACTAACGGTCTGTGCTTTAGCTGGCCTGGATCAAATCCTTACAGGGAAATCGGCAAAAATATCTTCTCAACATCGTGCAAAAGAGTGGGTTTTTTTCATACTCGGTGAACAATGCACCGAGCAAAAGGTGGTAATTTTTGCGCTTAGGAAAAAACCCCGCCGTGTGCTGGCGGCCTAGCCTGGGTGCCCTGACCTGGTAGGGCCCTCTCCCTGGGCCAGGGCCAGTGGCTGCAGCACGGTCTGGCAATGCTCCTGCCTTCCCCGAGAGGCCGGCCGTGCTCCGCCGGCGCCAGCCTCGGAGGCGAGCGAGGAGCGGCAAGGAGGCCGCCCTTTCCCCTCTGGCAGCAGTCCTGTCTTCGAACCATGCCTGTGTCCCCGGGCACACGCTGCCAAAGCCGCCTGTGAGGTACGCAGGTGCGCATCCACTAAAAAATAATGAATTGTCTCATCAGCTGCTGTTTCAGACCGGGGAGGGGCAAAGGCGCTTTTACTACGCCGTGAGTGCCGAAATGTAAGGTTTCTCTTGGTGTTTCTCCCCTGCCAGGCGGGCAGCCGGCGCCCCGGAATGAGACCCGATAGGCCGCCGCCGCCGTGACGGTTCCGGGGGCGCCACCGCGGCGACAAGTCGGGCGAGAGGAACGCGGAGGCCTACCTCCCCCTCCTCCTGCTCGCCTCCACCCCCTCCGCGCCGGGGCAGCGGCTGGGGAGGAGGCGGGCCCAGGCGAAGGGCGGTGCAGGCCCAGGCAGGAGGCCGGAGCGGCGGGGGAGGCCTGTGCGTGAGCGCGGCGGGGGCTGGCACGGCGGGGTGCGGGCAGGGGGAGCCGAGGCCGCACGGAGGGCGCGGGTGAGGGATCGGCCGTTGCGGGCCCATCCCTGTCCGCCTCCCGCCCCGCCGGCCGCGGGAGCGGAGCGCCGTACAACAGGCCGGGGTGGTCAGCTGGGGTCCGGGGCGCTGGGGAAGGGAAGGTGTGCGGCTGGAGGCGGGCTCTGCGGTTCCTCTCAGGGTGCGTGGCCGAGCAGTTGCCCGGCCCGGCCCGGCCCGGCCTGGCCTGGCTGGATGGCGCTTCCTTCAGCGGCTGCCTTGGGCGAGGGCTGGGCCTGCCCCACCGGCAGCCTGGGCCTGCCCTGCGGAATCACGGGCGTGTTGGTTGGTGTCAACAGGAGAAGGAACGTCAACCTGTGCCGAGAGCTGTCGGCCGCATGTTCTTCCCTCTTGCGTGATGCCCCTTGCTAAAAGTACTGCCCAAAGAACCTCTTTCAAAAGCGTTCATCTTGGGGAAGCCAGGAAATGTTTCTTGAGCAGCTCGTCAGGGTTCGTGGTGTCACCTGAGGGCGTCATACTGAGCTGCCTCCAGACTGATAGGAGTCTCCTAAAATAAGGATGAAAGTATCCACCCTTGGTGGCAAATAGACGATGGGAGAAACATGCAAATAAACAGTCAATGTGACGTGCAACCTCTAAAAAATACCCATTCAATTACTGCAAACGGTTTCTTTGGGATTTTGGCAACAGCTTGGCTCTACCTTGAGGTGATAAGTCTCAAAGGCAGGCTTCTTGATTTCATGCCTGTTTGCAGAGATGGTAGCAATATGTTGCTGTTGCATTGAGTGAGCATCGTAATTTGTTGTGTCTCAGTGTGAAGGGAGAAAATGGTGGCATGTTTCTGAAGAAACAGTGAAAATACAGAGCACAACCTTCCGTGAGTTAAACCAGTGAAGTTAGTAGGATAAGGGCAATGTGTGCCAACAAAATTCTAGTATATTTCCTCTGCAGCTTGGGAACCTTGACATGCACTTCAGTAAGAGCTAATTAGTGAAAAATAATAATACCCTTCAATAATATCAATAGTTCCAGTTGTCTCTACTTGAGTTTCAGATAAAACCGCTATGTTCTAGTATCTTAGCAGCTCCAGCAAGTGGGTCTGGTTTGGCATTTGGCAGCTATAAACCTTTGGAGGCACATATGCTGCAAATCCCTCTGGCAATAACATAGGATTATAGAGAAGTGAAGAGGCTTTTAGTGAACCCTCTGAAGCTCTCTGATGTGCAAAGTATGTACATGCATGTGCACAAACGTATAGTCAACTTAATGCTGTGTGCCAGTTCATTATTTACTCTTGACATTGGATAATACAATTGTAGAATAATTTAGCTTGGAAGGGACCTGGATGCCATCTAGTTCAACTCCCCGCTTAAAGCAGCATTACCATCAAAGATGGAGCAGGTTACTGCGGGCCTTGTCTGGTTGAGCTGTCTCTTGAAGGTTTTAAAATGGAGTTGAAAGTCAGGTCTGAAATTTAGCCAAATTTGGAGGTAAGTGCCCCAAATTTTGGAAAGCTACAGAGTTTTAGGCAGTCTGAATGAAGCATACTCTTCCTTAGTTAATTGGAAGTTGTGTTTCCATTCTATTTTTGGTATCATGATTCCGGTTCTCCAGTTGTGCAACAGTCTTCAATGTGCACAATATAGAGATAAAAAGCGAGCAGAAAAGTTTATTGCCCTGTAGCACACAGATTTTCTTTTAGTAGATATAAAACCAAAATATTTTTAAAGTAACATTTCTCTGTACAATAACAAAATCAAAAAGGCTGATAAACCACTTTAAATTTGAAAGGTTCTTAGTATTCTACCTGCATAATGAATTATTTATTTAAAGGCTAAAGTACCGAGTCCTGCATTTATAGAGGTGCAGTGTAATAAGCTTCATTTCTATGTCCTTAGCAGCATGAACTTCTTCCTGTGCAAAACCCAGCTCTTGTGTCTTAATTGTCCACTAAATGAATTAAATGTATCTACCTAGTGAGTCAAGGTTGATGGAATGAAGATAGCTGATGTAAGCCTTTATCTCTCTTAATCCATTCTTGTGGTGTCAAAGTGTTTCTTAGCCTGTGAAGTCAGTCTTTGAAGAAATCCAAGCATTATTATTTGCATTGCTCAGTGTCTACAGGTCCCAGGTAAAACATACTGAAGGAGAAAGAGATAGGATAAATGGAAATACCATGCTGTTGTACCTTCATGTAGTGTCTTCTAAATGTCATCTGTGTTTTTCTTAAGTACTCAAGTTAAAAATATACTGACATCTTTTGAGGGGAAAAATTATAGAAACGAAATGGTTATATTAGTTGTGGGATTGAACTTTTCACCTGCTAATGCAAATAATTAATTTCAGCCGACCCTGATGGCCTTGATGAAGCTGTAGATAAAAGCACAACCTCAGCAGAAGGAGTTCTCAGTGTCCTAAGGACTCCAGAGAAGGTAAGACTGGAGGGTAAAATAACATAAAAGAACCTGCAGCACCTCAGCTTTTCCTTTTGTGCGGAGGGTGTAGTCACAGCACTGCTTACAAGACTTGGCAAAATTTCCACCATCCTATTTCAGATTTTTTCCTCCAGGCAGTAGCTATTCCACCTACACTGGGGATTGTCAAACTGCATTAGGATGTCATTTGAGTCAGTATAAACAGCATTACTTGGACAACAGGATTGCATGCGTATCTGTATAAATATGCCCCTTTATTCTCACAGCATATTAAGTATCCTGTTGCCATTTGAAGTTAAATTTCCAAACACTTTTCTTATATGTAGTCTTTTAGGTGTGGTGTTAAGATTATGTATGCAAAGATCGTATTATTATAGCTGTTCTCAGAGCCACCTTTACTGTCAAAGTCATAATCTATATCAAAAGGTATATATGTGTTACTTCTGTTGAGTGTAACCTCAAGATGAATCTCCCACTAAAAAGAAAAAGAAGGTATTATGGGGTTAAAAAAAAATCTTTGCCTTTCTTATTACAGTTATGCAGAATGAACGAAGAAACTTTAGAGGCAGTTTCTCCCTTTGTTCCCCACAGAAAAAATGAGCCTTTATTCATGTTTTGTATCAGTTAGAGCAATCCCTGTGGTTACCTTCTGATCCTATATTGATCCCACTGTGGCATCTGTAGAATCTCTGCGCCTGTTCCTGACTTCTAGGCAGCATAGCTGCAAATTGCTATAGCTTCTTCTGCCAATTAAGATTTTGTCTGACCGCTGCTTTTTTACATACCCCAGTGTGACCCCACTTTGGCTACAGGAATAAGGAATTTTCTGATGGGGCATCTCCCTAAACCATCAGGGCTTCCCATAGGCCTCACAGATTCAAGTCCTCATAATCTTTGAGTGCATCTCTACGTTCACGTTGTTGTATGTTTTCAGACATGCTTTTCTGTGAAGCTGATTATGAAATACACAATAGTGATTTTTTTGTGCATCTGTTCTTAAGTTATTCATTCACATTTTATGGCAGCTTTTCATGGGATTCTACAGTATACTTTGCGGTTCTTTAGAGCTTTTGAGAGATTGGTAAGTAGGGGCCTTTAAGTTTCAGATTTCTGAACTAGGTTGGTATTATTAAATAACTCCACATTTTTAATTCCACTCTCTGATTTAAAATCTGCAGCAAAACAACTCCACAAAAAGAGGCACCTTCAGAGCAAAGATGAACATCGGGCAAGCTTACAGTACCTTTAACATCAGCAATGGAACAGATCTGGCTATTGGCTTTACCTCTTCCACAGTAGCTGTCCTTCTATTTGGGACAAACTTTGTGCCTGTTAAGAAATTTGATACTGGTGATGGTAAACTTATTTATATTATTTTGTTGGTTTTGGTATTTTTGCTAATAGAAATAATATTTTGCCAGCAAATATGAGAATTTCTATAGTCAGTTATAAATATTGTCACAGCTTTAATCCATAGAGAATGTTTTAATTTTCTTTGCTACTGTTAGGATATAAAGCAATAATGTATTGGTTCAGGATGTGGCAAACCTTTAGAAGTGCCTTTATATGTGGTGGTGTGCCTTTGACAGTGACAATGTGCATTTCATGAGCACTTCACAATGGAAAGTGAAATGCCCTTTCTTCTATCCTTGTGGGGATTCTCAAATGCATACAGTGTTTTTTGTACTGTAAAAGCTGATGGACTTTGGAATATTGCCTTTCAATTGTGGATCTAACATAAAAACAATAAAAAATTGAAATTTTAATACTTTTATTTGGTGGCTCCGTAAGAGGAAACAATAGCTTGTATTTCCTACTTGGAATTTTATCACTTTACTAGGTTCATGTTTTATTTGCATGTTTATATGAAGCATAGTCAATTACTAGATCCCTAAATGAATAAATCTGCCATTATGCTAGTGCAATAATGGTATCTGTATTACAGGCAGGGTATAACCTCTCTCTCTTCTTTGCACCAAATATGGTCCTAACAAGACAAGGCTAGACTTTAAAGCAAAAGTCTTAGCTCAGCTGGCATAAAGTTAACTGGTCTGCCTAGTTGACCTTTAGAGAATCTACAGAGGTAGAAGAGATCTGTCCAAAGTTTTTAGCATCCTTGATGTCCTGGATTAGTGGAAAAGCCTGAGCCCAGAGCTTTGAAGGAGTTTTGTCCTCTGCAGTCATCTGTGTTAGCTGCTGCTAGGGTGGTGGGAGAAGTTTACAGTAACTGAATATCCTCTTTGTCAGAAGCCTGTCAAAATTTTCATGTGTTTGAGAATCAGGGATGGTGTAAACTTTGTCCAGCAAAGTATCTTTTGTGGCTGCGTAGGAAGAATGCATGGCAAGGAAAAGGTTTATAACAGAATTATAACACCCCATCCTAAAATACATCTTCTGAATATATTGTAACATGGTTCCCTGAAATTCACAAAGGAGATGGCCACCTTTCAATTTTTCTGTACTATTTTATCTAAAATATAGTATGTTGAGATTCACACATGTATTATTCTACAAGTTCTTTATTGTGTGCATTCAATTTTTCCATAGGCATGTTCTTCCAATGGATTCTCTGTGCCTCCATATGGACAGTTTCTTTGGTGGTCAATTTAATCCAGAATTGCCCCCGGTTTTGGCCTCTGGCTATGGTTGGGGGTTTCGTCTGGGCTACAGGTAAGGATAAAGAGATTCTATTTCTTGAAACACAAAGTAATACTAACTCTTTATAAAAAAAAAAAAAGTGATAAAAACTTGGCCATATATTGGGTAGTAGTTATTTGGCTATTTATAGTCTCAGTACTAATGGAGATGTACCTTTTTAGGAAATATTATTTTGGAAAATTATTTTGCTTATATGGGAAATATTATTTACTTATATTATTATGCTTATTTTATAAGCAGCAAATTCACACCAAAAATAACTTTAAAAATGGTACTGATGAAAAGTCCATGTTTAATGTATTTATTTTTAAAAAACACTATTTCCTACCACCTTGTAGTTGCCTAAACTTCTTTGCCTTCTGAACAGTCACAGAATCTAAAGCAAAAATATACAAGATCACAGTCTAGTTTTTAGCTGATTTTGACTTTGTTTTCTGTATTTCAGGCAATGTTACAGTTGTCCCTATTGTTAAAACTATTGGCTTAGCTCTTGGTCTTTTGATATGGGCTTCTTTTAATTTGCTGACAGGTTGGGCAAGTTCAAGGTGAGTATGTTTAAGTCTTAAGTCATGCTCATTAGTAACTGTAGTGAAAACACTATCACAAGTAAAGAGGATTTATCATATATATGTAAGATCTTTTTCCCTCTCAGTGGAAAGTTCTCAGGTTAATTATTTTATCTTTTTTTGTTTCATCTGTCTCAATAGGAAGAAGAATACCCAGTCATGTTAATTAACATAATCGAGTGAATAAATAATGTATTTGTTAATGTAAAACTATTACACTGTTTGTATTTTTTTTTCTTCTACAGCATGGGCTGATAAAATAATTTAAATTAACTTCAATTTTTAAACACCCAGGTTAAAAAAAGATCAATGTAAATTAAATTAGTATAGAGCTTATTTTTGTAAGGTAGACATAGCTTTCTGCAGGCCAACTGAAGCATCGATCCAATATTGCAAATATAAACTTAAACAGAATTATTTACATGAGTAAAGATTTCCAAGACTGGGTTATAGAATCATAGAATGGTTTAGGTTGGAAGGGACCTTAAAGATCATCTAGTTCTTTAACTATTTCGATGCAGTCAGTGCAACTAAGTAACTGGTTAAATATTCCAGGTTTGGTTGGTTTGGAATTGACCCAGAAGAGGTATCAAGACCAATCTTAAATTATATTGGAGCTGGACTTTCACTATTAAGGTAAATTTATTCTTATAATAAATTTCTGTAGTGTCAAATATATATTTAATAACCATAGGGACAATTTAACTAGAGAGCAAACGTATTATAGTATTTTTTTGCAAATTGATTTACTGCAGAATTCGTGAGCTATCCATACCTAGCTGGTCAGTGTTGTATTTCAGATTAGAAACATACATGATATCCAGTACAGTGGTGAAATGGTTATTCGTAAACACAGAAATATATTTTTATGCTGGTAGGCACGTTCAAGCCAAAGCAGTGATGCACTGATTGTCTCCCTAGCTAGGTCATTAAATTGGTTCACTTTCCCCAAATTTTGTGAGAGGAAAAACTGAGTAGAAGAACCTTGGTGAGAAAACCTCTGTGAGATTTCCAATCTGACTTCGCTCAGTCAGGGGTACAAATCATTCCTCTTAACTGTAGAATATGCCACAGGACCCCTTCCGAGATTGCCAAGCAAAGAGGCTTTGCAAAGCCCAGAGGCTTTTCATTATCTGCTGTCTTTATCAGCTGCCTGTCTTGTAACTTGTAAGCCACATTTACAACAACTCCCAGACAATGGCTTCCTTTGGGATCTTCAGAAGGACTTCTACTCTTATTTTTTGTTTATTATTTGTATGAGTGCACATTTTGGTTCAGTCACAGAGGATGTTGTGTAGCAGTGTTCTTACTTTCCAATTGGGTGTCCAGGAAGGTCTTTCTAGGAACATAACAGTGACCCTAAATCTTAGGGGCAGTATGCTTGCCATAAGCATGCTAAGCAGCAGATGCACATAATGCCTTTAGGAAAAGAAGGGTGTTAAGAACATGGAGATGATGAAGCCATTCTTGATTGCTGGTAGAGAGCTGCTGTTTTAGATTCATGAATTTTGCTTCCATTCTTCCTCTTTCCTAAGAGTCTGCAGCTTTTTACCCGTTACTGTTGTATGTACCACATGATTTTGTGAAGTACTCGCAAAATAGTAGCAGTACTGCTATTCCTGCCTGATGAATTCAGTCAGCTCACCACCTGCTTCCTGCCTGTTTCTGAGATACCATGGAGGAGTGATCAACAGGGGAAAAAGATTGTGACCAAAGATGTTTTTCTGGCAAGCTGCACAAAGCCCACGTGTGTTTCTCTGCAAAGTATTTCATTTTAGCCTCCTGTGTGGAACCTGTATGTGTTTGTCTAGTCCCTTTGGAGGAAGCTGACATCCTATTATACCTATCCCTGTTCCTTCAGTAGGAGATGAATCATTCTGCAAATGGAGATGTTCTGTTTACAGTTATGAGAAGCAATTCCAAAATCATTACAATACCTTTCATAAAAATAAAAAACAGATCTGGCCAGTTCTGATTTACACATATTTACCTGATTTCCTGGAGCTGGGGGTACAAGTAGTAATGTTACCCTTTCTTCTTCATTTTATTCATTTAGTGCACTGGAGCACCACTGAGCAATACCCCTTCTTCCACATAAGCATGAGGCCCTGTAGGAGCAGTAATCCCTCATGCACATGTGATGGAAGACTAAAAGTTAACTTTTTTCCTTGATCACAGAGACAATTCTGTGCAGGTTTAAGCTGTTCCATATAGAATTTTCCTGCAGATGTTCCATTGTATGTGTGGTTTAGTACAGAAAGGTGCTGATAACCAAAGCAACTGTTGTTAACATGTGGTTGTAACTACACACAGTAAAAAAGAGACATTTCACTCCCATTACATAGAAGAGAGACCTATAAAGTGATACAAAGAGTAATTTATTTACTCTCACTTAACCTGTTTGTTAAGACTTAAAAGCAATTGCATTTTTAAAATATGTTGAAGTGACTCTAGGGCAATAATGAAAATAAAGTAATAAGCCTCCAAATATAACTTTTGTCTCTGGACACTAAATGTTATGTCCTTATGAGCTGACATGGTATTTATTGGTGTATTTTTCTCTTCTGAGTGCTGTCATATTTCTTTTTATAAAAACTGAAGTCCAGAGTTCTTCAGCTTCATTAGAAAGCACGCCTTTACTGAGAGAAAGTGTAAGTACTCTACAGTTGTTATTTTACAGCAGTAAAAGTACATATCCATTTAAAAACAAAAAATATGCTTAATGTTAACCAGATTTGCTAGGATTTATGGTAGACTACATAGAGCTACATAAATCTGCATTGTTTGTATTTAATTTGTGGATCTTTTGTATCCATTCGAATGTGGAGGAAAAGCAAGCTATCAGAAGTACTCAGCATGGATTCACCAAGGGGAAATCATGTCTGACTAATCTGATAGCCTTCTATGATGGCTTGACTGGATGGATAGATGAGGGGAGGGCAGTAGATGTGGTCTACCTTGACTTCAGCAAGGCATTCAACACAGTCTCCCACAGCATCCTCATAGGGAAGCTTAGGAAGAGTGGGTTAGATGAATAGACGCTGAGGTAGATAGATAACTGGTTGAAAGACAGAGCTCAGAGGGTTGTGATTAGGGGCACAGAGTCTAGTTGGAGGTCAGTGACGAGTGGTGTTCACCAGGGGTTAGTACTGGGTCCAGTCCTCTTCAATATATTCATCAATGACCTGGATGAGGGCATAGAGTGCACCCTCAGCAAGTTTGCTGATGACACAAAGCTGGGGGGGTGACTGACACACTGAGGACTGTGCCAGCATTCAGAGAGACCTAGACAGGCTGGAGAGTTGGGTGGAGAAGAACCTTATGAAGTTCAATAAGGCCAAGTGTAGGGTGCTGCACCTGGGCAGGAATAACCCCATGCACCAGTACAGGTTGGGGGCTGACCTGCTGGAGAGCAGCTCTGTGGAAAGAGACCTGGGAGTCCTGGTGGACAACAGGATGACCATGAGCCAGCAATGTGCCCTCGTGGCCAAGAAGGCCAATGGCATCCTGGGGTGCATCAAGAANTCAGTGGTGCCCAGCGACAGGACAAGAGGTAATGGGCACAAACTTGAGCATAGGAAGTTCCACCTAAACATGAGGAGGAACGTCTTTACTTTGAGGGTGGCAGAGCACTGGAACAGGCTGCCCAGAGAGGTGGTGGAGTCTCCGTCTCTGGAGACATTCAAAACCCGCCTGGACGCGTTCCTGTGCAGCCTGCTCTAGGTGACCCTGCTCTGGCAGGGGGGTTGGAGTAGATGATCTCCAGAGGTCCCTTCCAATTCTCTGATTCTATGTGAAGGTTTTTCCCAGGTGTTCTTTCTCTATGGTTGGCATTGAATGGCTTAGAAGTCCTTTTTCATTATGAGAGACATTATATGAAAGACAGAGTGTATTACTTTCCTATCTGAGAAGAAGAAGTAATTTTAGTTAAAACTCAACTACAAAACTAGAAGGGTGCTTAGATGAAAGGCAACAGTGTATAACTCTTATCCACCAGATTTTTGACACATTACAGAGCCAGGAGACTGTCAAGAGTCGCTGATTCTCAGCATCAGCTGTGGCACATGTTGGAGGCCAATGAGGGGTGCTAGATTGGCTGTCACTCCTTTGGGAGCCCAAAGTATGCAACAAAAGCTGGAGAACAATAGGCTACTACTACCATTGTACCTTACTCTTGTAGGTCAGTGCTCAGTTGCTACCTGAACGGAGAGCCCCTCAGAGTTTTCTAGCTGTGCTCAATGCTCACTAGAGGTTCTAGTCTACCAGACCAAATCACAGAAGACAATCTGATTGCAGGATTAGAATAAAAGGATGTTGTGATTTCTTTATGCTGCAGACAGGGGTGTTCCTGTCCCTAATATTCTGATAGTAACACCAGAGCTATCAAGAAAAGGCAAAACTACATCATAAATAGAATCTATAGATTAAATCATTAATCAAATTTAGGGAAGTACAAGTTCTGAAAGTCAGATCTACCTGCATGCAGATTAAAAAAATGTTAGTGAACACTCTCTTATGTAGTAAACCCAAAGTCCATATCTAAACTCGTACTTGTAAACTTTGAGGTAAGTAGATACAACTATTAGTTTATTTTATTTAAAAAAATACAATTCTACTTTCTTCAGAGTATTTCTATAAATTCTTTTTGTTTCTCCTTCCATTTTCATCTTATTTTCTTAGAGCAAAACTGCTCTGCTTAATACAATGTTTGATTTAAAAAAAAAAATAAACTAAACTTACATGAAAACTTTTGGTTTTTTGCAGTCTATTAATGATTCTGAAGATACTTCTGATGACTCGTGGGTGAACAGACTTTCTCCAGCAAAAAAGAGACTCATGTAAATTATTAACAGTTCTTTTACTGGTGCAGGCCAAGTAGTCAGGGAAAGTAGTTGAACATAGCATAAGAGCAGAATTTGCGTCCTGTGGTTTTCCTAGTGCAGTCATGCACTAATAAATAACAGTTTTTAATGTAGTAGTGTAGTGTGCATGTCTATATATAAACAGCTGCACAACTAATTAGATTATTTCCTTTTCACTGTTGAGTATGCTTTACCTTGGTAATGAAGTATTAGTTATGACTACAAAAGAACATTTCGCAAAGTAGATAGCAACTAAGTAATTACAGAGCTGTTTTTTACCACCTGGTTGATTAGCACTCTAACATAGAAGGAGCCTATGCCAATAACATGCTTCCAGATACGGTTTCCAAGTGAATACATCTTGAGAAGGCATGGCAGTATGGTAAGGGGACAGCAGGAGTGCTCCAAGGTGGAAGCAGCAGCTTGCAAGGAGCCAGTGTAGGGAGTGGAGACAACGAAGAATACAATGATCTGGAGGTGGAGAAGGGGACTAAAGAGGCAATGAACCTGGGAATAGTTATAAAGAATATATAGACTGCAACAGTGAAGCTGAGGGTGGGAGCATTTTAATTATACTTTTGTTTGTTTTCTCCTAGCTCTGCTTTTAGGAAATCCTAGTTAGTTGATTTCTCTTGTCATTAATCTAGTCTGCAGGCTCTTGAGGCAGGCGAATTGTCTCTGTTGCTTGGCCAAAGTATAGGAAAACTGAGTTACTGTGTTGAACCATTTCTACACTTAAAAATAAAAATGTGTAAATATGTATTATTTTTATAGTGTTGCTAGCAATTTTCATATGATACACAGACTTTAACAGCAATACTGGACTTGTCTTAAGTGTATTGTCTACTTCCCTAATTAATGCTAGGCTATTTTCTCTGATTTTTTGCTCTTTTTAAAGAGGATGTAGCCTGGCCATAGTAGCTGGAATACTCTACGGTTCCAGTTTTGTACCAGTACTTTACATCAAGGACCATGGAAGAAGAAATGAATCTATATACACAGGAGCAAGTCAATTTGGTAAAGGCTAATAGATCACTTCCACTTTATTTTGTCAGTATATTGTGTTCTGCTGCTTTTGTAAAGGCATAGAGTGAAATTCTTGATATGCCTGAAAATATACCATGACAACTTGTCAGTTCTGCAGTATGTTATATGTTGTCGTAATCATGGTACTAGCACTCCCTTTGTCTCAGAGGAGAATTATGCCGTTAAAAGAACAGTGACAAACAGCCCAGAGGATACCATACTTAACTCATGGCTATGTTCAGAAGGCATTAAATACTAGCACTCTCAAAATACAAAGTTTGTATGCCTGGAACACGAGGTAAACAAGGCACAACCTGTACCAACTGCCAAATTAGTACACCAGTAAAGGAAGAGGAGAATGTTGATCATAACTAATAAGCAGAAGAGATATATAACAACATAAATAATTAAAACCTTGTAGTTTTTGAAAGGGAAACATTTTAACATAAGCCTAATCGCCAATTTCAGACATTTCCCCAGAAACGCTTTCCTTAAGAAATTGGTTGTTATGTCACATACAATTTCTCTTGAATACTGCAACTTACATATTCCCCAGCAAGACAAAACAGATGTTGTCATTACTATAGCTGCCTTTCTTGTTGAGAATTTACAGCTCCAAGGAGATAGACATCACCTTGCTACATGCTTTTGCTTTACCATGTTGGAAATACCCTCTTTAGCAAATACAAAGTCCATAAAGGTTTTATTATGGTTAATGACTGTAGTGATCAAAATCATGTTATGTTCTTCAAGATAAAAGAAGGACAAAACTGTACTGTCTTTAGCTTACACAGTGCATGCAATTGTATTGCCTTTAAATGTGAAGAAGAGAAAAAAGGCTATATATAGGAATACAAATGTATATGGTCAGGAGAGGATGTAGTTATGTAAAATCCCCACCCCACTTTTGTAGCCTCATCTGAGGATTTTTTTTAAGGTTTTTAATAAGTTAATTCAGTAGTTTGACTAATAGAATTCCGAAAATAACAACTCACAGAAGTGCATAAAAGCCTGTAATAAATGCTAGGGTCAACACAGCAGTTAATTCATATTTAGTATATGTGTTATTGACCAAATCCATCCATAATCAGACTGGCAGCTGTGTTCATCACAGTTGAATTTGATTTGTTAGCAGTAAAACCTTATGTGTTTTTGTCTATGTGAATGCTATCAGTGAAATAAATTTAGTTAAAATTAATAACTGATGTTTTGGACTAATATAACTTTGTAATTTCGCTTTCAGATTTAGATTATGTTTTCGCACACTTCAGTGGAATATTTCTCACAAGTACCATCTACTTTTTGATCTACTGTGCAGTTAGGAAAAATAAACCTAATGTTTACCCCCAAGCCATATTGCCAGGTATGACTGTTTTTTAAATTAGCAGTTAATTTCAGTCACTTCGTCTGACCATTTTGCAGTTCAAAGATACATGTTGGAATTGTAGTTTGCTTTTTGAGTCTCTTCATTTGACTTTTTGTCTCTTTTGAAAGATCACTCCTATTAGGTTAATTAAAGTTAGGAAACAATGATAAATTTTGTTCTAATCTGAAACTAGAACAAAATGACGTTTCATATGGTGGATTTTCAAAAACTAACTGCCAGAGTGGAGAGCACATTGCCCAGAAAATTGTGAACTTTAATTAATTTGCTGCTTTAGCTAGAGTAGCTGATTTTATCCCTTGAGCTTTGGTTTAGATTATCAGAGCCAGCTTGTTGAAGTAGTTAACATACTAAAATACAAACATACAGTTTCTGTATTGTGCTATAAATATAAATGTTCCACAAATTGCTGTCTATACCTTGCTGTGCATGTTTTTGATTGGGATTTATTTTTCTAGGGTTTGTTTCTGGTGTGCTTTGGGCAATAGCCAATTGCTGCTGGTTCATAGCCAATCACTATCTCAGTGCTGTGGTCAGCTTTCCAATAATTACTGCAGTAAGTATACATAAATTGAAAAAAAAATAATCTGTGACTAGAAGTAGAAGTGAAGGGTTGTTTTTTTTCCCTCCCATTTGTGGAATTAAGTTGAAAATATGATGTGTCTAGAGCATTTTAATAAAGAGTACACATTGCCTCTTCTGCTTGTCTGCGCTAGCCTTTGGTTTTTTAGGAACATACATGATTGTGACAAGTACCGTCTTGGTCAATGCCAAGCGTAAAAACACAGAAGGATTGAAAGTGTGAGTCCTTAGGTTATATAAAAGCCAAAATTCTGTTATCCAGAACTATATCAATATTAAATAGTAAACCGAAGTGATTAAAAGAAGAAACATTTTATGCTTTCATCCCAGCAAGTACATTCTGTCCTGGATGTTTTCATTTGTGATTTTTATCCTCTAGCAGTCATTTTGCTTGATTAAGCCAAGTATTTTTTCTTTTACAGCTCTTGAACAAACAGAACAGATTATGTATTGTTGAAAATAATGTTCTTATGCAAATGAGGGAAAAATAGATTGGCCCGTTTTGTCTGGTTTATTCCTATTTATGATACTGTACCTTTAAAGCACTTCTAATTTCTAGAAGCTTCATGAATTCCCTCACTAGGTAAAAATAAACTTTGCCTTTATTCTCTTGGCAGTCTACTAGATGGTGATTCAAAGGTGGATAACTTCTGGCAAATGAGCGTTCATAAATATCAAAACCAAAGTTTTGCTGAACAGCTGTATTTTGGAAGCAAACTAATGAAACAACATTAATAGGGATTAAGCTTTGCCTCAAGATGCAGTAAATCAGAATAAACTGCAGTATGCAACGAAGAAAAAGACTTGGGATCATTCTAATTAGAAATTGAAGGATTAATGGAAAGCAGCTTTAGTAAATTAGTTATCAGTATGTCTAAAGGGCAAGGATATAAAATAAATGAAATGAAAAATTTAAGGACAGCACCGATGAGAAACTGCCTATCTGGACCACAGGTTCAGAACTGCTGCTTTACTTCGTCCTAGAGAGAATTTCAGACAGCTATTCATCACATCCCTTTAACAGTTTGTTTCATTTTTAAAATGCATTCCTCTCGCAGTGTACATTATCTAGAAAGTGAAATAACACCTTAGCTATTATTCAGATAGTAGCTGGCAATTTCATTAGGAAACAGCACCCACAAATATATTCAGCATGAGACACTGTTTCCTGCTGGCCTAAATCTGTGTCCTATCATCTGTACTGAAGATGGAGAGAGGAATATCACTGTCCAAACATCTGTCAAGTGTTTCTGAGAACAGCTCTAATGGGAAGCATTAACAGAGCCAGTTTTCGCTTCATGTTCAGATAATATTTTCTCATCAGTAATGAAAATTCAGATCATTGCTCCCACAGGGGAAAAACTATATTACCAGGTGTGCCTGGAAATTATTGTTGTGTTTCACTGTTTGCTGTTAGCTAGGAAATCTGTACAATAACATCACAGATAATCAGTGGTTTTCCTGACCTGTCTGTCTGGCTTTGTGCTTTGTCCAGATGCCTGCTATACAGGAAATACATTTATGTTCCAGTCTCTTGATATAATACTGAGTGATAAAATCAAACATTGTTCAACTAGTTAGTCATGCTAATAAAGGCAATGTTAGGAACATCCATGGTAGTTGCCAATAAACCTGAATCATCCTCTGAAGTGTGGTTACATTGTGGACTGTAGTTTGGACTAAGGTGAGGCATATGATGTGGAGCCTACTAAAAGAACATATAACAGCCAGTGCAGACAGTGTAATTTAGAAAGAAGTTGTGCCTTCTCTGGAAAAAAAAAAACAACTTTCTTGCCTCTTTAGCCCTTCTCGAAGATTTTATTGTTTCTTCCTTCATAAAGATTTCAGTGATGTTTATGCTTTTGCCATGAGTGCTGTAATTATACAGAATGGAAAGGCCTAAAATTGTTATCCAGCTAAAATGCAACCACCCTGAGAACAATAATGAGAAGGCAGTACATTTTAATGAAATTCTGTAATGTACAAACGAATCTTATTCCTTAGGGTCCTGGCCTTGTTGCTGCAATGTGGGGAGTCCTTGTATTTAAAGAAATCAAGGTAATCTTATTAGGTCTCTTATCTAGTCTCTCTTGCTTGTCACTAGCTTTAGGAACAGCATGACTTGGTATACAGCTGTATCTCTTTGATTTCTCCTCCTTACAAGTATTTATTGTGAAGCTGAAAGTCATATCATGCAATAGTAAGTTTTCCAAGAAGGATGAAAAACTGCAAACAATTTTTATGGGAATGAAGATTTGCATTCCATAACTATGTTAGCAACAGTGGGAGTAAATGAAGATTGCAGCAGGGCCAGGAACCAGGGTGCCAAGCACAGCCTGAGGCTGAGAACAGTCTTTATTTGACCCAGTTCTTTCAAGGGGTGCAGGGGAATGAACAGTTATCAAGTTCACCAGAGGACCAAAAAATGAGACAGAGGTTAGTTGGCCTTGCTGATTACAGTATAATGTAGAGATCTTAAATTGATATGGCAGTGATTACCAATAACAGGCTAATTACTGGATGTTAGCATATATGGCAGACATTATTTCTCCGGTGGAATTTGAAGCATTGAACTCTAGCAGTGTAATTCTCAGGTTCCCTTAGCTAATCTGTCATTAGGGATCATCTTTCCCGGTATTTTTGGTGACTGTGTAAAATGTGTTAGACATCCTTGGATCAGGAACTAGAGGTTCTCTTTCTCTCTCCCTTTTCATACATTCTGGAATAGTCTCTGCATAAGAGCTTACTGCTTAAAATAGACAAAAGGTCTTTAAAAATACTTTTTTAAATTGCTGAATTAATTTTGTGAATATTTTACTGAGCGTACGGCATCATAGATTCCTTGTATTAAACTGTTTTGAACTGCAAATACGTTACAAACATGATATGAAATAAAATGGTATAAAATTTACCATTTCATTTAATGGATTTATTACTTTTGCCATAAAATGAAATCCTAGTTTGTTTTTTTTGTTGTGGTGGGTTTTTTTTTTGTGAAGTGGTAACTATTATGACAATATGAGATTTTTCTTTTTCTCTCTCTTTGCCCATCCAGGGACTGAAAAACTACGTGTTACTCTCAGTAGCATTTTGCATCATTTTAGCTGGATCACTCTCCACAGCTTTTTCTAAAGTTTGAAAAGATCTTCTGGACCAGTAGATGGTGCTACTGTTTAATATAATCAGATGCAATACATAAAAATTCTCAAAATGTATGTCCAACGCTTACCTAACTTACTTCAGGAAAATGAAAAAGAAAACCTTTGCTAAATGTTCCCATTTGTCATGAAAGAAAATCTGGAAATGTTTGTTTCTGCATTTCTTGGAACAGTAAGAATATCAAAGGATTTTATTAAATAAAGCTAAATGATTTTATAGTTACTAATTACTCTTTTTTTCTGGTTCAGGTACTAAACTTTAAGTCATCATAAATTGCAGTTCACTGTTGGGATGGTGGATAAAGGGATTTTAATTCTTAGTATGTAATACTGTATGCATTTATAAGCTGATTTGTTTTATTATAACATGCTGTCTTACTGACTTGAATATAAAATATGTCTTGGAATATTCTTTGTGTAACTGATGCACATGAAAATGTGAAGCATTTTGTTATTGAGAAGCATTATTTTTTAAAGTCGTTAGTTGACATAAACACATGATCTTCCAATCACTTCAGAATTTTGAAGGAGATATTAAAAAAACAGTGCTGTGAAATAAATTACTTGTGTTTGCTGCTAAACTGTTTGTTTAGTTGCAAGAACATTATGTAGTAATCAGGATACGAATAGTTGGGGAAGTTTGGAGGGTTTTGTATGTTTGTAAACATTACATTTCTGTGTTGCAATATGAGCTAAGTATGTGGTTCAAAGTTTGTTTCCAAATAACTTTGGGCATTTTACGTATACTTACTTTCTTTTCTATGTGGCATATTCGAATCTTAAAAATCACGGCTGGCAGTATTTATTGCATTGAAGCATCATGCTAAAACTACCCAATCGTTCTTCTACCCAATGCAAGGTCATCTATATGTAAGTCACATCTGACAACTGTTGTCTACTAGTTTCTTTAAAAACATAAATAAAAGAAGTAGGTTTCACAACATTTTTAGGCAAACTAACCAGCTTCTAACCACTTCTAACTACCTGTCCTGTTAGAAAGCCCTAACATCCAAAGGGAATTCCCTAGGAGGAACGTTATATCCGCTGTTCCATGACCACCACTAACATGGAGAACTGTTTATTTTCATTCTCATGGCAACTGACCTTTCTATAGGCAAAGAACATTGTCTGAACCTCCTCTTAGTGTTTTCTTCAGTATATTAGATAACACCAGTCTTGCAGTCTTCCACTGTTTGTCATGTGCTCATCTCATTTTTCTTGCTCTTTCCTGAGCTCTCACTAAGTGGACTAGATCCTCCTAGAAAAACTAGATACGGCAGTCAGACTACAGTCTTACAAAAACCAAGAGCAGCAGTAAGCATTTTTCTTTCATCCACTTTGCAAGCTCTGTTTGTGGTTACGCATCATAGTATGACGCTTTTTGCCATCATGGCTTGATATCGTTCACATGTTGAGATTGCAATCATAATTTCTCCCTTCCACCCTTCTTTATCTACTATTTGTCACATTTGATCTTAGAACTGTTACTTAGCCCCATTTTTCCCATCCCGTATTGTTTATTCCTACCCAAATGTCAGAAGTTGGTGTTTGACAGGTTTTTTCCCCCTTGAGGCATTTCTCTAATTTTGCTCTGTATGTTAATCCCGTTCTCCAACAAGTTGGCAGCATTTTCCAGCCAGATGTCACCTGCAAATTTAATAAACTTACTCTCTAATTATTGTAAACGGTTTATGAACATGCTGCATGATACAGGCCTTTACTTACTTTTTGGAACGCAATGTAATACTTCTTTTCACTCTGTCAGGGCAAAATTGATTACTCTTTTGAGTACAATTGCCCTCTGTCTTACCATAGTCTTATTTAGACTGCATTCTCTCAGCTTTTATGTAACATCTGATATAGTTGTTCAGGTGAAGATACATGATGTGTACCATCCTAGTACCTGATATTGGCAAGAAAGCTGGCCAGTTTTCTTTTCAATATCCAGGTCAGACACAATTTCTTCTTGGCAGATCCTTGACTGTTACTTACCTAGCCATTCTATTGACTCACACAAGGAGGAGTAGTTAGTTCACGTGTTTTTGAAATAACTTGAATTAAATTGGACATTTATAATTTCGCTGGATCTGTTTCCCCTCTTGAAGATCACAAGAACTTCTGTATTTCTCCATATACTCCACGCCTGAAAATTGCTGATAAACAAAGATGTGGCAAAACCAACATATGGTGTTTTCAGGCTTCTCTACTTCAGAAATATGCTTTAATATGTCAGTTCCTTCCCCGTCGGTATTAGTTCTTATTTCTATGACAGTATTCACAGTTGTGTTAACCCTGACTGTGTCATCTGTTTAAGACCGAAGGAACAAGGGTGCTGTGCACTTTAGTTTATAATGTCATTGCTGAGTAGTGGCAGATTATCTCTTATTTCCACACAGTTACTGGCAAAAATGCTAGTCTTGTAAGTCACTATTTTGCTAAAATAATTACAATGTAATACAATATTTATAAGGATAGTGTGATTACAGCACCAATCCACTTTGATGAGCAATTGCTCAGGAAGGATCATCATCTGTTTAGTTTACTACTACCTGTAGGTCAACTTCCACATTTGGCTAAAGTCTGCAAGTACAGTCTACACTGTTCAATGAGGTATACTCTTCACTAGTTTATGCTGAGTGCCTCAGCCTGGAAAAATGGTTGGAAAATGTTCAACCAGAACTCTCAGGGAGGAGAACATCCCTGAGACAATGAACTAGTCTGTTCACACTACTGCTTCGAGGGTAGAACTAGCTTCTAAGGAGTGTGTAAGATCCATATTGCACAACAGGTATTTCTGGTCCCAGACATCCCTAGAGCACCTTCAGAGGAGAACAGGAACAAACAGAAGCAAAAGTCACAGAATCAAGGGATACAAGAATGCATGGCATGATTAAAAATTGAGCTAAGCATCAGAAAACCAAAGACGCCTTGTCTAGCAGAGCAAAGTTCTGGGAGGAAAAAGGAACAGGGGAGCAGATGAAGCTGTGTAAAGATGTTACAAGGTTAGGTGTGTTGCAGAGCAGAAACAGAGCACGGTATCTCCTAGTCATCTTCCATAGCTGGACAAGCCATAGTTCTCACTGAGGAGTCAATGCAGAGGGGCTGTCATGAAATTGCTGGTGGGCCTGCACCAGCTCTGCTTGGTAATCTGCATCCCCAGCTGTGCAAGAAATAAACGAGCAGGATTGCTCAAGCCCAATCGCTGTGGGGCCTAGTTTACGCCTAACCTTGGCCAGCCGTTTCCCATCCTACACTACGGTCTACTACTGCAGTACCCTGAAGCTTTGGTGCTGTGAGTATCCTGAGTAAACGCGTTCTTGAGTTTTTAAGATTTTTAGCCTGTAACTTATAGTGACAGGACAAGCTGGCCACTAGTGCTATGACAGGTTAGCAAGTAGTAGAAAAATTTGTCCTGCCAATGCCTGGTTTTACTTGCCTCACTTCAGATTCTGTTTTGCTTGCTGCATTTGTTATTTGTTTAAGATAAATCTGAAAATGCACAAGGAGCCTGAATCTGCTACATCCATCCCTTATTAGAGGACTGGTTTGGTCTCCTGATGGTTGTGCAAAAAAATGAAGCTGCCTTGTACCTTGGCAGTTGAGATGCATTTAGGTTTAGGTTTAAACTGTTACCATATGCTTCAGTTTGCTTTAACTGAAGAGTCTTTTCTAATATCTTAAGCTTCTGCTATCTCTGTTAAGTTAATGTCTGGTATGGGCCCAGCATCCATCTACTGGATATGGTTACAGGGAACCATTGAATCTTCCAGGGCAGGAGCACCTTTAGATCTCTGGGTTTCTGTATAAGGTCATTGGCTTTCTGAGACAAACCAAAAAACTGAACTCCTGACCATAGCAATTGCCATGTAAATGTATGTACTTTGATGCAGTTCTCCAGTCTATATTGTATAGCTATCAGACGTGCAAACTTAACTGCTGACTGCTAGGGCATTAATTAAAATTCTTGTCTGTGAAGGCTCAAGTATGGCCTTTATTTATTATTCTTAACAGCTATCCTATTGGATTTGTCTTGCCAATAGCAAAAAAAAAAAAACACCTCTTGCAGCTCTTTTCTGTGAAAAATCCCTTGTGGTAATTCATCGTGATTTATGGTTTAAATATGTATTTATTCCAAAATATTTTCTTAAGATGTTCACTTGGAATATATTGAATAAATATTCCACTCATTTCTGAGATTTTCTTGTTCTTGAAGTTTTGAGTTTGAATTAACACTGGTACTTCTTTTATGTTAAAATGCTACATTAACAGATGTCTGTTTATAGAGCTATTTATACAAAACAGTCTGGCAGCAACTGAGTTTAATAAGAGAAAATTCTACAGCTGATATAAATTATTATGGCTCTGTTTGTNTTGTTGGGTTTTTTATATATATAACTGAAGAAAAAAACAAAAGTAGGACCAAAGTGGAAGAATCCCATTTCTTGGAGAAAACTATACTTTCAAATATTTGTTTGGGCTTCTTTAATAACTTCTAAGAATGTATTTGAACTTGCTTTAAGAATTTTTCTCTGGTAATACTTAGAGGCAAATTAGTCTTTAAAATATAGGTAGACTGGGAGTTTCCAAGTAGTTTTGTGCAATGTTGGGAACCAAGGAACTTACTGACACCTTTAAGATTTAGCCTACCTGTTTATTCCTTTTCCCATATTTATTATAGTTAATTTCCTGACACTCGCTGCCCTCCTTCCAGATTTTTATTCCTTCATATTCTTAGTAAAAGTTATTGTTATCTGGAAAAATAATTTAAATACATTAATTTCTATCTCTTCAAATGTAAACAGTGAAAACTGGCGTTTTTTATCCCGATACACATTTTCGTATTTTATCTATGTCATACTTTTCTTTTTCAGCCAGTATTCAAGGTTGATTAAATGCTAGTTCAACAGTCTAACCTGATCCTTGAGCTTTCTTGCATCTGGCATGAAAATAAAATGACAGCCAAGAAGATGCACGCTAGCAATTAATGTTTTTTTTTTAATTTTGACCTTGCTTTCAGATAGAAGACTGAAGTTTAATGCCAGATTCCGTAATTACTGAATGACTAATGGATTCCACTTTTCTTTAGCTATATATAATGCTGATAGATAGTGACTATGGAGCATCGTATTTTAGCTGATACACCTGAAGTGATGGCTCTAACATTTTTCATGCTTCTCACAAAACATTTTTTAAAAATCTAAAATATGTTTTCTCTTTAAAGTAAACACTGAGCAGTTCTTGTGCCTCTTATTGCATCAAAGGGCCTGTTTGAGAGTCTAACCTGAGAGACGAAATAAGGCTCAGGAAATGGGACCTGCATTAGTCCTGCCAGTATCAGTCATGCAGGCAGTGTGACACCACTGTGCGTTTTCAGATGTGTGACTAACTCCTAATGATCTTAGGTTTTAGTATTTATGTAGGAACCAATATACTAGTAATGAAATAAATTATGCTTAGAGACACATTAGTTATTTCCCATGTCCCAGCATTTTTCATGCTGTGGATCTTCTAAAAACATTTCTTGTAGGACTGGGAGACAAAACCACACAGTTCCCACAGCCAAAGAAGTGAAGGGGTGAGGGAGGGAGGGGGTCTTCACCTCACTAGTTAATGAAATTGTAGAACTGATGGCAGTAATGTTTCTGTGCCCTTTGGTTTGCTGCAGTGAGGGAAATAACTGTGTCCGAATGCTCTAAGCTACTCTCACTGAGCCCATAGGCAAGCCTCAAAGGATGTCGCTTATTGTTACTGTTCATGGACCAGAGAAAAAATTATAGCCTCTAACTGATGAGTCATTTTTCCTCTTTATTGTTTGTGGATAGAGGCTGAGGAGAGGAGCCCTTGTTCAGGAGCTGCAGAATGATAGCTGCTCCCCACCTGTGTTTACACTTCTGAGCTTTGATCCTAGCTGAGGAAGAACCCCAGGAATGCAAAGGTCACAGGCTCTCACAGAACCGGCTTAGGACAAGGGCTGATCTGGTTCTTAACTAGATAGTGCTATTTCACATCAAGCGATGCCTTGACTCTGCAGTTCATTTTCCAAGTGAAAGGTTGAAACTTGTTGTATAAAACTGTATCATGGTTTGTGTTCCTTGAAGCATACTCTGCTCATCAAGTTCAAAGGAAATACTTTAGACTGTTGGCTTGTTGTGAATACTCCAGATGTACTTGCGGGGAGCAGGCATAACCTCATCTTCAACTTCTGCTTCAGATGTTTGTGTCTAGCATTTTTAAGTGAAGTAGTTGAAATTTAGTTCATAAATACATACAAAAGCTACTATTTCTGGCTAACTAAAGCTACATGTGATTAAAAAATGTGCTCATTTGAATATTTTTAGAGGATGGCAGCATTTCATATTATGTGATGTTTGTAATATGAACAACAAGATGTTTTTAAAAAATAAATTAAGGACTTGCAACTTGTGACTCTGGCAACATACATTGTATTTTCTTGGCTTTCGAGAGGCTAGTCACCACAAAATTTTTTCCTTGTACTCTTCTAACTTTGCAGATATTTAAGTAAACTGCTTCGCTTTTTTTCTTCTCCACTGATGACACTTATTATAGCTCAGTGCCTGATATATTCTTTTTCTTAACTTAGTGAGCAACAATCCATTCCATGCAGCAATAGTGAATTTCACAAAAAAGGAGGATAGGCTGGACTACGTACCTGTATTCGTGCATGTACAATCTTATGCTTGTGGTGATATCAAGCCGTGCTATTCTTTAGCAGATCACACCTTTTGTTTTAAATTACTTTTATTTGGCAGTTGCCAATCTTGACACATGCCCTGCATCTCCTTTGTTTAAGGGAAATAGTGGTACCATCAAGATGGACTGATCCAATTAATAGACTTCTGCCATTGAATCAGGATTTCACTCCTGTTTCACATTATGTGGGTCATGTCGATTTAAGATGCTGCCCTACTAACAGATGCCACACAGTGAAAACAATGGATATGATTGTGAGGTTTTTTGCAAAAAATCAGCTACATCAACTTGCTTTGCCATGAAAATGTCACCTGAGGAAATCCTGGGAGCAGTGAATGGCACCTCAGCCTAGCACATTAAGAAAATTATGTCCTTGCTACTTTTTATCTGATTGTTGTGACATAACTGCTGAGTTTTTTTCTTTTTGTTTTCCTTTGGTAAGAAGATTTAGCTTTAATTTTTACCTGAAGATAAACACTTCGCAAACATCTGTAAATTTACTGTGCCCTGCTCGTCTTGCAAATTTATTTGCTCCTTGTCCTATTTAGCATAATTTCCTTGCCTTTATAGATAACATCTTGAGTTTACTAGAAATTGAAAATCTTGGCTGCTGTAAACGCAGGTTTGCATACGATTTGTTCTTTACCAGCTATGCCTCAGACATTGTGTATTAACTATTGTCTCCTGTTCATGGTTAGGGCTGTTTAAGGATGTGATGGGTAAAGTTAGGTGGTCTCTCTCAGTTTTAAGTCTTCATAAACTGTCAGTTTGATAACTGGAGCTGAAAACACAAGAAAATATCTGTTCACAGGGCCTCCATGAAATATGCCTAACCAGGATTTGGAGATCTCTTATGTTTCTGTCATAAGGGAGAACCAAAACAGCATTTGCTGGCTGGACTCCAGCAAATGGATTTCTGTGTAGCTAGAATGCATAAAGAGCTGCTACACCATTAAATCGCTTCTGAAAATTTAAAAGGAAGAAAGCACTTCAGCTTCTTCGCTGTCTTATATTTTTGTAAGCATTTCACTGTCTTATATTAATTTGTTATGTCTTTTTATCTGTTGCTAGAAGTATTAGCTTTTAGATTAATGACAGCTTACTGATGGAAAATCAGTCAAATAAAATTTTAGAGCTGTCATCAAAGCATTGCAAAGAATGTCACAGATCCAAGTGGCTGAGTTGTGTGGCTGAATTGTGTGTATCTGCAAAATACAGTGACCCTAAAGGTGTAAATATCAATATGCATGTGCATAGGCGTATAGGGATACACTCTAAATTAGATGCTTATAACTAAGAAAGATCTGTGAACTGTTACAAGTATCTGTCTGAAAATGTCAACTCAGTGATTAGCAGCAGTTGAAAAATTGCTAGGGTGTTTGAATTATTAAACAGTAAATGTAAAAATATCACTATGTCAGTGCACAATTTCAGTTCACTGATCTGCAAAATACGTGTATAATGGATTTTTAAAAGTCAAAGAAACAACATAATCTTCCCTCGTACAAAATAATTCCTTATTTAAGTAGAACAGGACTGCTCAGCCTGAATTATGGAACCAAAATGTCAAAATAACATGCCAGTACGTTAGTTAATAATACAAAGCACATGTATAGGGAATGATTAGTCACTATGGGCTATAATGCAAGTACAATTGAACATACAAAAAAGTTATTACAGATGAGGTTTTACATACTGAAAGATGAAAGGAAGTGAGTTTTTCAAAGAAAGCATAATCTGCATTTTGCAACTTATTCTCAGAAGATGTAGTATATGTTAGTATTCTAAATAGGTTGTTCTGAAGCAATTAATGAAAGATAAGGCCATTTCTGACTATCAGCCACTACAGCTGATCGGAATGAAACCTCTGGCTCAAGCCTTTAAGGCACCTGATTTCCAGAAGGAGGTATTTCCTGATAGAAACCTTTTAGTCCCAGCCATAATCACTCAAAGACTGATACTTGCAGACTTCAGCTATTCTACTCTGTATCTAGAACACTTGATATTCATGTCATTAAGATGGTCATATAAATTTCATGGCTAGATGAAGTATGTAAGCACCTTTTCATTGTAATTTTTTAACAACTTGCATTATTGGAATGTTCCCAAACTGTGTAAATGTCATGGGTAGTACTAACATGCAGTGCTTAAACTGGAACTTAAACTCTACCGTTTAAAATGTTTACATTGATTGAGAACATTAAATTAAAAGTCATAATTTTACTAAAAGCTCTAAAATATTGATTCTAACACAGAACCTCACATGACCAGAGGCTGTTTCTAACAGGTGTGTATAATTCGAACTGTACGGTGCCTATTAAAACACTATTGGTTTACAATTATTAAATTATTATTTTTTTTACAATTATTAAATTAATTGTACACGATTAAAACACTGTTTGTTTACATTGCATCTGCTGTGGCTTCTGTCCTGCTGCTTACTGCATGGCAAAGAAATTTCTCTGTGGAATCCACATGTGATTTCTTAGTACAGGTGGGGAGCACTTTTGATTAGAGGTAATTGTATTTTTTCTGCAACTTCTATCCAAATTTCTAGCCGTGGTTTTTTGTCAACTATGATGGCAAACACAAGGCAAAACCCCAGAAGGGAGTAAAATAGAAAACATTAAAGAGAGATGACTGAGAAAAGGAGTCAGCTAGTAGAAATAATGTGATGATAAATATAAGCAGAACGTTTATGTAAGACTTCCAGTAGAAGGACACTGAAGTTTTAATTAAGATATGAGAGACAGGCAGGAATTGAAGAAGTATGGGTGACAGATCAAAGCAAAAGGAAGATGATCATCTTTTCAGTGCACTACGGTAATAGAATTAAAAAGCAATGAAGTTACAGTAACAGTTTCTGATTACCTGAGTTGAGGGGACTTTCAGCAAATCGGCTTCACTGCAGCATATTGAACTGATTAGGCTCAGAATTTAGGGACTGTGTCATGTTTAAGCATAAGATAACAACTCAGAATCTGTCTCTTCTAGCCTTAACCGGTGAAGTACAGGCTGATGAAATGAGCAGAGTTCTGCTCTCTGGGAACAATTGCAGTATTTCTCCCCAGCCATTGTGGTATGTCACCAGCATAACTTATTTTCCCAGTTACTCAAGTAATAATTCCATTATTTCTCCTTGTGTCTGTTCTCAGGAAACAGGACTCTGTTTAGAGTCTGCTCTAGAGTCTTCATTTAGAAATCTGTAGGCACCAAGGCTGGCTAATAATGTTTGAACCTATTAGAGAAAGGACATAACAGAAAAGGAGTGGCTTAGTCCTCTTACAACTACTTGAATGACCATTAGAAGCAAATTTAATTCATTTAGAAAAGATACTCCTGTATGTAACTGAAAATATTAATTCATAGTTTAGTAATATTTTTGTCAGTTTCATAAGGGAATTAAATGGTCTGCTCACTTTACCAGGAAAAGAATCTTTCCATTTAAATTACATAGTTCTTAACAAATAGTATTGAACTGATCCATATGCTATCAGTTTATTGATAAGGCAGTGTCTCATGTAGCTCTCCTAATGTTATCAGAAAAAAGTAGTTATAGGGCAGAAAGTACTTCTGCTGCTAGGATCTAAACTGCTGCTTTTTTAAAAAATAGAGATTGCTGTGCATGAGGAATGTTAAAGAACTGGTCCATTTGCCAACCTGCCTTATCTTTTAATTCAGACTCTCTACTACTTTTATATAAATTCTGTACTTCTGTATCCTGCTGAAGCTGTTTGTCAGATTTTTAAATATGTAAGTCCAGGCCCATAGTCAGTTCCTGGCAACAGCGTGTGTCTGTATACCGTATTGATGCCAGTATAAACGGATTATCTTGTTTTCCAGCATCTTGTCTTCCGCTTTAAAATAAGATTTAAAAGCCTGTCTTTCAGCTGGAGAAGTTTCCCAAGAGGAGAATGAGCGGTGTGACAGGCACACCAGTGGGTGAAACTGCAGCCTCCCAGTGGTGTGCTCACTCACAGACACATTAATAAGGGAGGCTGAGATGTGGCAGCCTTGACAGGAGAGTGAGTCAGGTGGACAAAATGTATATGCCTAACCTGTTCCTGCACGGTAAACTGGCATGTGGGAAGAGGAAAAGTAATCTCCTAAAAAAGGATGCTCTCAAAGCAACTTGACTGACGAGAAGCAAGAGCTAGGTAATTTTAAATAGTAATAGTGTGCTTTGGTCAGGAAATAAGATCTCTCTCTCAGTAGCTGGGGTGCTTCAAACTATTCAGTAAAATATTCTTATTCTGCCCAAACTGCTGTCTGTAAACCTGGGTAGGTGCAGGACAGAAGGGGTGGGTGATCTGCCTGTTCCTGAAACCATACCCTTATCCTCACTTCTGTACAGATCACTGTTGTAAAGAAAATCTGAACTACTCATAGGATCACTCTCTGCTTCTGAGATGAATCTTAAAGAGACTCTTTTATCGTATTACTTTATTCTGACACCTGCTCCAGTATTTCCCTCTCAAACATGGATAGGGAAAAGAATAAAACTGATTACATGACAATATAACTATCATTGTTTTGCCCGACATACAGGAACCTGTAGAACTCAATGAGGAGGTTACTATGGTAGAAGTTGTACCTTTAAATCAAAATTACAGTGCTTGTTAATCAGGTTTAGGGAGATATCAAAGCTTCTGGGTGGTCTGGTATATGTTTACATAACATAATCTTGTGGAAGCATTTTAATGTTATCTCGGTGCTTTATGATACCCCTATTACTTGCAGCATTCTCTAACCTATTGTTCCAGTATGTTAATCTTGCTGCTCCCTTCTCGTTCTGCTTACCTTCAAAATAGATCAGCAGTAAAGATCTTGAACAAATGAAAGATATTACTCAGGCTGTGTGGTGGAGAAGAGCCACCCCTTTCCCTGCCTAGGAAAGCTTGCCTTCCCATGCTTTGGTCAGGCAAAATCTCAGTGAAATTGGGTTCAGAAACAATAAGTAGTAGCTCTAGTATATTAAAAGATAAAACTCGAAGTTAAACTCTCTTCAAAACAATTACCGAATAACACTAGCTACAAAAAACAATCTGGCCCTGGCCTACATATTTATTTCTTGTAACCATAGGTGTGGTTATCAGGATTACGTAGCTTCATAGATTTCAGTCTCTGTTATTTTAGGGTACTAGTAAGAAATCAGACCACAGTACAAAGGCTGTAGAGTCTGTTAAAATTACAGTTCAACTGAGCTGTTAATGCTACAGTTTTCGATTAGGATTACTTCTCAATTAGGCTTTTATCCCCTTTAGTTTTTCTATACTTCTACATGGTGCAAGAGGGAGTAAATGTGGTTACCTGCTGCAACACTTATTCTATATTTTATTTTAAAGACTTTCCTGTTAACTGCAAATTGTGAAGGTTCAGAGAAATTATGTCATCACATCTTGGCCTGTGCTGAGAGTAGTCAAATGGCTTAATATGAATGATCCAAAACAGAAACACCTATTTTTACATTTTTTACATATTCCTTATGTTTCTCGTTTTTATTTATCTTCCTTTTGAAATCTATGGAGTAAGACCTGAGAAAAAAATATAAATTGGTATATAGATTTGTTCAGAAGTATAAAAATATATATATAAAGAAGATTCTGCTACATTAGAGGTCACAGCAGTGAAAAACTGCCTAAAGGCATTACAAGTTCAGGACTGCCAGTTATCATAAGCCCAGATTTCTAATGGTGCAATGCTCTCAATAATAGAAGTAAAATCAAAGGCATATTATGGCAAATAACCATTCCAGATTTACATTCTGGGTTGCCTCATCACACTGAGGAGAAAAAATTAATCTGGTTTTCCTAGTAAGGTAGAAAACATACCTCCTTAGCTCTGACTGTGCAGCGCTGGAAAGAGGAAAACTTCAGGCACTGTCCCAAAGCAATATATGTAAGAATGTGTTTTAAAAATACTTCAGCAGAAGTAGATGAATTTAATCTGAAATATTTTCTCCTCTTCAACAGTGTGACCAGTAAGCAAGTCAAACAAATAGAGAAAGGAGTATTGTTCACAGATAGTTTTGCTTTTCAGTCAAATAGTGAATCGAGGTATCCCTGTCTTGGAATGGGTTTGTTACATCTGCAAAATATTGGGAAAGACATAAAAACATGCAATGAAACTTCAGTTTCAGCATAGTTGTAAGTGTGTTGGGTTTTTTTTTGCAAGAGGTATCTAAGGCACTTGTGCTAGAATGCATGGACAAACAGTAAGGATCTCCTGTAGGAAACCCCCATGGAGGCACTACAAGGAACCTAATTCCCAGCCAATAGAGGACCCTGCTACAATTGGAAAGTGTCATGGTGGTAGGAGAAACCATGTTACTGTACCACAGAGGATTCAAATATTATTATCACAGCAAGGCATAACAGAGGCTGTAGATTAATAGAATATTACCATATTATTGTAGTTTTATAACTAGTATGTTTTTATTATTTTAGGTATGCAGGACTGCCACTGCTGACGGGTACTCCTGCTTCATGGATGTTTTTACTGAAGGAAATAATGGCTCACCATTTATGTTCATGTACAGTCTGTTTCCTGTGGCAGCACTGATAATCAGCCTTTGGAAGATTTATCACTGATAAACTAAGGGTGCGCAATTGTATAAAGTGATAACTTGGCCACATTCAAATCACACTCAGTGCAAGAGCTCACATGGCACCATTGCCAAAAACAAGCAGCGCTGCGTAAGGATCTGAAATATTCTCATTTTATGGCGGTTCCCAGGTGGAGTTGGGTGAGGGGCAATGCACAGAGACCCTTGCTGTTACTTGGCACTATGTTTTCTTTCAAAAATTTCTGCTCTGAATAATGATATTTTGCCCAACGAAGGTGAAAATTCCATCAGCTAACTCTGCCATTGTCTGTAACAGAAAAATCCTGCAGATGCCAATGCTGATTCAGACCTGTTAAGATAATCACAATGACTATAGACAGAAAGCAGAATAAAATGTTAATCTAGAGAGAGTGGAGACTGTAGATTCTCATCCCGCGATATAAGTGAGCTAGGGTCAAAGAGGCCAGAAAAGGATCTTTCATTTTGTTAAATTGCCACAAAAATAGGGTTAGATTGTTCTTGGCAGTGTAAAATAGTCAAGTGGCAGAACACACAGGAAAACCTCTGAAAGTATGAAGACTGAGCAATATAGCATGATGTAATTTGGGTAAATCTTCTTGACAAGCCTTAGTGGCGAAAAGAAAAGTCTATTGCTATCAAGAGAAGTTTATTGCCATTGGCTGGCCTTGGAGTCTAGGAGTGTTCAGCCCACACTGTGGACTTGGTAGGATGTTTATCCATACTGCCTGGACAGAACTGAGAGGGTATCTGAAGATTTTAACTGATTTTCCTGCTAAGAAACATAAGAAGAGGAGAGGGGAAAAAAAAAAAAGAAAAATAAGCCAACCAAAAAACAACACTCAAACCTCCTCATTTTTTAGACAGAACTTATTTGTAACAAATAATAGAAAAATAATTGCCATCACTGCTATTGGTTAACTAAGAAACAGAAGCAGATGAAAGCTAACACGTGAAAGAGAACACAGTTCACACTTTTTCTTTAGAAAAGAGGTGCAGCTGCAAACTAATCTTCTCTGATGAGTGTCATTAGTATTATATATTGTTAATTGACTGTAATGAAGGTGCTGGTAATATAAACTGAGAGACTTGCAACAGATAAGACATTTGAATTTCTAAGGAGTTTGATATTTGGTAATGATCCTAAAATAACTTACAAGCAGACTTAATTCCATCCATATTTGGGATAGAATTTTATGAATTGTAGATGTAGATACATCTAAAGGGTTTAAACAGTTAAATTCCTGTTTATACATGTGAGAAGACAGAGGTGCTGAAATCAACAGAAGGGTCTAATGCTCTGGTATGTCAGAAAATCTTAGAAGAATCTGCATAGAGATGAGTAAGTGCTTCAATACCTTTAAAAATTAGCTCTCTCCTCCTCCTCAGTTCCTAAATGCAAGTGGGAATTCTGATGAAAATTTGCTTAAATGCACTTCAAAATATGGTACATCTTAATTTGGGCAAGCAGATTCAGAAGCCATCTCCTTGAAAAGGTGATGTAAGTTAGATTCCTTATCATCAAACTTGTCTTTGATTGCCCTGAATGCAACTTCATCATCTTCTGTGTGAACCAAACCAAAGTATATGCTCTCTGTGGTTTCACTTGCCAGGGAATATGTGTTTTATGTACTGAAATAGCACAGCTTCATTTTTAAGTAGTTTCTATTTCATCTTTTTACATATAGCAGTGCTGTTCTGTTACATTTAAGCTGAAATAATTCAGATCAGTTCTAGAATAATATTTCTGTTTAGATAAAACTTCTTTTTAAACAAGCATTTCTGCTTTGAAATCATCTTGATTGTCAGAGGGCTGGGAGACTGACCCCCTTAAAAAAGCCACTTTTCATTTTTATTTATTCCATAATTGATGGCAAACAAAAGAGTACTTTTTAGGAGATTAGAAATCTTAGAAAAGTAGATTTTATTTTACTATGTCATCACTATATAAATAGCAATGCAATATAATGTAATAGCCATGTTATGGTATCTACTGTCTACTCAAAGAAAAAAAAAAGTGGCAAAGTAACTAAAAGCTTTTTCAGAATAAAACTTAAATCTTTTTTGCATTTGGGTATTAAATTCCTGGTATTAGTCAGTAACATTTTGTGATTTAATGTCTCGGAGTAAGTTTTCTAGTTTCCAACTGTTTTGTTTTCTTCCTTGTACTCAGTGTGCTATGTAAAATCTGAAGTGAAATAATCTTCAATATTGATTTTTTTCCTTACTGTAATAGATTTTCTTGAGTCTTAAATCCCAAGAAATAACAAAAAATGAACACGTAGAGAAAAGACAGCATAGTTACAAACAGTAGTTACTACACCTGTTTTATAATCAACACTTCAAAAGGAAAAAACAATTTCTCTTTTGGCCCTTGTCTACTTCTTCTGAGGAGTGACCAGTAAATATTGGCAGCCAGGTCAATTCTACTTGGATTTTCCTGCTCAGATAAATGCTTGACAGTGAGAAACAACAGGAGCAGAGACTCCTGTGGTTAATTGTGCTCTTATAAATTTTATTATTTTAAAAAGTACTCAAATACTAAAGAAAGGATCTGTGGTTGCAGTACTTTTTTTTCTTTTTTCTGAGGAAAATAGGTGCTATAACCCTGCTGGCTATTAATTGAAAACACAGTAGTACCGGGTTTTTCTTTGCAAAGGCCCCCCTGAAGCTAGCTAAAAAGAGAGGAGAAAGGCACCTGTACCATAAAAGTTAATACATGGACAGTATTCAGAAGGCATCAGTATACCATGATATTGCAAGTAGTAGTGACTCATTAATCTTTTCAGTTTACTAGATGGAAAAGAGAAAGGTAGGTGAAAATACTACCAATATTGGAATACAAATCTAAAAATCAAATCGTCAGATTTTGGAATGGGTCATAGGATATAAGTTAAATTGCTGGCATTATATGTCATGTCCTCTCAGCGTATTTGCTTTGAGCATTCTCCACAAAACACCATCGCTTGTGAAAAGTACGCCTATCTGCTGCCAGAGCGGCTCTACAGACCTCTGGTAATCCCTCTCCTCCTGTCCCAGCACTGGAACAAAGATTCAGTCAGGGACCAAGTGGTTCTCAATTGTCACGTTGTTATCTCTAAAAGTAAGTAATAGATTTTTTTTCTTGTTGAACAGCATTTGAATTCACATACACATACTTGGGCAATATTTATCATTTAAAAGTAGAGAATTACATGAGAGTATCATGTGCTTGAGCATGTTGTAGTAATGAAGAGGCATGTCTATATGCACAGAGAAATGATCACAGAAGTGTTAATGGTGAAATATTAATTTTACTTACAAGAGTAATATCAATTATTAACGTGGAAACAATATAAGTTTTTATTAATTTTTTTTGTGACATAACAGCTGGCTTTGTTATACTGTACCTGACTTTTTAACAAATCTGGTGCAAGTTGAAGTCTCGCATCATGTATGCAGGCTCATACCCTCACTCACTGAGTGTTAAAAAGGGATTTGGATATATGCGCTCCCGTTGCAAACTGTTGCTTTATTTCTAAGCAAACTGGGGTAGATAATAGGAACATTTGGAGAATGCTATTGTCCACAGGCTGAGACTTGGGGTTGTTCAGCCTGGTACTGAACAGAGAAGGCGACAGGGAGACATTATAGCAGCCTTCCAGTACCTAAAGGGGGCCTACAGGAAAGATGGGGAGGGACTCTTTATCAGGGAGTGTAGCGATAGACGGAGGGATAACAGTTTTAAACTGGAAGAGGGTAGATTTAGATTGGATATCAGGAAGAAATTCTTTCCTGTGAGGGTGGTGAGACACTGGAACAGGTTGCCCAGGGAAGTTGCCAATGCCCCATCCCTGGAAGTGTTCAAGGCCAGGCTGGATGGGGCTTTGAGCAGCCTGGTCTGGTGGGAGGTGTCCCTGCCCATGGCAGGGGGGTTGGAACGAGATGATCTTTAAGGTCCCTTCCAACCCAAACCATTCTGTGATTCTATGATTATCCAAATCTCACTATTATCTTAAGCAATTGAAAATCCAAATATTTATATAATTTAAATGCTAGTTCTCACGCTAAACCAGTAATCATGTGCTAAGAAGGCTGAAATTTCAAGTGTGAATTGCCTGTCAATCTAAATATTCATTTCCTTTAACTGACTTACAGACATCTCTTGAAGAACAAATGATTGGAAGAAAAAGTGTTCCCATGTAAAATATGAGCTGAAAATCAAAACGTCATCAGTAGAAAGGTCTAACTACTAAGCTTTCACATGTCCTTTCTCATTCAAAAACATCATCTCAAGAGGAGCGTAAGTTAAGCTGCCAGCTCTTGCTTCTAAAGTTTTTCAAGTCATAGATTCCCATATGTATTCATCTGTGGGATTCTCCAATTCAGTAACTTTCAAATTAATTAATTCCATACAAAACATGAATTTTCAAGTATGTGTGAATAACAAGTGCTCTTGCACTTAAAAATATTCACTTCAGCAGATTCTCATTAAAGGAACACGAGCAATTATCAGAACAACAGATGCATTCTTCTTGTGAGTCTGCTTTAAGCGTCCATATTTCTGATTTTCACCTCCATTCATCTTCACCCTGTTTGTTGAGTTTCTAACTAAAGATTTAATGGGAAAGCACTGCAAAATCATCTGTTAAGGAAACAGCATTTTAAACCTGAAATCTCATAATGCAAGTCCCAACAAAGGGGAAAGTGTGTGAATTATGTCTTCTCATGATTCAGGGAAAAGGAGAAGTTTTCTGCGGAAACGTCAACTGTGCAGGTTCAGAGGCTGAGACCATGAGAGTAGAGGAAAGTCATTTCTTCTCACAGACTGCATCCAAAATTGATGCAGTCTTTGAGAAGAAATGACTTTCCTCTACTCTCATGGTTTAAATCAATTAATGGAAGGGATATAAAATGAAGTGGCACAGGGCTATGTTTCAGAAAGTTCTTTCCCTCGCTGTCTTTCAAAGACTTCAAAAAGATCTTCCCTTTTAGGTGACACTCCCTTAGGTTTTTATTTTACTTGAGGCAATACCTTAAATCTCATTTACACAGTACATGAAATTCAGTTCTTAGAGTACTGTAGAAGACTTCCTTGTATACACATTCAAAATTAAAAAGTTGTTTATTGCTCTGTACTTTTCAGATGTTTCTCACATTAAAAATTCCTTTCTTGCAAAATATGCAAATATTTGTGCCTTTATGATAAAGGAATAGAGATCGTCAGCCCTAATATTATTTGCTTTGAATAATTTATGAAATTATTATTACAAAGGAGACTACAGTATGTGTCTGTTATTTCTCCTTAAAAGAATGCTTGATTTTTTTTGTCCTCTGTGATATAGAATATCTGTGCTATAAGCCTTGAAAAAGAAGATGTATTAAATTGCATAGATGGATTCAAACTTCTAACTTTTTGCAAGCCCATCTTCAGGATTTAGAATCAAGCCTTTTATCTGGTCATTATCCCATGAAATTAATAAAATCAAAACACTAAATCTGAACAGCTGCCTCAAGAGTCAACTCTCTTGAAGTATAAAACCTGTACCTATTTATAGTGCTTCATGACAGCGTGGGTAACACTACCACAAGTGAAAACATTTCACCTGGAATTGGTGCATATCAGTTACAAATGGCTCACATGGTACTGACTGAACTCAGCATTAGCAATCGAGAATGGTATAGTCAAGAATAACACAGTATTAAGAAAAAAAAAAAAGGAAAAAAAAAGGTTGGTACAGTGTTTCAAAGTGGGTGCACACAAAAGAGTATAAAAAACTTATCACAATTTTTATTCAAAAGCATTAGCAAATGATGGTAAAAGTGGTAAAATTCCAAACAGAAGAAAATGGAAACCAACCTCCTGATGTTGAATATACATTTAAAAGAATCCTCTTCCTGCTGATGGCTGAGCATTGTGTTCTTAAACGTGATAACAAGGGCACACTGAGGAATATTCAGTCATTTAGTAGTTCTTGCCAAAACTACCAGTAAAATCTGCAATATAAAAAAAAACAATAAAGCATGGTCTTTATGCACTTCTTAATCTGATTCACGATCTAATATAGTCTTTGTGAATTTAGCACCCACCAACCTCCTAAAGGAAACTGTTACAACTCCTCTGAGGTCAATAGAACTCACAATAGAAATCTAATATTTTACAGTAATCTACCTCAAAGACAAAAAACGTTCGGCATATACAAAGTAATTATTATTAGTGCTTTAAATCCTTAAGATTAATATTAGACAAGAATTGAGAAACAAAGTAAAACAAATAATTTTCTCAAACTTTTTTCATTTCTCTTTTTATTACACCGAAATGGTGACATCAGTGTTCAGTGATACATACAGAGTTACCAAAATAAAAAAGTTTTTTTTAAACACCGTGACTTTGTTTCCATAGTTCAGTCTCCGCCATAAAACCATGCTATATTCCAATGGGAAGAAGCTGGTTACTTAGAGTAATGATTTAAAACTCAGTAATCTAAGTCAGCAATCTGAGTATTAAGTAATCAGTGATAAGTAATCAGTCTTAAAACTCAGTAACTTGAGTTGTAAGTAATGACTTTAGACTTCATCCAGCTTTACCATTAGCACGGGATCTGTATCACAACCACAGACTCACCAGCAAGATCCTGTACTCACTGAGGTCAGCAGCAACATCATTGTTTTCATGAAAGACGTAAAACATTGTTTTTGACTCGCAGACTCTTCATGTATCTTTAGTCTTTGGTGATTAGCTAAAAGTGAGACCAGTCTTCCAAACAAATGATGGTCAATAGCTATTTTGTTGATGATTTTATTAGTAACTCTTATCAGATTTGGACTAGATTTAAGGCTGGGAGAATCAGATGTTAATTTATGAACCGGTGGGTTTACCAGTTCATCAGTGAAACTGTGCAAGGTAACTTTTGCACCCATCTGTTGCAGGGCTGGTCAACTTCTGCGTAGAAAAGCATTGCAGGATGCTTTCTGTCTGTTGTGAAAACTCATAGCCGGGTAAGTAAAACCTGAGTGGTAACATCTGGTCTGAGAAGAAAGGAGGCCAGTAAGTACCATTTGGAGCGGTTGTGTTGCTTCAACTTAAGGGTCCTGACCTATTATCAAAATACAGGGCCAGTTTCCTCACCTGTGGGCTAGCAAGACAGAAGTGACACAGCCAGCCAAGTTTTTTATTACCTTTATGCAATTTTCTACTTCAAAAATGTTTGTTTTGAAGGGATGAATAACTCTAAAATATTTTGTACAGCTTTTTCATTAAGGTGCCGTGTTGGGGGGAGAATTACTTAAACCCAACACAAAGAAGAAATTCCTGGCACGTCACATTATTTTCTAATGTGACAAAACAATGGTTGATTGCTGTGGCTTAAACCGTATAGAAGGCTTACTTTGCCAAAGTTATTTATATAGCTAGATGTTATTATTGCCTTTGGCATTGAATTTAAAAATTAATTCACTGACATCATCACTGCATGGTCCTTTGATGAATGTACTTCCAGCTGCACAAGCTTTAAGCATTCTACCGTAGCTTATGTCACAATGAGTCAGTCTCTCTGAACTGCACTTTATTTAGCCATTTATCTCAGAAATGTATGCCAGGAATTTCTGAGACAGTAATTAGAAGTGAATTTTCAGGTTGATTCTTTCTTTCAGCCTCCAGTGTGTATCTACCAGCAAAATCTACAGTCAATATATGTATTTTTTTCTAACATACTGGAGGTAAAGCATTACTTATGTACAAGTTTCGAAATGCGAACAGCCACCTGAGGAACAACAAACAAGCAGAAACTGCTAAACAGAAATAAACAGGTGTCAGAAATCAGAAGCTCGGTAAGCTTCATAGTTCAATATTATTTTTACATAGAATTTGGAACTGATTTTTTTTCTGTTTTTTTTTTTTTCAACACAGAGTGGTTAGAATTTTTGTAGACTCTGTCCCCTATAGTTACAAGCAAATGAGAATATTTTGCCCAGCAAAACCAAGAGGTTGGACTAGATGGCCTTTAAAGGTCCATTCCAATCCAAACTATTCTATGATTCCATGAACTATTCTATGATTAATTCAGGTAAAAATTGCAATTTGTAATTGAAACTAAGCCTTTCTCAAAAAATGCACTATTCTCGTTTGTTACATGTGATACTGTGTTGTCTAGAAAGAAAAATAAGGCTCAGGTTTTATAGCGTGGTATATGCAGAACAAAAAGCCGCAACCAGAGAGATTCCTCAGGCTAAAAAAGTAACCAGGAGTGCAAGGAGAGTTTGCAGACTTGTCAGATGTTCACTGTCCCTGCAGTCAGAGCAACAGACGAAGGGACAGACACAGATCTTCAACGCAAGTTGTAATTTGTAGCTCAAAACTTTTCTTTCTTTCTATAGAGGAATTCCTGAGTGTGTGTGGTGAGGTGAGCCCTCTTTCTTTTATCTTTTTATCAACAGGCTTAATCTCAGTTTATCAAGAGGAGGTGAGAAGCCTGCCTTTGAATGAATGTTAAAATTCTCCCTACTTTAACAGATACAGCTAGTCGTCTTTGCTGCTGTCAGCCACGACACTGAGCTTCAAAAAGGCTGAAGTCTGATTTTCCTGAGAAATGTATAGGAAAAACTGTCAGAGCAGGTTCCCGTGCCTATGAAGCTACCTAATTTGAAGCTCCCATGTCCCAGGGCACTAGATGGAAGGGATGGGGTTACGATAGGAGCCTGATGAGCCACATTGGTAGGGGTTGGAGGCAGGGAAGAGAGATCACCAGTAAAAGGCGGATATTAAGGAGAGGTACCACTTCAGGTGTTGGTTGTCCACCAAACAATCATCAAACTTCTTTTAATAATCACAAATTCTTAGAGGGGATTTGTCACCTGAATTTAGAAGCTACCAATTTACCTTTATTGGCCTCTTAAATTTTGAATTATAATTACAGTAATAAGCTTTCTTTGTCCTGATCCTATGTATATTATCAATTCCATTCCTAGACAAGAAATCTTACTGCATTTTGCTGACAAAAATATGTATGCTGTCTTAAATACACCGTATGTCAGAGTTGGAATAAGCTTAGAGGCACAAGTCATGGTATCATCAGAAAAGCAAAGGGTCATAATGTCATTCCTTGTAAAAAGAATAACTTGTCTGAACTCTAACAGAATTCCTTCGCTGTTCAGTCAGTAAAACAGCATTATTATGTATGGTGTGATTCCATGAGTATGCAAACTCTTCATTGAGCAAGCAAAATTCTGAAGTTTCTTTGAGTTTAAACCATGCAGTTCCAGCCCTGCTGTTTGTGGTGGTTTGAATTCAGCTCACTAACTGGGATTCTGTTACACACTGTGCTCAGGCAAATTAACATCTGAACAATATTCATTCGTTGATCTACAGAATGATTCATTACTAGCAGCAAAATCACAGTTACTTCTGGGAAGGCTCCGTGTTGTTGAAGTGAGACGTGCAGTAAGTACAACTACTGAGATAATTATAATTTGAAACTTGAAGCTTAGGGATAACAGTACAAATACAGGGAGCTGAGGTTCTGAGACATTTATTTGAATCCACACATAATAAATAGAAATGCTCACGTGCTTATGCAACTAAATTTAATAAAAAACCAAACCAACCAACCAACAACAACAACAAAAGCAAACCTCCACAAACCTTGGCTGGGTTAATATCATCAGGAAGGTAACAGGCAAAATAAGTATGTCTCCATTATGCTAGGTAAGTAACAAGCCAATAAAATTCTTTTTCTCCTTGCCCATTGTTTGTTTCTCTCTCAAAACATGGTTACGCCTGTTTCAGAAATGGTGTATTTGGGTGTATTTTGGATGACTAGAAAAAAAAAACAAATAAGAGTTCCTCAGCTGGAATGACAAATCTAAGAATTAAATTTTATTACAGTAAAAAAAAGAATCATCTGTTCAACAATGTTCCTTTTCCTGCTCTTAATGTGTTTGCATCGTAAATACAGTAGGATTTACTCAATTGGTTTTGAGAGTTTTAGAAAAACCTCTTGTTAAGAGATGGGATTTCTTAGATTTCAGTCTTCTGTTATGAGGTATTCTGTTAAAGTCAAGTCAGATGCTAAGCTGCAGTTATATTAAGAAGCTCATAAATCAGAGTTGTAGAAATGTTTTGGGTTTTTTCAGGTCTCTAAAAACATTTCTAATGAAATAATAGGGCAGCTGCCCCTACGTAATAAATGAAAACAAATTCCTTACAAAATTAATGTGCAAAGTAATTCAACCCTCGAATTTTATCTAAATTTACCTAAAACTCTGATTCCTATCTGTTTAAATTCCGTATCATGTCACAAAAAATGATTTTCAACCAATGTTATTTATAATGCTGCAGGAGGAGGTGCAAAGAACAGCATGATGTGCTGTAAACTCTTTCACCTCTGGAGCAGAGGGTTTGTAAGTGGGACCTGTGGTGTATCAATCAGGTGCCAGCAATGAAGAAAACTTTTTAAGTAGGTTATTTGGGCCTTTCTGGAGAAGTTTCTTTCTCAAGCAGGTTCCTGACTTGATTATTTCTAGTAGCAAAGCCTGTGCCGACAAATGGTGTTTCACTGGGTGAATATCCTCGATCCTAAAAGTTGTTATCTCTCAATAGCTTAGAATTTTCTGTTTAGGAAGCAACAGTGAATTCTTTCAAGGTAATTCCTCATTTGCCCTCTTTCATGCATCCTTCCATAAAGAATCTCATACTGGAATGATGTGAAATTGAGCCCAAATTGGCATGGTAATTCCTAAATTCCTGTCTTTGGGGTTTCTTCTTCCACTATGTAGACTCATTGTATAGGAATATTTTCAAGAAACTAAGTAGACACATCCTACCATTTCAAACATCAACACAAAAAAGAAAAAAGATATCTCCCACCATTGTTATAACTAATCTTTAATTAGGAAATGTATATGATTTAGCTTAAAGTGCTGCTAGTAGAATTGGCAGTTTAATCAAACTGCTTATGCGACTTACTAGACTAAAGAACACGGTATTTAGTTTTACTTTGTTCATGACATGGGAAAACAGTTTATTTAATCATTACACCAGGAAGTGTAGCATCCTGCGAAGGTAAGCTTGCAAGAGATATTAAAGACTTCCCTGCATTTGTGCGAAAAATGTAGTGTTTGGTGATGCTCCACAGAGACCTTTAATACGGATACAGAGTGCTGAAAGTGCTGAACGAATCTAAGTATAACAAAGACCTGACAAGAAGATCATAAACGAATTGGTGATTTAACTTGAATTTATATTCCAATATTCTGCAAAGACCAGCTTACTGATCTAGAAAACTAAGGCCTTCTCAGAGAGAAAGAGGAATATGACCTAACATCTATGTAACAGAGGATTATGTGATTTGTGATAAGTAAATCTCTTCAGTTGTTAAAAATTGTAATTAAAATAAAGTATGTTTACATCAAATTCAGAAAAGGGAAATGACAGCAGACTACTGCAGTGTTTTGACAGATGTAAGGAAAAGCTGCAAGTTTATGCTTAGTTTTTTTCTTCTTAAATTAAAATAAAAATGTTTTGGCAACTTGACCATCCTTGTTTCCAGTTCCTGTCTTGTCATCAGAAATCCTACATTCTTTTCAAACCATTCTCCTGCCTTTCCTCTCTCATAAACTAAGCTCATTACACAATTTTCTTTTAGTTACCTTGTCTTTTTAACCCTCTAGATCCACCCTAGGTAGTGCTAAATCCTCTTCAGTTAAGGAGCTTCTAGCTTTCTGCTGCAGTCACCAAGAAACTGAGGATATACAGCTGTCATGAATGCGGAATAGATTTGTTACATAAGGGAGGTCTCATGAGACAAATTCCCAAAGTGGGATGACAAATCATGTTGGAACACTTGTCCATCCCTTAAAAACTTGCTCTTTATTAATATTTGCTATTATTTCACGCACACTTCAAACAAGGAAAATGTTGCACCTAACTGTAACATTTTAGGCTGACTCTCCAGGCCTCTCTGTGCACCAAGATACACTTTTATAAAATGCAAATCTGACTTCAATTCTTTGTGGTAGGGATACCTGCAAAAATGCTGTCTTTGGCTCATGCCACCCATTTGCTTATGCATTCCTACACACTAGAATTATCTTTCTGAATTACATTAAATCCCTCAACTCAACCCAACTTTCTTGGGTTTTATCCTTGATAAATTTTTCTAGCAATATATTTAAAACGTGAATTTAGATAACCTGTGTGATATCTTAATTTTAAGAGTATGACCTGCATTTACTTAAGTCTCAACTATTGTAAAGTATTGTTCATGATAGTCGAGACGTAAGTACAGCCTAAATCCAGAAGAGAGGGAGATGGAACAATTTGTGAGAAGCAGGAGAAAGGAAGACACCAAACAAAAAGAAAAGAAAGAGGGACAGGAGCTAGAAATGGGAAAGAACCAGACATGAGAGTAGAAGGAGGGAGCAAGCATAACTAGGGCCGACAAAGACATGTTAGGTGATACAAAGAATGAAATTAGGGATGAAAAGGAAGCAAAAGATGTCAGGCTACAGAGAGGAACAATGTTATAAAGAAGAAAACAGCGGGAGAGAAACTGAAAAGGGAAGATAAAGAGGGATAACTGCCAGGCAGTTATCAGGCAGGAGAACTGATCACCCTTTTCTTCTGCTGATCTTAGTACTGTTATCAGAGGTTTCAAAAGTCTGTAGTTGAAGGTTAAAACATTTTGTCCAGGGCTCCTTTTTATTTGTCCATCTCAGACTGCTTCAAACACCTGATAAGTTAAACAGATGCTAAAGACACTTTGAGCTGGAAATGTACAAAGCTTATCAAAGCAGGTTCTCATATCTTTACACTGGTGAGTCTCTTTGATTCGCTGACCAACCAGTCATGCATTCATTAGTAAACACACAGCTTTCACATACCCATTTGCGAACCTAATATACACCAATTGCACAGTGACCAAAAGTCAAGTGAAGTGAAGTGCTAACAGGATTGCTCAGTTTTGGTTAAATTTCAATACAGCAGTGCACATGTGCATGAGTGTTTGACAACAAGGATAAAATAAAGTAATTTATACACTTTGCTTGTACCATAGGTCTGCTTAAATATTTTAGAAGTTTTCAAAATGAGGGAAAGAAGCCAGAGTACACAGGAAATCATCTACAGAGTTCTAGATGCAAGTGCTAGAAGACCCTGATTAGCCCCGGCCAACTCTTGTGCCACCTAGAGCTGCTAGATGTTTCCAGCATGTGAGATTAGGGGCCTCACACTCATTTTATGTTCACTTGCTGAAGCAATCTGGGGGAGGGGGAAAAAAAGTAGAAAAATGCTAAAGAAACGTATCAGAAGCCAGTCTTTGCAGTTCTTACGTTATTTAATTAAAGCAACAGTGTTTCCGTGGATGGGGACAGAAAGGGACATTGGCCTGGGAAGGTGCAGCCATGAGGACTTTTCAGAGCATCCATTTAGAAAAGGTCAAGCCTCAGTGGGGCCTGTGTTTCCTGGTGGTCGGTTTCAATGTTTCCCTGTGGTTACCACAGTGACATAATTGTGACATTGTTGTTCACTAGGGAAATAAGTGTCTTGATCTCAGTAAATCCCAATTATTCAGCTTTTATTCTTTCATGTGTTAACATCATCTCTTTCCTTTGATTATTTGAAAGTTGTGTGAAATTAAATTGAAGAAATAAATATTTCATGAACGTTTTCATTTAATTCTGCAAATTAATACAGAAAGCAAGAATGTCAAAAATGCATCTCAGACATCTTTTTAGGTTACTTTTCAAGAATACGAGGGAAATTCACAACTCAGAATTATTATGGGTTCATTTGCAACAGTTTTTTTCAGTTTTTTATTAGGTAGAGGCTTGTCCTCTTTATAGTAGTAATATATCTCGAAGATGAACTTTTATGCTATTCTGCCATTGCATATTTACCTCCTCTCTTTTTTTAAAATGTTTTTCCAGGTCTTTGTTTTCTACAGCATCATTTTTCATTTTTTAGCCACTGAAATTCATACCTGTCATAAAGCTCTAGATATCTCCACCCTTTCTTACCCAGAAGTTCAAGGCAGTATGCTAACAGCATGCTGGTTGTTTGCTCAAGCAAGTGGAGCTCAAGTGAACCACATCTTAGGTCTCATTCACTGGATTTATGTATGACACTCTATAGACATAGATCTCTAACCAACAAAACAATTTGATTTTAAATTGCAGTCATCAGAAAACAAAGAAGTGGCCACACCTGTTACAGTACCCCATCTCTCCTCTGCTTTTTGCAGTCAGTGTTGCTTACTGTACAACAGTTAAATAAACAATTTCTGATATGAAAAGCAATAAGAACAGGGAGAAAAGTTTTCTGCATGAAATCTTCATATTTCTTTAGCAAAAATCTCTGAAACCAGTGATTTCCAGAGCATACTGAGACTTTGGGATCATTTCATGTCTGTCTTTCTTCTTTCTTCTCCTTGCCCTTTTACAATTAAAAAGCAAATCTGGCACAAGTGCTTTTCTCAGTCACTGTGACCTACATTAGCTTAACACTTCTCCTTTATTGACCAATTAATACAGCAGCCTTAGACTGCTGTGGGGTGCAAAATGCTGTGGTCCTTGTTTGATTGAATTACACCAGCAGAAGTCCTTAAAATTGACAAGTTGGACCAGCACAACCGCATTTTTCTTGGTAGAGCTCACTTAACCCATTTACCACTTTGGTACAGGGTGATGTCTTTAATGCACCTTCATTTATATCAATAGTGTTTTACTACTACAATACCCAACTATGCTGGTGTGGTAAAGCACTAAAATATTCAAGAATCCAAATGCATGTGATTTCTCAACCTTAAAAAACCCTATGTGGACAGAATGGTATGCTCCATCACGAGCAACTTAAGCAAGAGGCATGTTTCCCCATTTCTTTTTTCTATTTGTTATCCTCAGCTGAGTTCACAGAATTTTTATTTGTGGTAGTTTACTACTAACATCATCATCATCATTATCGTTGTTGTTGTTATTGTTATTATTGTTATTGTTATTTATATTCATGGTCATATTTTAAAGGCAAATTTGTTCCTATAAAGGAGATTTCTGTCACAGAGATTTTATCAACAGAAGGATTAGTTTCTTTTCCTTCATGCTTTGAAACAGATTTGGCATTGAAAAAGTCTTATCACTCCACTACAGATGATGTTACAGACCGTTAAGTCACAATCTGATTATTCAAAGCAAGTTAATTAATCTTCAGGTGCATATTTAATCACACATCCTATGCATTTCAGCACAGCTCATGCATTAAGTATATTAGTCATTACTATTCAGCAAAAGGTGAAACGAACAACATGTAAGATTTGAGAAGTATGAATTTTAATCAAAAGTACATTAAGCGTATACCATTTGGGATCTGCAAGGCTGAACTGAACTCCTGATGACTGCCTTTGTTACAGATCAGCATGGCTGAATGTTATTATTACTTGACAGCTGCTCTGTGTCTGATGTGGGTGAGTTACTGGTCACAGCTCCCATCAAGCTGGCAAGTCTCTACAGAGTAACTATCACCGAGTGCCACAAATCTGCAGTTTACTTGGGCAATTCAGTCTATAGGCCAAAGATCAAACTAACAGCAGAGGGGCCAGGCACATAGGTGGGACAACGTGTGCTGCCTTTCCCCATGATGTATTTTCTCTTTCAGAGCTAGTAACTTAGAATTTTTTGGAAAATTCACACAAAAAAATTTTTCAGGGAACTTTGAAAACTCTTAAGTTTGATAACTCCATTCAATTCACTTTAGCAAAGTACATTCAATTTGATGTCCGTTACCGATATATCTATTTACTTACGATCTTTCTACTATTTTAAAAAAGATACTATCTGTTTATTATTTTTAAAAGAACCTATTTCCAAACTCTGTGTTTGGCTAGAGCAACTGTTAAAAAGCATGTCTTTGTGGTAAAAAGTCAGTTACAAAGTACTTTCTTTTCCTTTACCATCTTTTTTTAAGTGTAGCCATTTTCTCTGACACTTTTAACTAAATAACAGGAATTTTTGATTTTCAGCTTGATGACCTCTTTTATAAAAGGTTCGCTTTCAACTACTCCATATTTTAGTGAAATAACCTTGTAACATTTTTCATAGCAACATGCTCTGATGTAATTGCTTTTGAGTGATGATCACTACGAGAGACTGTGAAAGAGAAAAGCCTCACAAGCCAAGTAAAGCAATAGTTAATCACATATTCTTCATACAAATATAGTTTATTTCAAAACATTTCTATGTGCAAGTTTTCCTTTAATAAGCATTGTAAGAGCAATGTATGACATCTCATTCTGAGAGCCATGAAATCATTTAAATTGACCATTTCTTAACACAGCTGTTCCTTTATCATATGAGAGAAATGATCTCTCTCCACTGCCAAGTGGAAAAGAGTTAATTAGATTCTCATCCACCTGTAGAGCCAATTAGCTTATTAGTTATAAATAAGGCACCTGACAAACACAAGGCTCCTTCCCCCTCAGGACTTTATTTACAGACTAATTCTGTCCTTAAGAAGGTTGTTATTCCCAAATACCCATTAAAACAGGTTGTTTAGTTTCAGCTCTTGGAGATTTTACAAGCCATCTGATGATTGGTAGGTATTATTTAGAACATAATATTAATGATTTGGGTTATATTGTGTTATTCCTTTTGCTTAGTTGGAAGGCTGAGGTATTTCAGTTGTAATATCACGTCTAAAATTCTGCTAGGAACCTCCTATATTTTGCATGCATATTGCAAAGACCCTGAAAACTGTTTGATGCGCGCCTACAGTAAACAAAAAAGTACTGAATCCTATTATTGACTTCTTCCTGTTGCTTCAAGAAGAAATCAGATCTTTCAGAGTACAAACAGAGCATGATTGTAGTATTAAGTCTACTTAAGTTGGAAAAGGAACTAGTATTACATAGATCTGATGGTTCCTTAAAAACAAAGACAAAGATGAAAACAAACAAACAAACCCCTTGTCTTTTAGCAAAAGGGAATTCAGCTAGTAATTATTAATTATAAAGCCACTCTAAACCTTGAAGATCCTGATTCTTATGAATTTAAAGGGACTATCCTCAGAAGGATATAATGGAAGAAAAACTTGAGCCAAAAAGGACAGCCTTTGAGAAGGATGAATTAGACAGAAGTCATCAAAAAAGGTTTCAGTTTGTGCTGCTTATATAAAGGGATATATTTGTCATGCAACATAATTTTTTTTGCAGAATACTCTGTCACAATTTTGAAAAAGTAAGGAAGGCTAATCCTATATGACAGCTAACAGGCATAACCAATGTGTTAGTTCTCATAATATTTTTTTTTAATATGGGGTCTTCATTTAATTTCTTAGCCTTCTGTCTAATCATGTATTTTCAGGCATAAGTACTAGAAAATCTGGATTTTTAAAAGCTAACAGCTTTTTGTAAATACTGAGATCAAATTATCAAATAACTTGAGCAGATGCACAATATCATACACATAAATCTCGGACATTACTTAGAAACTCTTTTGAAGTGTGTTATTTAACTGCTTATGGAATGATTTGTTCTCCCTTGTTCTAAAACATCTGGTGCTGTCCCAGCGGAGCAAGTATGAACTTGACAAGATAGTGGTATAATTTAATTAGGTATTAGTTTGGATGATCACATAGTATGGTCACTTGGTAACATTCCTTCTTGGAAGGAATTTATCTTGGAAGGAATTTATCCTGCTTGATCAATACTGTTCTCTATGATTGCTTGAAAATCTTTTCTGTGAAAATGTTCAGCTTTCCGAAGGTGAATTGGGGATGAGTCACAAAGCACCCAAATCTTCCTTCACTCCTATCAGAGCACTATACATCAGGTGTAATTGAATTTTTTGTATCTGAACCTTCTTGTGGAACAAGAATCAGACCTCTAGAATCTAGAGGGAAGTCAGGCAGAATCGGTGTGGAAAGAACAGTTTAAAGTTGACTCTGAGAAGGTGACCTCTAACATTACATAGAAATTTTTACTGCAGAAATAAAATCCTCTGTAAGTGGGATCAACTAAATATGCAAAGCACAGAGGTGTTCAACATCTGGTGGAATTAGACCTTAGGTTTATTATCTGCTCTCTTTATTTTTACAGGGTAAATGAGCATTTTTGTTTACAAATCAAAAGCTGGTTGTATCTAGAGCAGATAAGTATGACTTCAAAAGGCAATGTGATCCACTTTGGCAACTCATGGGGTTCACATAAGAATTTTTTTTCTAGGAGTTGGGTGTTAAATTTTGTACTGTGCATTTAAATTTTATATTTATTAACCTTACAGTAGCATCCCACAGACTTCAGTTGGAAGCTGTTCTAGCATTGTGTGGCTGTGTTTGGGAAATGCTTGATAGTAGTGAAGTTAGGCTCAACTGAAGGAAATAACTAGTTGTTACTAAGTTGTTTGGTTTTTTTTCAATCGGGATAAAAAGATGATTTTGGCCTAGAAAAGATACTTGTAAAGCAGAGATCAACCCTGTACAGTGTTTAGACAGTTTTTATTAATGTCTTTAGTTGCTGTAGTGTAATACAGGACAACTTAGAGAACAGTTACTTCCTGTGTTCAGTCTGAGAGACCACTTGGTTTCGGCTGTATGGTCTTGCCAAAATGAAAGGTGACAAAGGAAACATCAGAAGTTCTGCATAAAACTAGTAGCGAGTAAAGAAAATTTTGAACAAATATGAAAATATGAAAGTTATATTTGCATATTTATAAAGCCACTTACTCTCACCCATGTATTGGATTTATGTCTATTAAACCACATATAACCAACCAAGTTCTAGCAGCTGGAGTGAAACGTCTCTCAAGGCTTTTGAACAGTTACAATAGAAATACTGGTACCAACGCAGCCAACGTGTAAACATTGGCTCTGATGGTAACCACAGGCTTCCTCTTCCATTGTTTAGTTCTAGCACACAGGTCTATTTTTCAACGACGTCTGTGTTACCCAGCCAGACAATCAGTCAAATATTTCCTTTGCAAAAGCATTTTCATTCTGTTCCTACTCCTTTTATCAAACGAGTAAACAAGTTTATCTTGTTTAGAGAGAATGAAGGTGCATTCTGTTCTGCTGGTTACCAAGACAAACATGGTACAGAAGAATCCTTCAAAGCATCCCCTCTTCAGATGAAAGCCCAGATGAACACCCCCACTTCCATCCCTGTGAGCTGACTGGAACACTGGCTTGGACTAAGCTATTGCTATGCTATAAGGAGATTGTAGGTCAATGTCAGATATTAATTCTGGAATCCATAAATTTAAGGCAATATTTTTACCTATATATTTATAGATGTATGTAAAATCTGACCTCAAGAAGTTCTTTTTATCCCTTCTAAACTCTTGATAACACTTCAGACAGAAGTCTATAGTTATACTATCAAAGTAAAAGCATCAAATGTTGGGGTTTTTTTTTATATTATACTGTTTGCATTCCCAGATCACAACAGATGTTGATATGAATCTAAGAGTTCTTAGACAAAAACGATCTGATAACATCGTGCTATCTTGCAGGGCTATTTATATGCCTTGTCTTTCTGATGCCAAATGTTTAAATACAGACTTTCAACAGGAGTAGCAAATATAAAGTGTACAGCCTCATTTCCCTCCCCACCAAATCTGACATAAGAGTTTAGTTCTATAGGCAACACAAACGATGCACACTTGCTCTATGATTCTCTATAGACAAAAGAAAGTGGTAAAAGTAAATCATTTCTATTAATATCTGTCTGTGTAAAGCTGTACATAAAGGTGTTGTTATTTAAGAATTCTGCATGGCTCAGGGAATATTAAATACGAGAACTTTTTTTTTTAATCACTGATTGCAGCCTTTCTAATCAGTCTCAAGTGATTCAAATTGCTCCTACTAGAAGTACACACAGGATACAGTACTTCAAATTTTGAAGGATGTACTCCAGACCATAGCCTTTATACAAGTGTTTCTCAAAAGGCCACCTTGCCCTTTTTCAAGATAAGGATAATAAATATTCAGTTGCTAACAAAATATTACTTGGAGCATGCTCCTCCTCTGTGCTAGGTCATCTCTAGATAAAGGATGTGTTACTCTTAACATCACCCAACAGTGGTCTCTCCTCGTAGTTCAGTTAGTAAAAGGGTGTGGTTTCCTGCAAGGTGGGGGGGGGGTGGGGGGAACCCCAAGAAGAGACAAAAGAATCACTGAGATCTTTTCTGCTCCCAGAATTTTATGCTTAGCTTTGGCACAGAAATAAATCAGAAGGGTACTCTTCCCAGTGTCCAATGGGTGTTCTAAAGTACTTGTGGAAACTCGGAGGTCTGCTGCAGATCTCGGTGATAGGGATAGATCTTGATTTTTGCTGTAGCCTAACTCAACATGTTTCAGTGGCCAATAAAGATGCACAGCTAACTAATATAACACAAAAAACTGATTCAGACTTTGCCCAGTATCCTTGCTAACCCTGACCTTGATTATAATTGTAATATAATTTATTCTTGTTCAGAACTTGTGCAACTCCTTGAGCTATGTGAAGTTACTCTTTACCTCTCTCAGGTAAAACTAGCACATGTTTCTTTCAAATTTTTCAAGGGTTTTTTCATGTTTCCAGATCCCCAATTACTATTGGAAAGAATGGGAAAAATCCAAAAGGCCATACAATAAAACAGAGGTCTGGGCCTCCAGTTAAATTTCTACTAATTAGTTTAATGATCCATACAGTATGAATACTGCAACAAATAACTGAGCAAGTTTTGTCAGTTCTTTTTGACATCTGCTTTTGCTTACCTTTACCTATAAGTTTTCCACTACTTTATGGAGGAGCATCTTTAAGAAGTACTTTGTAGTTCAATTACACATCCTTTAGAAGAGTTGCTAGGAAAACATTGCTAGTATGCAACTTCTGGCCTTACATAAAGGAAATAAGGAAGATGCAAATTTAAAAATAGCACATATAATGAGAAAATAAATTCTTAGTCAGCAGTTTAGTACAACAGGGAAATGCTTACGAGGCTAAAGATCCAAAGAAGGATCATTCAGGTCATACAGGTACTCAGCCAAGGTACAGTTTCACATTTTTTCATAACTTTATGCTAAATTAAACTATTATTCAAGAACACAGTCTGTAATTGATATCTAACCGTTAATGCAAGAAAAGAAAATACTTCCTTGCTTTAGGAAATATAATTGAACTTGCCAGATAAATAAATTAAGTAGATCCACTTCTGATCTAAGCTGCCGGGTCCTGTGTCTTATCTAATGCTGGAACTGACCCAGTCTCTTTGCACTGCTTTTGACTTATGAGTGATGCTATAAGGGTATAAGCATTTCACAAGATCGTTTCCATGGAAAAGATATCTTCCTTGTTCCCAAAAACCACCAACCAAGTAGGGCAAAAATGTTTTTGTCAGACTCTGGAAGAATATTAAATGCTTCAGTCTTCTCTTTGTCCTTTGTGTGACACTAGCAAAGACATCTGTTTCAAGAGATGAGCAACTTAATGCAAGTCTTATTTTTGCTGCAGAGCTAGATTATTGATTGCTTTCCTGTTCTCAGGGATGGAAAAGACTATTATTTATGAATTTTCTGAGAAAATACTGAAGATGTGAAAACATGACAGTAAAAAAAAAAAAAAAAAAAGCCCCAGCGTTCGCCTAGCAATAGTATGTTGAGGGTTACTTAACTAACAAATGTATTATTTTAAATTTTTCTCCTGACACTTTGAGTAATCCCCTTCTGCTTCAAGAAAACATGGGTGTCAGTGTTTGTTGTCACAGAGGAGAGAATATTGGCACCATTGTATTAGAGGATCAGAATGAAAACAAAACCCAAGCTTGCATATGTCTTAGGGTGTATTCCAAAACATGCAGATTCCTCTGCAGAGTGGGTCATTTTAGCATTTCAGTGTCTCCCTGAAGTGCATTTAAAAATTACCTTAATGACTATCATGTAATTACTTATACTTCTCCTCCTCTGAGGAAGAATATGTAATTCAGTGTTTTGTGCTTCGGAGTTCTGGTTTGGGGTGTTTGGTTTGGTGGGGTTTGTTGTTGGTGGTTTGTGGGGCACAATGTTTTCCTTTACCTTGTTCCTCTCCCTCTTTTTTTTCTTTTGATGACATCCTTCATCAGTTGTGCAACAGCTGGGGAAACACATCTTTCCTCATTGTGAGTGGCTTTGCAGCGTAGAAGTCAAGAAAGTGTAACCTAGTGGTTAAAGGGCAGGGATGTGGAAAAGAGGGACCATAGAATGGCTGAGACACTGCTCCTCTTTGATTAGTCCTGCTGTACGTTAGTGTGGGTACATTAGAAGCAGCAGATCAAAGAAATGAGCCTTCCCTTGTAACAGATATTGATAATGTTTGATACATCTTTCATTCCCAGAGGGGATAATTTCTCCTTTGAAACTCCTGAAATTGGATCACTCATTCTCCCAGCATTTTGATTTCTTCACTGCTTCACATAAAGCTTTTATTTCTTCCATTTTCTGGAAGTCTTGGTTGGCAAGTACTTTTCCTGAAATGTTTGGTGTTTATCTGTCTGCTTTCTCTGTATTTGTTTGTAACTTCCTCTGGTGTTGTTGAGATAGAAATCTGAGTGCTTACATAAATGAAGCCCAGTATAGTTTCAAAACATATAACCCAACAAACTGTAAAGTGACAAATGGGCAAATTAATTAAAATAATTCAGCATAAAATATCGCCCTGTTTTAAATAAAACTGAAGCTAGCGCAGAATTAAGTCTGCTGCAAAAAGCAGCACTGATATTGCCTGGTAAATCTCTTCCATTTGGTTGGTGGTTTTGGAGGTGTTTTGTGGGTTTCTTCTTAATAATTTAGGGTTGTCTTTTTCATACCATAAAATAAATTCCTGGTGTCTTTTCTCCCACTCTTGGCAATGGAGAAACAGGGTTGGTTTCCATACTTTTTACATGTAAACAGCAAAATCTCTAGTTATAATCACAATTCTAAATGTGACAGCAGACATTAGAAGTAGACAATTTTAACTCTGAGTGTAAAATACAAGGAAAGTCAAGAGCATACGTGTTACAAAATACACTAGGAGCAATAAAATAAGTATGGTCATCCAGATTCTTAGTATAAATCAGCTTAACTTCATTATTTGCAACAGTGCTGGATCGGTCCAGCTCACTCCATAGTATGAGATCTAAAATGTGGGTTGAGAGTTAACTTCGGCTCCTGCTGCGTCAGTTTTCCAGAATGTGTTTTCTAATGTGAGAAGAAAGTAAGACTGCTTTAAAAAACTGCTGGTGTATACCCCTTAATGAAAGGAAAACACAGTGTTGTCTTAGACTGAGACTTCTAGGAGATATTATGCATGAATAACTAAGGGGAGTGGGAGGGGGGAAGGCATCTAAATTATAGGAAATTCTGTCTTCTGCAAGGTTTTGTTACTGCTTGTTAATCCAATGAGAAATGTAAAGTAGAATGTACTAGACCTTGATTCCCAAATTCTGTGAATATTTTCATAAAATTATGCAGCATTATTGGTCCCAGGGGCTTGGCTGCAGAGGATAAATTAATTTTTGCAAACACAACAGTAAAATGTAAATCTTCTGAAGGAGGCCTTGCAATACCTAGAAACTAGCTTCACGTTTGAGGTTTTTTTATGGGACTATATAATTTTATTGTTTGCAAGTGAATTTTCATTTTTGTAGATAACTAACTGACCACCAGTCAGATTCACACAGGAGAGAAATTACAAATTTTATTTTCCTTTCTTTGACCCGAGGGCTTGCTCAAGGCCGCTCTGATCCCATCCTAGTTCAGCTCATTCAATGAGCAGCTTCAGCAAGCCCGTTCTAAAGCTGAAGACAGCTACAATTCGGTGATACGCTCACATCAAGGGGGGTCCAATGACAGTAAAAGAAAGACCATGGCGTATCACCGACTGTGCTGACTGCCTGCTTCCTTAACCGTCTTCTTGACTGTGGAACAACCCAACAAATGGAATAAACAATCTTCCCTTTTCCACCTGCCAGTATATAGATAAATAATTCATCTCAGGAGAAAAAGAAAAAAAGTTTGTGATCTGAAATATATGTTGTGGAGAAATGCTTTTCAGTCTATGGACCATTTCAAAGGCATCTGTGAAAGGTAACTGATAGTAAGCTTAAATTTGCTGTAAATGATTTACACCTTGGCTAGTTAGGACTCCACAAACCAAAAACTGCTGAACGCTTCCATGGAGAGATTTTGTGATGTGGGGGAGGGGCAATCTGGAGGAAATGTCTTGGTCCTAGATCAAAATGGATATCGCTCTGCAGCACATCGCTGTTGCTGGCATGTGATTTGAGCTGTACATACACAAGCAGATGCGCTATTTTCAACAACTATGGTAGAACAGTCTGAAAAAATTAGCTTAAAAGTTTGAGAATATTGCTAATATTCATCTCTTGAGAAATAAGGAGAGAAAAAAAAGGAATAAACCAATAAGCAGTATATTTTTCTTTAGGTTATTTTTTATTTATTCCCTCCCTTCTAAGTAGAAGCAAACAATTTATTCTCTAGAGCTCTGAAAGGTTAGTCACTTGCAAGAGCAAGCTAAATAAAAAGAGCTAAAAATGTCAAATACCTGGGGATAAAGCAAAATAATAAAGCAAATACTTCTGTGTTTTTCAAATTGCTGGGTATTGTGTCTTTGTGAAGAGAAGTAGGTGTTTTAGTTTAAATAATACTTTACCTTTTGCATAAGGGGAATTGTCACTGGATGCAAAGAAAAAAAAAATCAGTTCAGGAGTGGTGAAAAACTATGACCGATGTTCCTCTTTTTAGGGAGCCACTGTAGTAGAAGAGACAGTGAGCTCCTGTGCTGTCGGAAAGCAGGCTCCCGTGCATGCACAACAACAGGCAAGGACCGGCTAAACACTTTTCAGGGTTGCCAAGCTGCGAGAGTAAGTTCTGCATGAGAGGACGCTCAGCAGGTTAATGGTAGAGTATATTCAAAGGTCATCATACCACCCCACTCCTTACCATCTCACTGGCCTAGGAAAAGTAATTGGATCATTACAGGTAGAACAAAAGATATCGTTTCTCTCCATGGCAGCCTTGCCTGTGACTTGCCTGAGACATTGAAAGGAATAATTTTCAAAACTTGCTCATAAGTCCCTAGGGTGGATTTGCATCTGGACATTGCAAGTGTATGAGCTGGAGACATTCAAGATGTAATATTTCACCTATAACTTGGGGGCAAGGGGAAAAAGAAGAATTTTTCAAGGTTTATAATAAAATTCCTGAGACCTAGTCTCAAATTTCTCTTTTCAGTATGATAATGTAGTTGCTTAAGCTTTTCCTAGTTCTGGAGACAGCAAATCAGTATGTATTTCACATATTATGGACTGAGGGCCCAAGAATGAAACAGTATTTTAAAACTCTGGATGATTATTTCAGAAAGCTGTCTTTCACGTTTCTGTAGCAAAAAAAAAAGCTTTGTGTTAGAGCCTTTTGTTTTGTAATACGCACTCGCTGTTCATATTGAAAAGTCTGAATATTTTTATATTTAAAAAAAAGAAAACCAGTTTGAACTACTTTCTTTCTGCTAATTTCTTTTGTGCTGCTCTGTCTTCATGACTCCCATGCCCTAAAAGCGTAACAATTTGGAGAAGCTTGTTTGCAGAAGTGCAAATTTGACCTCTGTCTTCTCCTGCTGAGTTTCAGTACTTTCTAATCGACAATTACATGTTTGGAAGAGACTGCCTTAGTGGTAAATACAAATTTAATGAAAGACTTTCTAAATCATGTTCTGATTACACACTCTGATCTGCTTTGTAAGGCACGTTCCTGCTACACGTTGTAGTCTGCTTTCAGTCACTTGATTCCTAAAGACCAGTCAGTGCTCCTGCAACCCAAGCCAATCCCAAGAGAGGCAGAAAGAGAATGGGTTTCTGGCTGCAGGCCACTGCGTGGCTGACAATGAAGCCATTTAAACAGGAAAAAAAAGGTTTTTTTCATATAGTACACTTTGTGTTGGAAACCAGATTTATTGCTTAAATGACCTGACCCTTTTCACAGTTGGGCCCGATTTGGTTAACTTTGTGAAGGATTGTACATCCTAGGGCAGCATGTCCTGCTGATACAGTAAATGATCTGTCCTACATTTTAGATGTATCAGAGGAACATTTAATTAAAATGCATACATTCTGTATAATGTAACGTCAGAACTGAAGCCAATCCTGGCTCCCAAGGAAATTATCTACGCTAACCAAAAGTTATTTTCCCTCTACGCTGTGTAACTGTTTCTTTTATTAAACTTATTAAAAATATTTTGAGCTTTGATGTTCTGCAGCTTTTTGGCTGATGTTTTCATCAGACGTTATTCATCCTCCTAAGGAATATGTTCTTCTTTCAGAGGAGATACTGACACTACTCAGTAATTTATTCCTGTTTAAAAATTAATTCATTTAAAACGTATCAAATTGACAGAACCTGGAGATGATAGTCTTCTATGCAGTTTATCCACAGGACAGAAAAGGCACAAACTGTAATAGTGTCATTCTTTCTTTATTAATCTAAGCTAGCACCTCTAAGTGAGATGGTGGTTTCTTCGTTATATTCTTTTATACCTATATATATATCTAGAGAGAGATATTTGTCCTTCTTGCATCCTCCTTATGTGGAATCTTGGCTGGTGTCCTCTCCTCTTGCCATCAGTTTTAATGACATGTTGCTATAAATATACATATTCTGGCTGTCAAACTTTATCAGACAACTTAGGTTTTATACTGGTAAGAGACTAATCCTGGAGGATGATTCCTTTCATTCTCCTGTGGGCAAGCACAATGGAGAGGATACTGGGGAACTGATTTCAAACAAGTTGGTAAGGAAACTTGATGCTGCGCTGGGAGGCAATGGTTCTACAATGAGGACCAAGAAATTTTTGGAAGCAGTATGAGTAGAGTCCATAAGATTACTTCAGAGACAAGAGCAGGTTTAGGCCTGATTGAAAAAGCCATGCCCCTGAATTTTGAGACCGTCTTATGAAGAGCATCAAAACAGTCTTCATTTTAAAACCAACAGATACTATATTTTGCTTTGGAGATATGCATAATATTTCTAGATTTTATTGTTGTGAGGATGATGTTACACATCTCCACACACAAACAAAAAGAAATTATTCATGTCCTCAGGCCACAGGACACAATATTTTTGGTGGCAGAACTCAAATGTGCTGCAAAGGTTTATGACTGCTGAAAGAAATTAGATTCAGGTTGCCAAAGACCAAAATGCATGTCTAAGTGAACACAATACACTGGTCTTATGGTTAGATACCACGTATTCCTTTTCTAAGACAAAACCATGCTTGGTCGTTTGCTCTTTTACAATTACAGATAAGTAACATTTAAAATGGGCAGCTACGTACTATGGAGTATCAGGCACTTTTCAGATATTGCGTGGGATAGATTTTATAACAGCCTTCATTTCTTTTTCAAGCACTGTTAGTAATAAGGCAGTTTCGTAGGTTTAGACTGGCATTTTCCACTGCCCTCTTGTCACATACAGCCATGTCATATTATCACTTCCACACATATAACAAGTACATCTTAACTATAATTAGTTTTCTCATCGCTGACATTTCTAACAGATAAAGGGTTCCGCAACATTTTTTCCATCATGGTTAGAAACTTTCTCCTCATATCCGTCCTAAACTTGCATATGAACACCAAATGCTCATTTATCCTTGAGCCAGAACCGTTTTATAGGTCTTTCCCTTCTTTACTGTTTAACCAGCAGGTATATTTAAATGGATTAAGTTTATTCCCCTTTGGCCTTCATTTTTTCTATGCTAAATTATTGCATCTTCTTTTCTGCCCCATTATATGAAAAGACTGTATCCCTTCTGCTAACTGTCCTAATACCCCTTCCCTGCTTGCCTTGGTATTGCTTTAAAAATTATTGCCCAGAAAGACAGATGGAGTTTCAGTTAATATTTTTAATTTTGTCTTTACAACATGAGTGAACTTTTGGTGGGGTGTGCAAACTGAGAAGTGAACAGCAAAGGATTAGCAGTCCTAAAGAGGACTCATTAATCTGAACAACGTGTCAGATCTGCGTGAAGTTGAGGAGGGGACAGAGCAGCTCTCTAGAAGCTGAGTAGGGAATAAATGCTTCAGGTACTTCCCTGCTCTAAGGCTATAACTCAACAAGGGCAGCAGAGCTTCTGCTAAACAGTGATCACAGAAAGAAGTTGCCCTTGGTGGGTGGTCTGTCTGAGAGGAAAAGTAGCTATGTGACCTGAGGCAAAGCCAGAAAATTGAACGCAGGTCACTTTCCAGTTTGAGGTTTTTCCAGAGTTGAGCTATGACACCAGAAAAGATGAACCTCTTCCAGTGCCTGAAGTGAAGAGGTGACTATAAGGATTATTGAGGCACAGGAGACATATGTGAAGGGACAACGTGGCTATGCAAAATAGCTTTTTGATGTTTAACATACTTTTAAAAATTTAAGTACACTCAAAATAACACATCTTGGGGGGCGCCTGGAAGGGAAGAGAACTGAAACTGAATGTAAATAGTTATTTGGTCTCATTTTTCAATAAGTCAAAATGTGCTGTAAATATTTTTCCCTAAGAATAACTTCAAAAAAATCAAAACATGTTTGTTTGATTCTAGTCTCAGTCTATAGTGTCACAGTTAAATTCTAACTCAGGCTGTTAACATCTAGATTTTCCCTGTAACTTGGATTAGAAGCAATAAACTTTGTCTTAAAAATCTTGTGGCCCCTGTTGGACCCTTCTATATAATGTTCCAAAGACACATTGCTGAGTAATGACTGGTGTAACTAGTCTGTGTTGCTTTGGGATGGGGGAAGAGATCTTTGGAAGGACAAGCATTACCTAAAGTGTCAAAAGGTATTTTCTCATCCTTAGAGTTAAAAAGAAACCAAACCACTTTAAGGATTATGTATATTTTTACCACTGAGAAATCTACCCTTTAATTATGTGATAAATATGATCATGTTCTAGACTTAGTCTGTTCTGTGGGTCTTTGGATTTCTGTCATCTATTTTGATTTATATTCCTATTATAAAAATGTCACAGAGAATTTATAGTAGGAGTGGCTAATTTTCTTCATTGTCACACCTGCTGCTTGTAAACTGAATGTTTTGACTGCTTTAAGGAAGATCTAGAGTTCTAACAGACACAAACTCCAGTTTTGTGTATTTCTGGTTTTATTCAGGATAGCCTTGATAGAAGACAGCATTCATGTACTCTTGAAATGAAAACCAGCATCTAAATAACAAAACCTGGCTGTAGAGTGGCTGGATATACTGACATAAACTCATCATTAATAATTCTCCTATTACAAAAATTACAGTAAATTATGCTTGGTCTTTTACAAGGCAAGATATCATGGCTGAACCTTCATCTTGACTTACCTCTTCTAAGTTGTTTTGTCGGAGTTTTGCTCCGTGGAGCAAAAAAGAATTGTGAGCTGTAAGGAATTCATGCAGACAAATTCTAGTCCTCACAAGAGATAATAAATGGATAGAAATTGGGCCAAATAGCAAGAGATAAGCTTTTCAGTGGCTATCCTTCCCTCCTTTCTCCCCTTCAGCCACTCCCCCGACCCCTGCCAGAAGGTCTTCAGATTTGTACTTTTTCCTTGCACCACAACTGAAGGTGCAGCCTGCGCTTCTGCACATGCATTTGAGATAGATATGGTATGAAATTACTTACAGTCTGGGAGCTTAAGGGCATATTACAGCAGTGCTAATGCCTCTGCAAGCAAGAAAAGAAAGAGACTGGGTGAAAAGTGGAGCTCAGAAGTTGTGTTGGCTGAGTTCTGGCAGCTGTTGGACCTGCCCACGAGCTGTGTAGGCATCTATGTGATGCTGGCTCTTCCCCTCTGACAGCAGTGGATGCAGAACACATGGGAGGTGTTTGAACATCCCTATACCTGACAGTCTCTTGTTTCATGCAGCTCCAATTGCTGTAGCAGTAGGGGAAGAAAAAAAAAAACCACAAAAAAACACCAAAACCAAAACCCACCACCCACCTGTCAAAGTCTATTCATATTGAGTGTCTTTGTGGAGTAGGAAGAGGCACCAGGCATATTTTCTGATCCTTACCTTTTAAGATAACATTGGCTGATGATTCTTCTCTACCCACACTGTTGTTTGTGGTCTGAGAGCTCTAGCAGCCCTCCAATATTTTGACCTTTTCTACTTTTCACTTTTGAAGAGCTAACAAGAAATACTTCTCTCATCTAAATAATTCTTTTCCAAGAATCTGTTGTCTTTTTTCCAAAGAAAATAAACTATTGTCTTGCTTTATAAACCTCTCAGCATGCTCACAGTTCTTCTCCTGGACTCTCTACTTTCCTTTAGGAACACATTTCAAACTGCATGTCATCTTGGCCCAGTGAGATCCCACCAGTATCAACTGAAGTAAAAGAATAACCCCTGTTAATATACCCCCAAGTGTACTGTCATGACTTGCCTTTTTTGCAACAACTTTAGCAGCTTGATTCATTGAATTTTTGGTTCACTATGACATCAAAATTATTTTCTGCCCTATGGCTCTTGGTCAATTATCTTCCCTCCTTCATCTGTGCTTCTGTCTCCTGAAGTGTAGATTTTAGTCACTTTTGGCTTCCACCTTTTATTTCTGGACTATCTGTCTGAGCCATCAGTACCATGTTGCTCATCTTCTTTAGAGCTACTACAAACCCCTTCCAACTATTTGCCTGCCTGCTCTCTAAATGCGTACCTCTTTCATTATTCAAGTGCTGAATAATGGTAGACTTGCAAACCATCCTCCCTCCCATGGGACATCTAAGGGTAAATCAGGTTTGCTTTCCTTTAGGATGGGATATATGCAGTAACTTTCCCAAATTTTTCTACCTCTAAAAATGTAACGGAGAATTGTAAAAAGTTTTCCCACAGTCAGGGTACAGCTACAGTTACATTGATCATGAGTTTGGGATGGATCTTTTGGCTTGGTTCCCTTCCATGGCAGGAAGGAGGAGGTATGAGACTTCATTAAGGCATAGAAGATACAGAAACGGAAACTAATTCTGGTAACAGTTAACCAGAGGAATGGGAGGCGGGCAGCGGGTGGGCAATAATAATTTCAGCTTTGTATCAGAAGCTGTTTCTTGTTGGGGCTTTTGTGGGGTTTTGTGGTTTTTGTTTGGTTGGTTTTTTGTTATTTGATTAATTCAAAATACTCATTCAGAACTGCACAAAATCCTTCAAATAAAAATGTAACTATTTTTATCACCTAATCCACCTTTAAAAAAAAAAGCTTAAATACTTTAAACTTCACCACCATTTCTGGTTTAATTGAAAGTTTAATGATATTTCCCTCTTTCTGGAAATTGTATTCCTCCCTCAGTGACACTAACAAGCAACAGTTGAAACATTATTAGTTCATCTTGTTTGCTAATCAGCTAATCATCAGCCATCAACGAGTAATTATTTTTTCTCAAGCTACTTAATTCTAAATTTCACACTCAATATGCTGAAGTAAGTCCAGGCAATTGAATGTTATCTTTATCATTTTTGTGTGGTTGGTGATTTAATAATTAAAATAACCCCATCAGAATTCTTGCATTTAATGTCCTGGCTTAAAACTTTCCACTCTTTTAGTGGATTAAGAGGAAAACACATTTTCTTGTACTTTGTCAAACTTCTTCTCAGACCAACACCACTAAATTTTCAAGAATCTTAAATCATGAAAGTGCTGTCATCTGCTTTGTTTCAAAACCATTTTATGGGGTTTTAGCACAGAGAACAGTTTCCTGGAAAAATGAATACGCAGTTTTAGCCTGCTTTACCCTGGGAATGTTAAGGTCTATTTTTAACTACTTTACAGTTAATGGGGACAGCTTTCTTTACCTTTGACACGGACTTGATCTTGCTGCCCCACACCTCCTCTTTTCTTCCCCCAGAGAGAAAGGTTATGAGTGTTATATGGTGTTTTACATATATATATAAAAAAAATATATATATATAAAAAAACCACTATATATATATGGTGTTAATGTTCCACTTCTGTGAATGGTGTTCAGAATTTTACTGCACCTCTAACATATGTAGTTCTTGTATCCATTGCCTATCTTATGTCATGAAATAAACCAAGGAATTTCCTTCCACTGGAAAATAAGTAGCTCTTTTACTGTGATTAGTAGCTGGCAAAAAGAGTCGCTACACAATATTATGCACTGTTAAATACATGTGTTGTTATTATAGGTATTAGCACAGTTTCTCCAAAAGCAACCTGCTGCATAATTCCATTTGTATAGCTCCCTCTTATTCTTGAAATGGAGGAAATATGATGCTATTTCTGTTTACTTCAGAAATTATGCAAGGATCTGAAAGAGTTTACTGAAAAAAACATCTCCAAAAGCATTTGCTATTCCTAGCAAATCACACTCTGTCCAGCATGTTTTGACATGCCATTGGGTAAACAGCCAAATCAGTATATTGTATGAGGATGAAAATCTTCTGAAGCAATTCCTCAACAAACAATACGGCTCCAGAAGACAGCTTGATCCCTAGCCGTACAGGAGGGCAGTGTTCTTTACAGTAAAACTAATAGAAATAGCAAATACCTAGAGACTATAGTGATGGGTACGTTACAAAATCAGAGCTGGGCAAGCATATGTCATTGTTAAAAGTGATCAGGCAACTTCTACAGCAAGGAGGAGGGTCAGCTCCTCCAGTACAGGGAGGCCATCCTGCTCACCAGGCACAGTGTCAAATGACTCAGGGGTTTGTTATGGACTTGCTAACTGGCCATACAACCTCTATGCTATGATTCTGTTCTATCCTATCCTAACATTATAGTTGTCTATGGTTTTCTTTTACAACTGCCATTGCACCAAGGTGGTGGTCATTCAAAAAAAGAAAAAAAAAGTAATAACACGACTAAAAAGTCCAAGCTGTGCTCCCTCACCAGGACTTTTTCTTTATTTAGACATGCATCCTGAACATAGATTTCCTCCTATTCCTGGACATTACTGCTTCACAAAACTATGGTTGTGTAATCCTACTGCTCTATGTCTTGAGGATCACTGCTGACAGTATCATGAGTACAGCATTTCCCGCTGCTGCCACATTACGGGCACTCGGGGTTTGTAAATCAGTTATACATGGACGTGTCAAGATCAAAGCAAATAAGTGATTCATTGGTAGGCTTTGAGGATAATTTAATAATTTTCTTTGTTTCTGAAATTTATGTGATTAACTTTTGAGGGATTCAAAAAATAATCATTCCTTACTCACAAGGCAAAAGCCCTGAAGAAATACAAGGCATCTGTATATATTTCCTGCATCATTCCCCTTATCTGTTCTGATCATTTGAGACAAGTTAGGCATCAGGAGTCTTCTCTCCCATCTGCGAGCCCACAGAAGGTCCCTTCTCTTTCTGCAGCAGGGTCTCAGTCTCTTGCCTTGTTTTGCAGACTTCTATTGTGAAAATTACACCTCTTTCATTCCCTCCTAAGCACTTGAAACTAACACCTTTCCAAGTATCTCAAAGCTTAAGAGCCTTGAAATAATCAGTCTTGAAATCCTGAATTGGCAGTTGTCCTTTTTGTCCTGTTTCCAAGGAAATACCATCATTTTCTAAAGTCAAAGTTGGTTTCTCTAATCCCAGCCATTCTGTTGTTCGCATATATCCTTCTGACAAATGTCAGAGCCTCTGTGACCTTTCTCTTTTCCTGTTCTGAAAGAGATGTGGCAACATTGATATGCATTAATAAATAATGTATTCAATAATCTAAAGTTTAATATCCTCAACCAGAATTGATAAACTGCACACAGGTGTTCTTTCTAACTGACAGCTCCTGCAATGTTAAATTTTTAGTCCTTTTTTTAAATAATATTCTGTTATCACGAGGAAAAAAACCAACAGTGTAATTTGATTTTATTCCACATTTAACTTGATTTTATGGTGAATTATCTTAGAAGAGACAAGCAGCATTTCTAAATCCCTGCAAAAGAAAATGAGAAAAGATATTAAAATCATGTCTACAGCCTTTTAATGGGTAGATATAAATGTGCTAGTCACTCTAGTTCCAAAACCATCAAAGCAAAGGCACATCAAGTAGCAGAAGTTCATAAGGCCTGGATAAAAACCCCTTTCAAATATTCTGTTAGTCTGTGTATATAAATTTACATTCTTAAATAGGCTTAAATATGCATAAGAAAAATAGATTCAGCTCTTGGTTATTATCATGAAATATTGTGGCACATCTATTAATAGAAAGTATTTTCAATATCTGTTTATCTAAAGTCAGTACCTGAATAAGTCAGCCTTAACATTACACTCTTAACAGTGTTAACAGCGTGGTTTAGTGGGTGTGGAGGTACATGTGTGTTTTTTCTTTTCCACCTTGGGGTACTTTTGCAACTTTTGCAATAGGTGAATACTGGACTTCAGTAAGAGACAATAAAAAATCCTTTAACTTCCATATATTCATCCAGAAAAGCATGTTTGGAAAATCTTTCTTGGGATTTTATGCAATAGATTATTTATGGTCGTTGATTATATTTGAATATTCAGGTTACACATGAAAAATATATAAAACAGATCCCTCTGCCACACTCACCTTAACTTTTCAAATTAGTTTTATACCGGGGCTTCACAAAGGTGCTAGCTGACCTGGTTTGATCAGAATTACTTCCAAGACTAGACCTGAAATGTCCTGGTAATCCTGCAAATGCATCTGCATTGCAGTAATATGAAGAATCTCTCCTTGCAGCTAAGTACTACTTAAAAAATGAGGTCATATGCACCTGAGATACATGTTATAGAAAACCTGAGAATTATAAATTCATCTGTTTACCACAAGCGCCTTTGAAGAACTTTGATGTAATAAGAAACTAATAGCTTATTTTTGCTGTGACCAAGACTCTGCCTTTAGTTCTGCTGTAAATATTCGACTCCTTTTCATGTTGTAGTCAAAGGCAAAATGGTATGTCTTGTCTTCCCATCAGAATAGTATTTTTCTACTCTGACTAGAAAAGCTCCCAAACAGTTCACATCTACAGAATTATTAGCACACCTATTTCAGCAGCATCTGTAACAACACAGCTGGTTTGGGCAATGAGTCATGAGGGCAGCCTCCCCTTTGCTTTCAGATTTTGATGAAATTTCATGAGAAGTCTCCTGGGGAACTTTTTTAATTCATAAGTAGGGAATGCCAGAAGCAAATTAACTTCAGTCAGGCTCTGTTCTTGATCTCAGAGCCTCATGAAAGTCAGTACGAGCATGTTCAAAGAAATTAAAGAACTATGCTCTGTAGTTGAAAACCCCCTTTAAAAAAATCTTTACTATTTTTCATACTGTTTTAAATATTGTGCTATTGTACTCCTTTAGACAATAATAAAAAATACCCTGTAGTTCTTACTGTTTGAATGTGCCTATTGCCAACTAGCTACTGTTCCTACATTCCTTTTTATATCATACTGTTTCCCTCTACTAATAAGCAGTCCAAAGAGGATACTGTTAAACAGTAATATCTAAAAGGTAGACTGCCCAAATCTTTATGTCCCCGTAAACCTTGAGTCTTATGTCTTGGATTTATCCATTTTCTTTTGAAATACTGCTATAATAATACAGACCAAAAGAAAAATCTAGAAGGATAGCCCTGAAAAAAATTTAAAAATTAACTACACGTTTCATTATTATTTACAATCTGCAATAGATTTCTCACATTCAGCACCACCAGCCTGGAAGGAAGCTTTCTGGTTATGTCACCAGGATTCCAATTTTTATCTTAAAACCACTTTGGTTCCCATATTCATACTTATTTGGAAAGCTGTTCTAGAAACTCCTTGTGGTGATGGTTTGGTATTTTCCAAAGAATAAAACTGTATTATTTCTATTTAAACTTTTTCATACCAGTTGTCACCCTTGTATTTGCATGTTGGTGTGGTATGTTAGCTTAAATAGGACTTTCCCACGCTCCCAGTCTCTCATAAGGACTTCCACACTTGGCACCTCCACCAAGTATTTCTGAAAATAACCCCAGCTACTTTCTGCATTCTGTTTATTAGGATAATAAACATTTTCTAAGGCAGATTTTCCATTATCCTGATCATCCTCGTAGTTTTTCTGTATAACTGAATCTGAATAACTTGGAATGACACTCAGTTCCCAAGAGGAACTCTGAACAGCGCCATCTATAAGATTATTAATATTTTCCTCCTGTATCAGAAAAACTGAAGAAAAACTATAATTTGGTTTTTTTTCAAGGCTACAAATTTCATTAATAGGGAAACCGTGTTCCTCCTTTGCTTTTAAGTGGTCAAAGAGTACACAAACTGAAATTAGCTGCAATGAGATAATTGAGTTCACCAGGTTAAACATAGTTTTAAAATTCTCTAAAGCCACACAGTTAAAGGATGGGAAAAAAAAGATTTTTTTCATTTACCCAAACCCAAATTATTCTGCATTGAAATCTACTGACCAAAGAACTTTATTGTAAATGGTTTTGGATAGAATTACATTCATTTCAGCCAAATTCAACATGATTTCAGTAGCCGTAGTTTACAGCATGCCTGAAATTGGCCGCGGGTTTCTTTTGTGTTTCTGGGAACAACTTGGTCAAACTAACTTGTTTGTATGTTCTGAAATGCTGAAGCTGTTGACAGAAAAGACAGCAAAGCTCTGAAGTTGATGGGAGCTGCTCTCTACTGTGACTTTTTCCTACAAAACCTTGGTACAAAATAAGTTAGCACTGGTATTAAAAAAAAAAATAAAACAATCTAATGAGGTTATGTGACACTGTTTTCTACCAGAAAAACCTTTCATAAAAGCAACATAAAACTTAGGAGTTTCATACAGCAGACAAAATGACAACTATTAATTCGTTCACTGTTAAATTTGCAGCTGATTTTCTTTTAGAACTCTAAGCTAAATTTGGTTTCGGAACTTCCAGATATTCTCCATTTTTTTTATTTCCACCTTCATCCTAAAATCATGGGACATTTTAACATACAGCTTTTATCCACCTATAAATTGACTAAATGCCTCACATAACTCTGGGGATACAAAGTTAATTTGGTTTCTGTACCAGATGTAACACAAGGTATTGTTTCTAAAACAAAATTGTCTAAAAATTGTCACTTCCTTAAATAGGCTTTTTCTTTCCAACTGATTAATTACTGGCCAAGTGGATGACCATGAGTAAATTATCAGTGTTTTCTGTAGGTTCTGACAGTATTCTGTAGGAATAACTGTCACTTAACAAGGTGTTGTGGTCTTCAACACCTCACTGAAGATCTTACCAGGCACCCAAACCATGGTGGTGAAAAGACAGCGAGGCATCATTGTTTCTTAAGGCAGGGCTAAGGGACTATTTTTGGTAGAAAATGTAGAGTTTGTAAGAAGGAAGCAGAGCTTAACAGCAAGTAGAGAAGTATTAAAACCATGAATTGCTATGAATAAGGACATAAAGTCAAGGATCTAGGGAGACAGAGGACTAATAACTAAAAAGACTAAGCAGGCAGCAAGACATAAGTATGACAGATATAAGGTGCAGACAATCATTTAGGAAATTTCAGGTTTAGACAAAACATGAATGAGGGAGGATTTTTAGCAAGAGGTTTCAAAGATAAGATTGATCTAGCACCACAAAGATGATATGGCACAGTGTCATTTTGAAAGAAAAGCTGGTGAGGAGGAAGACACTAATAGAAAATTTTTCAATGTAAGTCATAAGCACAGCAAACAGTTGAAGAGTAATAGGAGTTGTTTTTTTACTTCACAGGAAGGATATGGTGATTTACCTTAGTAAGAACAAGTGGAGTGGCAAAGACAAAGGCATTACTGGAGAAGACAACAGAGATTAATTCTGCATGAGAAGTAATAGGCATTCTGAGGAGATGGAAACACACCTAAAACGTTGATTTGAAGAGGCAGTTAGAGTTAGGAGGAAACAATTTCAAGGTATAACGAACTATGGGGCCAAAATGGAAGCAGCAACCTTGGACCCCGTGCACAGGAGGAGACAGCCCTGGTGGGCATGAGGAGAGTGCACCCCTCAAACCAGATATAGGGGCACAGATCCCAGAGGAGGGACAAACAGCAAGTCCTGCAGCTTTCTGGGACAGACAGTCCAGAGCCCCAGAGCTTGCCTTTTGTGCAGACCTGGGTGAAAGCATTGCCAGCCATTGTTTTCTGTATAATTAATAAGCCCCTCTGCAGAGGGTAACAGGAAAGTAGAGAAAAATATAAGAAAGGCAGCAGCATGAAAGTAAGAGGGTATGAGAAAGAGGACAGCAGGGGAGAATATGTAGGCACTGATAAAAATCTGAAGGAAAGTTACAGGAAGGAGGAAAATGAATTAAAAAATAAGGGACTAGAATAAGGAAAAGAGAAGCAGTAGGAAAAAACAACAGATTTCAATGGTAAAGTGTACTATTTCTATAAATACTCTGAGAACTATAGCAGAGGTAAGAAGAACACACTGTGCTCTGGTGTATGGGAGTGACATAGAGCTGAATAAAGGGAAAATTAATCACTCATGAAAAACAAATGTTTTATTCGAAGCATAGAATTACGATAAATGGTTTAATTAAACATTGCTCACTTGGTATCTTTTGCATTGTAAGACATGCACAACTCTTCCTTACCTATAAACGATTTTGTTAACCAATTATTAACTTAGGATTCTGAGAAGTAATATTAAAAGGGAACCGGAGACAAGTCTTATCTACCGTGTCAGTGCCAATACTCTGCTCAAAGCTTAGCTGCTGACATTATAAATTGGAAGCTGACCAAATGGCAGCTATGCCTGGTCTTTCTGCTTCTCCCTCCCTTCTCCCTGTCCTTTTTAAGGATGGCAATTGCACAGCAAATAGACACAGCAGAAGGATTTGTTTAAGGAGGCCATACTTTCTTACCATCTCATTAGTTTCTATTCCTTCTGAGAATGTTCACCAGGTGCTGCAGAAGGTCAATATCTTCTACGAATAATTCAGTGCTATTCTGGACCCTCTGCTGATTGCTCCGTACCCTTAAACATCCAACAGACAGCAAGAGAGTTCATTAGGAAGTGCTTTTTATTTTACTTTGGTAACTAGGGTGAATTTTGGAGTGAATATTGATTTTTACATGCATAAGTCCAACTTATAAAATTCTGTATTTGGGGGGACAAAAAGCATGGATTCTGAATCCATTTATTCTTACTGTGCTGGCGTTACCCCGTATTTCAAATCATTGTGCTAAAATGCAGCTGCTGAGGTACGCGTTTTTTAATGGTAAGCTTTCCCATCTTTTCAATGGTGTCAAGAGAAAAGGAAGAGAAAATTAAATAGTTATCTTCAAAGCCCACCTTGCATAAAGTCAATATGTGACCTGAAACCTACTTTGGGGGAGTTAATGAATAAAAATAACATCAATTGCTTAGTATCTATTTCTTATAGTAAAAGTTATTGAATTATATGAGGAAATATATGCAAATAAATAATATAATACTAGCGTTTGGTATGTAGACAAATGGTGCAATATGTTTGTATTTATAACATTGTTTTGTGACCTGAAATCATAGTATTATGCACGGCCCCATATTTTGGAGTATATCCCTAACTAGAAGCATGTGAACAGCTCTATAATATTTGAAGAATTCAGGACCTAAGGAACCAAATAAGCATTAGAATATATATTATGCAAAAATATTTTCAAATAAATGTTTATTGCAACTCTCCGTCTTTGTTAGTAGAGACATAATGTTAAGTTCAGGCGGGCTAGATTCAGAGGCTGAAAGAAAGCGAATATTGAGAGAGAAAAATATTATATCTTTTATGTCCCAACCATAATATAACAATCAGTGAGGTTATAATATAATTCTTCAAAATATGATTATACCTTTTCTCTGGAGAAGTTCAGTCAGATTAATCTTTCATTCCAAGGATGCCTGAATATTTTTGGCTGAGGTCCTTGGTATTCTGTTCACTCTTACACCAAAATAAAGCATAAATTATAACTATCTGCATACATCAGAATTCTTTGTCTCCTACAACCACGGTCTCTATTCTATTAAAAAATGAAACAGATGAAAATACTAAATGACATTCAAATTATTATCAGCACACCTGACAGACAGTAGCACACTATGATTTCTTGGTTCACTTCGCAGACTCATAGACATCTGACTATCGTTATAATCTATTAACATAACTGAGGCTCTTTGTCATTTTAGTGCATAAGCAAACCCTTTCTTGGTTACAAGGTGAAAGATTTTTGCCTTTCGCAGTCCCAGGACCACAAACTGCATGGTACCAGCTTTAAAGTGCTGCAGATGCCTGTGTGGTTGGCGAAAAATCTTTTTTTTTTTTTCCTCTGGATGTAAGAACAAAGGAGAAGGGGAAATAAGGTTCAAAAATTTGAAGTTTTTTTAACACTTAATGTCTTAAAAAGGTCCATACCTGAAACTTACTTTCTACATGTCTGGTGTGGTAGAGAGATCACTGAAAACAAAAACGAGTCCTATTCATCTGAAGACTGGCAAGATGCTACTGCATTTGTGTAGGTGACATGGAAAACAGAAAACAAGTCTGTTATCAACAAAGGAAATGCTATGGAAAGAGAAAGATGGAACAAGCTGCCAAAATAAGAAAAGGTGTCTGTGTAAACTAATCCTATTAAGTATGCTGTTACTAATTGAGAAAGGGATTTCATTGTTTTAAGGGATGTTTGCACTAATTAAGAGATGTTAATATGCACTGAAAATGATGGTGTGTCCCCAGAAGGGAAAAAAGAGAAGACTTATGAGCAATGTTAAATGAAGCTCATGAGCGGAAGAAACTTCTAGCAGGTAGCTAGAAATTCAGGGGAAAATGGAAAGGACAGGTTTTTTATCTTGTCTGGATTCAGTCCCTTGACTCAGTCAGAAAAAGTTCACAGACATTAAACAGAATTTCTTGGATGAGCAAGTGGAAGGAGCTTTACTGTTCCTGGCCAAACTTCATGTTAATTATGAGAAAAACTTTGGGGACTGAAAATCTATGAATGCTTTAATGAAAAGGTTATGATGGAAAGAAAAAAAATACCCATTCAAGAAGAGTTTTGCAAGTCTGACTGCTGAAATCATTGAACTACTTATTTTCGTTCTGATTGCTTCTAATGATATATTAACACATTCTATAGCACCATGGGATCTGTATATTTTTCATATGCTATTTCAGTGAAGTGATTTAAAGGAATATCTGAAATTAAAATTCCTGTGTAAACCAATGACCTTCACCTCCTTTGCCTTTATATAAGTGAAATTATTACATAAACAGAATATACTTTGAAATCTGGCAAAAACCAAGGATAGGGCTAACTTATAGATGCGTAGTTCACAAGTTCAAAACCAGAATTCTTCTTGTTCATCTGTTATGATAACAAGCTTTGATCATGTGGTGTCTATTTGCAATCCATGCCCATGCCTGAGTTGGGATATAGGAAATCAATCTTCTTTCCTTTTGAAGCCGTGCTTAGGCACTGGATCATTAGTCCTTTCTCACTGCCAATGTTTCATACACTACTAAGCTATGTTGACTACAAACAAAATGAATTGAACAGTCTAGTAAGAACATGCGTTTTGTTGCTGTACAAATAACTAATTTGAGATAATTGTGACCATTCTTTCAACAGGCCAAGACGCAACCTTCTGGAAAAGGTAGTCATCATTGCTATTCACCATGGTTATGGGGAGGAAACAGCAGCACGTCTGTTACATAAAATAACTTAACAAATGTGGGTTTGGTGGGCCTACCACAAACATCTGTCTGTGCCATTGTGTAGGTGTGTGTGAAAAAATACTCTTTTGGAAAATCTGTGCTACCTTCATTCTAATCACTTACAAACAAACTATATTACGTTGTTAGGTTGTTCATATATCAACGAACATTTATCTTCTATACTATAAATTTGTCTAGCAAAATGTGAAACTGAGGTTGGTATTTTTGCTCACTGATTCCAGTGGCTGTTCTGCAAAATGCACGTTACCTCCTGTCCTCCCTCTGTGCAGGTCATGCAAGGTTTTAGGGAGCAGAGCGTGAGATTGACTTTCTTAACTCTATCTGAAACAGCTGCTACTTGCCATCATGGGAGCAACAAACACTATTTTATTTAGGACCCATGTCAGTACTCCCCATTCAGCCTATTGTAGCGGAGTAACAAAGACTTCTTGAGGATGTACTTACATTACTACCTAAAATGTTAGGTGATAACAGTAGCTATCTACTAGAGGCAAAATCAAATATTTTTCAAAGCAACAATCATTACTCAGATATCAGTCAAAGAAAATTTAGCAAACTGAATTAAAATTAACATAATTACTTTGGATTCAACAATATTCAGACAAAGACAAACAGTGTAATTATCAGAAGCTCAGTATTCCTGGTTCATAATCTTTCATTTTAATTCATCTCTCTTACCACAAGTTACCCTTTTTAAAGTACATTCTGATGTCAGACATTGTGCATTAAACAGTTATTAAAGATCTAAAACTGGGAGATAGCCATTAAATCACATGAATAGACAATGTCAATGACTTAAAGCAGCAGTTTTCCAAACAATACAACAGAAACCTTATTGCAAGGAACACCGGGACCAAACTGAAGGAAATACTGATCAGAAAATGGTTCCCTTCTGTCCTTTCTCTATCTGAGACTTGCAATATAATTATTCTTCCCCAATGGCTTTGCTTTACTTGTCAATGTACACAAAAAGATGTGCAAAAAGTGGTTTAAAAAGGCCTTGCATTTTAATGCCCTAACTTTGCATTCAAGTCCTACATGGATTTGGGATTTCACATCCTCTGTGGTCTGAGATAATTTCGTTATATGCATGTCAAGGCAAGGATATGTTGCTGCTGTTTAACATCGCTTTTAACGAAGCACAAGAATACTGTCTTTATTTTAGATCACTGTAATATCAAAAATATGTAAACAACTCTTCGTGTAGGTGTTCTCTTTATAGACATTGACCTCACTGCCCACACTAGAGAAATGCTAAGTTAGCTTAATGACATGTACTATTATTCAAAACTATAGCAAAAAGAAAAGACAGAAGTTTTAACACCCATTCTGCCTTACCACACGTATTGAAATTTTTAGGAATGAAAAAGGAATAGGAGCATCTGTGAAATTCAAGTTTAAAAAAAAGTCAGAAGATAAATTGCATTAAAAGGGTATTTTCCTCAGAATATTTTTTTAATCAATGTGAGGTAGATATTTATAGCAGTTAGCTTGTGAAAATTAATTTGCTAAGTTTTTTTAAAGTGACTAGTATTTAGCATATGTTTGATTTTTTTACTGTTACCAGTTAAGATTTTATTTGAAGTTCAGTGTACTTTTTCATAAACCATATTGTCAGTGGTTTTATTGTAATAATGTCCTCAGAGACATGGTATTCTTTATTTATGAAACAACTAAATATTCTGTCATTTCCTATTAGAAACATAGCACAAGTACAAGAAGAACTTTTTAAAGCAGTCAAACGCTAAAATCCTGAAACAATCTTGAAGTGCTTCTTTTTTCCCTTACTTTCTTTAGGGTGAACAGACTAATCACGTAGTCCAGTGGAAGATGCTACCACTATTCCCGGCATCTGGATCACACGTAAGGATTTGAATCACAGCGCTCAAGAACGAATCACAGTGAGTTAATTTTTGATCAATAAGAAAATCTATAGAATATATAGGCAAGAGGCAAGAAAAGAGTATATTAAGAAGGTTCTCCAGAAAAGACACATATAAGTAACAATAAAAGGAAAGAAAGAATACTTGCACCATCTCTTTCTTGAGATGGTAATAGAATTAAAGAAATAAACTAAGAGTACTATTTTCAAATAGTCTTGCACATAGTGACAACATACTTGCTATCTTTGTGTTGCAATAATACAATAAAAAGCAATGTTTCCTGAGTTCATAAAACTGATCTCCAAAGCTCCTGTACCAAGGAGTCTTTTATTGTTTCCTTAGGATAACGATTATTATGACAGTTTAAAAGAAAATGAAACTAAAAGGAAATTCATTAACTCCTTATAATATTGGAAGGTTATAATTCTAGAAATATAGCAAAACAAACTCAAGGTTTATTTCACATCTCTGCCAGAACTGGAGTATATTTTGCTATTAAAGTCTTAGTCCATTAAGTCTGGAAAAGCGACGAATGAATCAATAAACACTGATTGCCCATCTCTATCAATGCTGACTGTCCAACATACTTGAAGAGAGATAACACAGTGATTATTTTTTTTTATTCATTCTTAGAATGAATTGGATGAGGAAAATATCTGCCCAGGAGAGTGCAGAGTTTTTAAACAAGGGTCCAAAACAAATCTATTTTCTAGTTGTGTAGTTTTGTATTATCGCCCATCTATGTGCTAGCTAGAATTTCATGCTGCCAAATCTGATTGCAGGATCAAAGCCATAATCGTTTAACTTTCCTCGCAGGGAAAGTATTGCACAAGATGTAATCTTCTTCATTCATCTATCCCTTGTACTTAAATTGTGTGTTCTACAGAAAAAAAAAAAAAAAAGAAAAAAAAAAGAAAAAAAAAACATTAAATCTCCAGAATCTCTGGAGAACTCACTGCAGCTCTTTAAGATAAAAATTTCCTCTGCTAAGTCATAGCAGCTCATGGCATTTTTCACCTGCAGACCCCAATATTATTTCAAGCAAGCCATAATACTATTGCTATGGTGGGTTCTCATGGGAAGTGATTGCCACCGCTCTGAGTCACTCCTCCCTCACCCTGCTTTTTTCTACTCTTCATTTGCAAAGGGGGACCCAACCAGGAACTGAACAGCAAACCAGCATAAAACACCCGCGCCTGATCAGAGTGGTGTTTGAGTGTGTCCTGGCAGAGACTGTACGGTTATTATGAGAAAAGTATTGTGTGGGGACATGTGTTGCACTGCAGAGGAGACCCAAGGGGGGACGTCTGCCTGGGAGACTCTGCTGCTTCTCTTCCCAGGTAGCCACTGGGCAGAGTTTTCCTATTTTCTTTTCTTTTTCCTTTGTGGGATTATTTAAAAAAAAAAAAAAAAAAAAAATCTTCACCATTAGAGTCCGTGTGTGTAATCAGCCATGAACCTCCAATAAGTATTTTTGCACATAAGCGGGTGTAGGAAATAAATAAGAATACAATGCAATCACTCTTTAAAAACCCCTCTTCACATCCCCTAGGACTAGTGTAGCTACAACACCAAAATAGGTTCACCGGCAAGTCGTATCTTGATGTTGAACTAAATGTTTATATTCAGATGTGCTCTGAGGCTAGCATTTTTCCTCTGTGAGTTATATTACATCTCTGCTATTTTAACCATCATTTTTGACTTGTAATGTAGCTAACATGACTAACAGCTAGAAATTAAATGAGAAAAGTGCCTACACAACATGAAAATATGATTGCATACAATCCCATATATCATGTAAAGCTGCAGATTTTAGGGTAACCAAGTATGTGTTTCTCTTGCTTTTCACTGCTACTTTCTCTCTGTGTTTAAATAAGAATCAAAGTAATATTTGAAATACAAACAATTTTGAGGAACAACATTAAATAAAAATTACGTGCTGCTTTTATCAAAGTGAGCTATATTAACTTGAATATTATTTATTGTGTTGGGTTTTTTTAAATGCACTTAATGCAGACTTTCTCCCTGAGGGGATGAAAACACACAGGTGCAATTAGAAAAAGATTCAGTTGGAAGCAGTTGAAGTTATATGCCCCCAACAACCAATTTTTCTTAAAAAGAAAATATAAACCAACACATTGTTATTACTACATTCTTTTATTACTTGCTGTTAAAATAATTGTGTACACCCAAATATTTTAAAACCCAAACTTGAATAAGTTATACTACTGAATGTATATTTAGAAAAGAACTTTACAGATAACTAAGCTGATTTTTTTCAAGCAATATGCTTGATTTAAAGATAGTTCTGGCCAAGAGCTTGCATAGTTTCCAGCACAAGGAGACTGTAATGTATCATACTTGCTAAGCAGGAATTCCTTCTTCAGGAAAATACATCTGGCATGTAAGAAAGGAGGCCATAGGCAGAGAGAAGAAAAAAAAAAAAAGAAACATCATAGGAATGCCGAGATGGTTGTTTTCATCAAACAGATTAACTTGAGCCAAATGGAAAGCCGTCTGGCAGACTTAAAGTGGGATGTTAGCAACAGTATTTGGTGAGTATGAGTAAAAATGTAAACATAGTTAAATTTTATTTTACACTCTTCAGCAGTCTCCAGCATTTTATAACGGCTGTCTAGAGCTTCTGGGAGTGCATATATAGAAGCTAAATACCCTATCACAACCCCCTATAGCCAGTTGAGCTTCCCAAAAGAAACCAGGAAACTTTGAATAATCCTCATAAATTCCACTGGGTACACAGGAGCATGAGGTTCCTATTACAGACATCTAGACTGGGTGCCAGAAACTGGAATATGTGAATTACCTTTCTCATTTTCACTAATTTGGTGGGGGTTTTTTGAGCGAGAAGAAGCTGTTGGAGGTAGGAAGTCTGCTACCTGCATTTTTTGGCTCAGCTGTATATATTGCCAAATCAAATTCTCTGGGTGAAACATCTAAATGGACTCAATACCTTTACTTTGGAAAAATCCAAATCTAGAGCCCAGTCAGGATTATATGACTCAATTTCACCTCTAGCCTCTGCAGTACTGTAAGGAGACCTTCTAGGTATCGCTCTCCCAGTCATTACAGGGCAACTGAGTTTTCCCTGGTGGCCTTAGTCAAAGGCACTATGGTAGAGCCACATTTGAGCTTCACAGGCATTGTGTGTGAAGAGTGTTACTGGTGTGCCGGGTCAAAGCCTTAGAGCTCTTTAGAAGAGTGTCATGAGAGCAGCCCAGCTTTTTGTGACTCTTGCTTGGAGAATTTACCAACAGGATAGACAGTAAGGATGCCAACATGAAACATATGAAGGAATGTTGAATGTAGTGATTAACTCCATGTATGAACTGGCATTTCTTTAGCAGGACAACCCTAATGGCTACCCTATGATCTCACAAACCAGGAATGCTTACTCACCATCTGTGGCCCACAACATATACTCAGTTAGGAAGCTGCATGAGGTCTGGCAGTCTCAGAACTACGGCCAGGAGTGTTGCATTGCCTTTTGTGCAATTGTTTTTAGACTCCTACTGTGAGGGGGAAGACCTGGATCTGTTTAAGATGTCATGCACTAGCTGAATAGATGCCCCCTTTAATGGGACCAACAAATGTAGTGATTGCAAGCGAAGCTTCATGCAGATGCTGTGGAAAGTTCACTGCACTCATGAAAACCATTGAACAGCACATGAACAGAGTAGAAGTCTGAGGAAACCTAGAGTATGAGTACTGGTATGTTTTCTGTATGCCTGTGGCATGCTGCATCTTCCAGTGTCCATGTTCTCATTGTAAGTGAGCCTAGGAAACCAGTGTCCAACATACTATAACAGGTTTAATGTCTCAGGGTGGCAAAGGAAATGAGAGATGCAGCACATGATCACCAACCATCCCACACAGGGCAATGTGCCATTTTGCCAATTTTGAAATATGGCAAAGCACATTGTACTAATATGCTTCAGAGCTTTAAAGTGCCTGCTGACTGTGTTTTTTATGCCCCTACAGAGAGGCAGCTACTGATCTGTATGGGGCATATTGTATCTGGTTCATTTTATAGACCACGTTGAAGAGGGGCTTATGTCTTTGCTGAATAAAATTCCAATTTAAATGTAACTCTCTGCTTGTTAGTCTAGAAACGTAGAGTCACATTTAATTGGCTTGCATTGATTGTTTAAAACTGCTTATTAGTTTAATAGAGTGTTTTGACAAAACTGTAGCTTTGTCCTTCCTTCCAAATAAATGGAAAGAGAGGTTACTTCTAACACAGAATTCTGTTCAACTTTTTCATTTCCCAAAATATTGATGTACATAAAGCACATTTATAGCCTCTGAAATTTGCTGTTTTTTTAAACTATACATAAAAGTGGAACATGAAAAAAATGAAAATGTGGAGGTTGAAAGAAAAGCTTTATCTCTTTCTTCTTTATGTAGTGCCTGGTCTATCTGTCTCCCAATGATTTTGAACAGAAATAACAGTATTGAGCCGAGAAAATGGGAGTCTGCAACATCTTTTACACTCAATTAATCAGTTATAAAGGGTTATGTGGAACACTGAAGACAACTAAATTAGTTCCTCTATCTGTACAAAGGTTTATCAAACTTGCTGACCGTTATTAATGTGATGTTCCAGTAAAAATTGCCTTGCCAACTTACTAAGCAAGTAAATATTCTGCAAATAGCACCTGCCAAAGTGGGGAGAGAAAAAAAAGAAAATAACCAAACAAAAATACCCATAAAACTGATGAATAAGTACCACTTGATTGCTTGGACTTCCTTCAGTCTCAGTCTCAAGAACCTCTGCAGAAGAGGAAAGACAAAACCTGACTGGTCTGAACATTGACACTAGTTCATCTTCAGAAAAGCTACAATGCTCAGGGGCTTTGCTGAAAAAAACCAGGGTCTGTTGACTGTTTCCAAGAAGGAACCACTCCCTTGAAGTCACAAGCTCTGCCTTTACAAGAGCTCAGTAATCCCTTCATCATGGTGTCATAGCACAACCTTTATACTTAAGTCTTTGAGGTATATACAGTGGAAAAGAAACTTCCTGTTACCTCAGTGGTCTGGTTAATAGGGATTGTCAGAGCTCCTATCACGATAAATTCTGCTTCAAAGCAAACTTTCAATAGCACTATTGACATGATTACCGTTGTTCGTTCTATTTTTACACCGGCTTCGCCTGCTGGCTCAAAATAAATTACGCATTCACACCTGAAGATGCCCCTATCTTTCCTTCATCTCTTGTTCACACTTTTAATTGACAATTCTTCTGAACTATTGAGTAACAATACCCACTAAGCTGTTACGTGGTCTGTACTAAACTGTACCTTGTTGTATTATGAAACTTGCAGTTTCATATAGCAGGTTGGACTTTGCTGAAAAGGTCTTTAAAAGTCCACACCAAAAAACCATGGAGATCTTTGGGATAGCATTATTATATTTTCATTCTCTGAAATAAAGGAGCAGAGTTTTTCCAAATTCTCAGTGGCATCTACACAGCATCTGTGGATGAATGTGATTCTATATTAGAGCAACTGCCGTACCACAACTATATATTTGTACTTGACAAATGACATTTCAGTCTTTTATAAACTCGTTATAATCCACATGATTTACCCTTGTCTTAGTTGGAAAGTAGTCAAACTCTGATCAGTTAATAAGTAGTAAACGTATATTCTTTACTCTGAGATGTAATCTAGGGGTCCTGCACGGCATCATGGTCCCAAATGAAAAAGTGTACTTACACCTGCTGTTGGCCATGTGGATAAAAGCTATGAATTTCACAGGTTTTAAGTCCACAAGTAATAGCTGTAGGGAAGAGGGACTATAGTACACATAATTCTACAGAAATTTCACCCAAATGAGCCCCATTTATGTGTGTTGACTAAAGCATGGTTTATACAGTGCTTTCTATGATCATTCATTCCACTGATGAATTATCCTCATTATTAGAAAGCCATGCATTATTTCTGGTTTGCACTTGCCTGGCTTTCAGCTCTTAACTGCTGCTTCATGTTACATCTTTCTCTGTTATATTAAATAGCCCATTAGTACCCAGCAAAAGTAACTCTGCAGAAAGTGTTTATATACCATAATCAAGTTACCTTTTGATATCTGTTTTGATAAACTACAGAGAATGACTCACTGAAGCTGTTCTATTATTTCCTAGTATGTTCTCAGCATATTTTCCTAGTTTTTAACTCCCTCTTCCACAAATTTTAATTTATACAAACTGTCAGAAAGTAGGTCAAGTATTCATACGCTTGCCTGTTTGCAGAGATAATCATTAACCTCTCTAATTGACTTAGCCAGACATTCAAGGCACTTTAGGGTAAAGATCATTGGGCAGAACAGTAAGAAGATATTTGACTTATTTACATATACCCCAAAATGTTCTTTACCTTCTTGCCCCTTTTTGTTGCTCTTATGTTGGCCACCTGGCCACCTTGAACTTTTGAGTGAAAGCATCAGATAAAGAGCATTAAATACTTTAAAATGCAATTCCACCAGATAGCCTTCACAATACATTTATCAGTAAGCACAGTCCCAAACGTGTCCTTTCGTTTTAAATTTTGTGTCCAACAATTTCTTGCTCTTCTTGACGTCCCTTGTTAGTTGCACCTTGCTTTGTCCTTTTGGTTATCTGATTTTGGCCCACGTGCCTGATCTATACCTTTGTACTCATCTTCAGCAATTTGATTTCATTTCAGTTTCCAGTACAGTCCTGTTGTGGTTTAACCCCAGCCAGCAAATAGCACCACGCAGCTGCTCGCTCACTCCACCCCGACCCCTGGTGGGATGGGGGAGAGAATCAGAAGATTAAAAGTGAGAAACCTCACGGACTGAGATAAAGACAGTTTAATAGGTAAAGCAAAGCAAAACAAGGAATTCATTCACCACTTCCCATGAGCAGGCAGGTGTTCAGCCATCTCCAGAAAAACAGGGCTCCATCACGTGTAACAGTGACTTGGGAAGACAAACGCCATCACTCCAAATGTCCCCCGCCTTCCTTCTTCTTCCCCCAGCTTTATATGCTGAGCATGACGTCACATGGTATGGAATAGCCCTTTGGTCAGTTGGGGTCAGCTGTCCCAGCTGTGTTCCCTCCTAAATTCTTGTGCACCCTCAGCCCACTCGTTGGTTGGGCGGTGTGAGAAGCAGAAAAGGCCTTGACTCTGTGTAAGCAGTGCTCAGCAATAACCAAAACATCCCTGTATTATCAACACCGTTTCCAGCACAAATCCAAAATATAGCCCCGTACTAGCTACTGTGAAGAAAATTAGCTCTATCCCAGCCAAAACCAGCACAGTATCGTTTACACTTTTATTCTAAATACTGCATCTTTAAGGAGCTGCCAGATTTCTTCCGCCTTTTTTTTTTTTTATTATTAAGATCAGTATCCCAGAAGAGTTCACCTATGAAACCTCTGATTTAGGAAGTCTGCTTTTTGAAGCCTGCTATTTTTATTTTGTACTGCACCGGGTTATCAAACCAAAGCTTCCCTGCGGCTGTATTTTCTCCAAACATGTCAAATGTTTCAGGCTATCTTTGTTTTTGTTAAATTACATGTGGATGCTATGAAGAAGCAATAACAATCAAGTACATGCAATAAGCATGCAGAGAACAACGACCGCCTAAGACTGGCAACTTCTTTGTCAAAGTATTTTTTGATATTTTTTATTTCATCTCGTGAGGAAATAAACAGGAGAGGAAAACTTGCCCCAAAAGAAAAAATGCGTGTCATTGCAGCAGGGTTGCAACATTTAAAAGGTGCATGCAGCAGCACACATGGCTAAAACCACGTGAACTGAACTAAATGGGAATCTTGTACAAAAAGAAGCACAAAATTCATTTAAAGCAAAACAAAAATTTAATTTAAAGACTTTTGAAGAATAGCCTGTCCCACGTAAGGACTTTTCATCATCCACCCATGAAGAAAACCTCTAAAAAAAGGCTTGTATCTTGAGTTCTTTTAGTAAAAATTACTCAGCTTTATATCTTGCTTGATGATGAGCTGTCCTAGAACAGCTTTGACCTGTAGCACTTGACAAGGAAAGATTCCGCAGAAACAGAAAGAGCAGACACCTCATGTAACATCTTGAACCTTTAATTCATATGAGCAGCTTTTGAAAACTTGAGAATAACTGCTAAAAATCTATTGAATTTCTTTTTGCTAATTACTGCCTTATCCACGCACCCTGGCTACAAAACCCTGGCACGATTTCCTAGAATTTGTAACAGGTAGCAAGAAGAACTTTCAAAAATGTATTAAATGGTTGACAGTCTAGTCCCTCAGTCATTTATAAGAATTTTGATGCTATAATACTTCATTTCCATTTTCCAAGTTTAATATTGATAAAAACACTCTAATTTCCCAATCCAAGTTTGCCTTTAACATGTTTCAGTAACAGGAAAGCACTTGTAAAGGTATATACATGTACAGGGGATAGGGAACTATTTCCGAAATTAAAGACAAAAAGAAATTACATGCGTGAAGCAGACAGTAACATGGGACTGACTGGTATCCAATACCAGTGCATTTCTACCACTATAACACTGTGTCTTAAGCTGTTTCCTTTCAAAGTAATAAGTTTTGTGAGGCTGCAAGATGAGCGAACTTAGGTCAAGTTGCATTCCCAGCTCCAGGATGGAGGTATTAATATTAACTGCAAAGACAATGCTATAGCCATATAGAGGGCCATAGCCAAATGCTGCCTGCACGTCTAGAAGCAGATAATAGATAATTAGTGCAACACTTGCAGACATCTCAGAAAAGGATTGCTCTATCTGTACTGGAAAACAGAATCATTAATGCCTACTGGTCAGCTGCTCAAGATGGGGAGAAGAAATTAATTATAGCGTCATCCAAATTGTTACTACTTTCAGATTTTTTTTCATGTTGCCTAGTCGATGCAAGAATTTTTTTAATCAGTCATTATGACCCCTGGAAAAGAAGACTAAAGGATTAGACTAAATGCAGGCTAAAATATAGGGAAAAAATAATGAGCTTTTGTTCAGAACTTGAAAACATATACATATTTCATATTATTCTGAAAATTAACCTCACCGTTTAATCATTTCTTACTTGTTTTCCAACCTCTTCTGTTCTAAAAAGAAATAAAATAATGGAAGAATTTTATAGTAAAGGTCAGGTAGGAATAAATTAATCATCACACAAGAAGAAATACTTAAAACCTTTCCCTCAGAAATCTGTCTTTTGGCAAGTGAAAAAGTGTTATCCTCTCTTCTTTATTATCTCTACGTTGTACTGAATTACGACTGTTCTTGGGGTAGGTGCGTTTGTAATCAGAGGACAGTATGAAGCATGTTCTGCAGCCACCCTAGCTATGGAAGAGGAAACTGCTGATATTCAGGAGCTGTGCTCGTGCTTCTTAAACATGCTGGAACAACCATATTTAAAGAAAAATGTTAGTCTGGCTTATCAGTTACTAATAAGAAACTGATTTGCAGTTTGCTGATGCAATTAAAAGAAAAATGAGTGAAGTCAGTACAAATTTATTATGCTGCTTTTCTCAACCAATTAACCACTGATCGGATACCTAGGCATCGCGTGTACAGCACACAGCAAACAGAGAGGTGGTATTTGGGCAGCCACAGGAGAGCAGTGTGCTGTCCTCCTACTTCCCAGCATCAAGAGCTGCTGGACGAGGTGTGTTGGGGCACACAACCCTGCCCAAACCTTCTGGAGACCACCCATGGCCTTGTTGCCCTTGACTTTACCTAATCCCCTTTGAACTGCCGACACTATCAGTTTCCACAGCAAGTTGAGCGCCCACTGGGTAAAGTGTTTGGGCTGAAAGCGAACGTCCAGGCCCCTGAATGGGCAATGCTAACGAACCAGGACACATGAAACTGCTGGATGTGAGATGAGAAGAAGCTGGCTGTGAGAGATGACACTCCAAGAAGCTGCTAAAGGTCACAGATAGCGCCCCGTAGGGATGGCTTGATTGCACCTGAGGGGACAACTGGGGATCCTGGCATCCCCGTGCCAGGGCTGGTGCCAGGCCTGACAGCACCTTCCCAAGCACTTCCTGATGTAAAGAAGTACTTTCTTCTCCCGGACACAGAGATGCTGGTCTCCACACCTCCGGTACTGCCAGATTTGCAAGAGAGTGGGACTGGACTTCTAGTCTATTATGCCCTAGGGCAATACCCCAATTAGTGAGTGGTTAGAGAAAGGCATTAAAACATATGTGCTTTTTTGTCCAGTGGTGCTTTGTGAGGAAACACATAGTTTGATGTGAGAAAAAAATTATTTCAAGAGAGATTCAGGGCAGCAAGCGCTGCTCGCTCCAGTCCGGGGGCAGTGCCGTCCATATGGCACTTCATTCTCCTCAGCATTTCCTAAGGGCCCCCGCCCCAGGGGCTGCCATTTTTACCTGCCTGCATCTCCCCACATGTTTCACACAGCTGCGTAGGCCAAAAGGTTGCAGTGGCAAAAATTTGGGCACTGTGGTTCTCCAGTGATTGCAGGGATGTAGCACCAGCTGTGACAAAACGTGTTACTGGAGTTGATAAAATACAGACAGTAGCCTACGTGACAGCCAAAGGTGCTGCTGTAAGTTGCACAGGCTCACTTAAGCCAGCTTTGCATTAGCCAGGGCAAGTATTGATGTACTGTGGCCTTGGGAAAACATCCCAAAAGCTTGACTAGTTTTACACTTCAAACAAAGTGTAACTGTTTTCAGTTGCAGCATTATTAACATCTAGCTATCTGATTTTAAAACCAGGTATGTGTTTGTATGGACTCCTACCACATTTTTAGATGGCAGGTTACAAATACTTCTTAAAAAAGGTGCAAATTTCCCACCTTGTTCTGGAAGGGCACCAGCGTACCTCTAGCTGTGCTGGATGTGGATGCTCCCTACACTCAATGCCTTCTGCTTAGGGTTTTGGATTTATACTCTATAATATTGGAATTCAATTATTTATGCTAAAACTATTTCAGCACACCGTTATTCATTCATCTTTTATAATAAAAAAATTAAAGGATTTATATGTTGATAGCGAAATACAGGTCTGCAGGAAGCCAACACTACCACCAAAGCATTTAAATGATGCCTGGATAAAGTATGCATAGATTAGAAATACGATAATTGTGGCTTCTCAGAATTCTACCCATCTACCTATTTATTTGTTTTAACATTTTGGGCAATTACAAAGTAAAAAAAGGAATAGTAACTGTTAATCTGTATTTCCTCAGAGGCCTGTAGATACAAGCCAACGGGTGGTAGAAATGTAGGTAGTCAAAAAACGTGCATTAAATTGTGGGAGATCAAAACCTCTACAAACATACCACATCTTTTAAGCGAGCAATAAGGGCTGAAGCTAAAAAGGGCATGAGATTGCTGAAATCATATAGCATCTATAGAAGTAAAATCCACTGCTAAATTGCTGCTTCCAGGCCACTGGAGATGACACAGTGTTATCTTCAGCTTAAAGCACCTGGAAGTTTTGTTTCACTTTACTTCAACAGGATCCAGAAACCAGGTATTCATCTGACTGAGCCCTCTGAAGATTTAATTTCAGAGCACACCTATACACCAAAATAGTGTCAGCCTCCATACAAAGCATAATGATGGCCCCTGCTGTTTCCTTTAACATAAGCATGTGTCAGCACCAACCAGTAATGATCGTGTTGCCTCCTTTCATGTCATAGCCGCGCGTTTAAAGCTTTTGAGCAGGATGAGGAAGATTTCATTTAATTCTCTCATATCTTAGAGGGGCACACACGGGATAAAGGGAAAGAGAACGAACTGTTTCTTTTACTGAACCTACATTCCTGAACAAAAAATAATCCCAGACTGAGCCAGAAAGAGAGCACAAGATATAGCATGCCACTACAATGCTAGTGGTTCCAGCATGTGTCTAGGAATTTTGTTTTATTATCCCTACTACAAGGATATTTTCTAGAATTAACATGAAAATCATCCCGCGATAAAATAAAAAAACAGACTAAATGCATTGTTTAAAGTTATCTCATTTTCTGCTAAGATTATACTTTATATTCTTTATGGTATTAGAACATTCAAGATTAGAAATTAGAAAAAAATATCATCTGGGGGAAAAAGATTTTTAAAGTGTTAGTCAGCCAAACAGTTGGGGAAAATACCAAATATTTTGAGTTGAAATGTTGACTTTGTAAAACTATTACTCAGTCTTGCAAACCTAGCAGTTTCAGCTATATTTCAAAATAAAATCAAAAAACAAACAAGAAAAAAGCTGGAGGTCATAACTTCCTGTGGCTTAGCCATGCGTTCTGCACAGTTACTTTGAAAATGTTTTCTCCACTTGTATCGCTCCCAGTGCTTCAGAAATGGATGATTAATATTGAAATCAATTCCTCATTTTGGCTCAAGCTGCTCACAGAAATATTGAGTTTTTTTCATGCGCAATTTAGCTGGAGGAAAGGAAAAAAAGCTCACCTAAATAAAAAAATCTTTGTTAATATAAGCTCCTTCACCACAGGCTATCAGCTGTTCCCAAACCCAACATTTTTCCTAGCTCTGTCAAGCAATTTTCATTTTACACTTCTCAAAAGCTGCAGATAAATGCTATACTTTCTTTGTTGATTGCATCAAATTTGTATCTGTGGAAAAGAACAAATGTAAACAGCACCCCAAACAATGAACTCAAAGCCCCAGCCAATTTAGGTCCTGCATGCTTACTAACATTAAGAGGTTGTTATTTTACTGGTCACATTAATTATATAGCGATGACCCTAGGATTTCTGAATTTCACAGCTCCCTTCTGCTCTTTCTGTTCTGTTTTCTGTATGCTGTTGCAGAAATACAAAATTAGAATTGTAAATTAAGGTATTATGTAAAAGACACTGGATTGGAAATCATACCTACTTCACAAAAGGCAGGTTCATTTTACAGAGTATATTTTCTTCAAACAGTGCAGTGGCAAACTGCAGATATGGGTAGTTCTACAAATAATCTCTCAAATGCATTCTTCATTTCAGCGGTTCCTACTTTTGATAGTGTCTTCTCATATTATATATTTGCCTTTTAATAAACCCTGATTCCTCATACTGTAACTCTCCTCTTCCTTCTCAATTCTTAAGAGTTTTTTGGGGGTTTGGTTTTATTCTTTTTCTTTTCACAGTGTTTATCCTACATGTCTAATTGCCTGTTCCTTTTCCTGAGTCTCAGTTAAATATTTCCTCAATTCAGTTTATACCTTGCAGGGAACTTTGTGGGTTCACATGTAAAGGCATGGATGAGTAAGCAAGCTGTAAGCAGTCCAGGAGGCTCTTGGAGTGCATTGAGGGTAACTTCTTAATCCAGGTGAGCGCCCAACTGTATGACACATCTATTTCTCTTTGACTTTAAAGTTGGCTTTGATAATTCCCCAACACAAAGGTTCTCATAGCTGAGTTATCGAAACCCCTTGCCTCCTCAAAACTTTAAAAGCTGCACCTTTTTAGAGTTCTTTCTATCAAAGTAAGACTTAATTGTCAATGACCATCCATTTGGTACCATCTCGTGTTAAAATATGTAAATATATTGCTAGTGAACATTTTATGAACTTCACATTTTTCAACATTGCATATTCAGCTATTCATATTTGGGAAGTTTGCCTTTTTTCCTAGAAGCTTAGGAGCTGTAAAACAAAAGTTACAATCCCCCAAATACGACAAAGATAACATGTAAAAAGAGTCGCACTGAAAAAGCAGGATGTCATGTACAATTCCTATGATATTCCCAAATGGTATAGTAACTTACCAAAACCATTAACATCATGCCTATAATAATATACAATCATAGAAATCCTGTTAAAATCTTTAATTAATGGAAAGACCAAAAATGGTTGTTTAGGAAAAAATATCATTGGCAAAGCTTATATGTTTGGTTATTTTGAAAGAAATGTACTTTCTACATTCCAGTCAGGCACACTGGTGAGCTTTTATTCGATTTAGTCAAAACACCCAGCTGGAAGAGACATCTGGACAAAACTGGGGAAAATGAAGGAGGCTGCGAGTAAGTTTGCTCTGACTGAGCGCGTTCCTGTTCCCCCACACCAGCTATAGAAGGACAGCTGGATAGAGTCACCAAACCCCCCAGCAGCAGAGAGTACCTTTTGCAGAAGACAGGAAAGCATTTCAATGAGCCCAGAGCTAGCTAGATACTGGTGCTTGTGCACCATTGTCTACAGCCAATCTAGTGTCCCATTTACAAACAACAAAAGATGTGTAAGGGACAAACAGTCACCCCTGAATCCTTCCTCCTCTTCGGTCTGCCTTTTTCCCACGGAAAAGTGAAACTCATTGTCCGTGTTCCCCTCCGTAGCTACAGCCACAGACCTAGTGAGGGAGTTAGAATCACTCTGCAGCTGGGAGCTGGCACTGGAGCCAAACTTCGCACAGTTGCTTTAGTTTAAAATAAGGTTGGTAGAACTAGTTTCTCTTTTGAGACACTTGGCAGATATACACATGAACTAAAAAAATATTTCTGTACTGTCCCTGTAACAAAGCCCTTCAGGAGAGCCCATGTAGCTCAGGTAGCTTTTCCAGCAGAGGAAAGCCTCTCCCCTTTCTCCAGGTGCAGATGTCAGTAACCCCAGCTCAGCTGCAGTTGTGCTGATAAAGAGGGACTGGAGAGGGGAGAGAGAAGTCAGGAGGCCCTACCGCAAAGGTGCCTGTGCAGTTAGCCTGTTAGGCCAGCTCTCCCAGGCTCTTCAGGTTTTGAGAGGGAAATCCTATTAGATCTCTGCAATTGTGCAATGGGGAAGAATGATCTTTATGAAAGATAACACATTCTTACAATACTGTTTGAGTCACGAGTGTACGAGATACAGATAGCTAGCTAAAGACACTGCAGTACAGCTTACTGTTTAGAAAGCGCTGCTGTAGATGAGGTCTGTGTTTAGGCTGCTTAAATATTCTTGTACTTTTCCTAAGACATCCTTTAGTTTACTTTGCTCCCAACTCAGGGAACCTGGATGTAGGTGTTAAATAAGGAATATATCCTCCAAAAGTAACGGTTGCCCTGTAAAATATAAATGTCTTGTTCTCAGTTGCAGTCTGCAAAGCATACCAACAGAACTTTGAAAGCAATGTAAATTAAATGTAATTAAGCCAATTATGTTCATTTGCACAGTTAAACCTTTTGGATTGTAGGACTGATGTACATAACGAAGGATTTACATTTTAAATGCTGTATTCTGAAGCCTTATCTTTACATTAATTATTCACATTGCTATAATACAAAACCTAAAGTTTGGCCATCAAATGACTGAGAAAGCAAGAGATTCACTTCTTGGGGTATCGATTTTAAATATAAACTGTATAGTCTTCATGACTGTGGATGGCAACATAGGGCCAGTTTTATTTTCAGCGCTTCATTCTGCACTTCTTGTGTTTTGCTAGGGCAGCAAAACAGCTGACAATTTGGTCAGTATTTTCAGCTTTGCTTAATGAGCAACTCTTAGTTATAAAATCACGTACCTATTGTCTTGGGGGTCTTTGATTTGATACATGACATAAAGTATCCTTGAAACTATTCTTAATTAAACCAAGGAAAATTCCCACATTAGGGAAGAGCAGACATATCTCTGAGACCCATGCTACTCAGTACTTGGAGCAGCCTGATAACAGGTGGAGTTTGCATGCATCGATGTGCCCCACGGAGACTAAAACTTAGAGATACCTTTGCTCTCACCTGTACTGAATCTGCTTGAAGCTCATCAGCTGTAACACTGGGCCTGCTAGAGTCAGAGTTTGATGTAACTGCAGCCTGTGGGTAAGTAAACCTTTTTCTTTAAGCTGAAAAGGAATTCTAACTTATTTCTACAGTAGCAATGATTTACAGCTTAGTGTATTTTTAGTTTTAATGGTGATACTTGCAATGGTGATGCATACAGCTATGATTTGTTTACTTGTATGAAATTCCTTCTATTTAGCACCTAATGTGAACTTCAGAAAAAAAAGACTCCAAGGTGCTAGAACTTCACTAGCAAAACTTATTACGAGGCAAGTGCCTCGTAATTATCTGTATACTCATTTTATTTTCTAACACTTGTAACAGAAACATGAGGTGATTCTCCTCGATAACGTAATAGCCGTAATTATTTGGATTTAGTGAAACGCTTCATTAATGTTTTCTGTTAGTTTGTGGTGTAGGTGGCACAATGTTGGTTGAGTAGTTGGGGGTATCCCTCACAGATCTGACAAGTAGGTTCCTACGGTTCTGAAACTGCAATTTTAGATACTCTTTAGACTGGTGCCAGGTAACTGTGAAGACAGAAAGTCAAATTATGAGCATTTGTCAGTAGACAGTAAAGAAGTCAAATGGCATCCTTTTTCTTCCAATAAATTCAGTTTAACCTTCTCATTTCTTGGAACTCAGAGGTAAAGTAAGCATCTGCATCAACCCATACTACAGTTTTCTGTGATGTTTTTGGAATTTCAATTGCAGAATTGCTATAAGTAGAAATATAAGCTAATACTGACCATCTTAATGAAATCGAAAGTCTTCTCAAAGCTGTTTGAAATAAAGACGTAATTCTGATGCGTTACTTCTTTGCTCTGTAAGGATTTAGTACATAAAGCCTATTGTTTTCTTGAAAAGAGAAATCTAAAACACAAAAATGTCATAAGTTTTTTACTCTTTAGGCAGGAAGGAAGTATTTGTTGCCTTTCTAATGCACAGAAGTGTTTCTTCAAAGAAGTATTAAAAATACTTTCAAGTAAGGTAAACCAAAACTATTTTTCAAAAGCTAGTAATGTCCTTTTTAATGTTTTGTTCTAATAATGAGCTTGCCCCTCCTCCTTTTTCTGCTCTGCATTCCAAAGTTCAGCAATGCGCACGTTTGTAACTTTAGCTTCTTAGTTTAAATACAATTATACTGAGAGAACAGGCTGGGAAGTGCTGCTGCTTCTTTATGTATTATTATGAATGTATAAGGAATTTAGAAGGGGGAAGATCTCAGTGGATTTTCCATAGAGCAAGTGTTCATAGCAAAATTAACTTTAATGAGTATTCTTGTTAAAGGTCCTTGAAAAAGAGGAAGGCTGGAAAGTGACAACTCCCACTGGGGCAGAACTTTAGAAAATGCATGTGAGTGGTATGTACCACTCATAAGAAAAGCCATAGAGGAAACTATACTAGGAAAAAAACCCTCTTCTCTAGAATATCAGTTCTGTCTCATCTTGCAGCAAAGAAGTAGAGCTTTTCTTTTAATTTTCCTTGAAAGTATATTTCTTTTATTCTTCACTTTCTTGGTTCAGTTTCTTCCTCTTATTTTCCCACCTTGGAAGCCCTTTTCAGCTCAGGCATTAGCCCTAGGGTATCTAAGTGTTATGTTAGCTTAACTTTTAAATAGTTGTTTGAGGCGAGTGTGGTTTTAGTTGATATGCTCCAAAACTGGTCCCCACCTTATAAAAGGAATCTTTTATAGGTCCATAATCCATTTAATCTATTTTTGCCTGTACACTGCCTAGTACTAGTGTTGGTACAGTAAATGTCAACGTACTTCTTGGGGCTTCCACAGACAAGAACTTTTTGCTTTAACCCCTTCTATATTTTGTATTCTTTTACATTAGAAATCAAGAGACTGACAGTTCATAATACTTATTTTGTAGACAACTTGGACATAGCAACAATGTGGACTTTGCTTTTGACTATAGATTTTTCTCATTCTTTAAATTCACCTTTTCATGTATGTGTCTGTGCATGCACATATTTCCTTAGTCTGAGGGTTTCTTCCTTAGGTACCTGATGTAGCTGCTGGCACATTACCAGTGATCCCTGACCCTTGTCGTCCTGGCAAGCTGTTGAATCTATCAAGCTTTTTTTTTTTTTTTAAAAAAAAAAAAGATATTAAAAAAATCTGAATCTCTTTGAGGGCAGACAAAATTTAGCTCCTCGCTCAAGTTCATCTCAACTGACCGACTCATTTTGAAATATATCTTGCTGTGCTGGTGAGTGCTAGCCTTCACATCATAAAAAAGATTTTTAACCATGTGACTGTATGTGATGGAGTATACCATGATCTACCGGTAACAGTCTCATGGGAGAGGCTCATGAGACTGGGAATGTCTCAAAGTATTTAAATAAGGAGGAAATCTGTGAAAGATCTTATTCCCATATGGTATATGTTTCCTCTTTGCTGTTTCAGGTTGTTTTCTTTAGCATTAGTCATGAAGAGGGGCTTACCTGTAAAAATAGAGACGCGCTGCTATGGGAAATAAATCACATTGTGCATTTTTCTGTATTTCAGTGAGTGACTGGACTGCTACAAAGGGACTGTGTTTATAAATGTAACTTCCCCTTACTTGAGAAACCACCCATTTTTTATCTAAACTATAGCAAATGTTTGGTTTCAAACAGATCTGCCTGAATAAAACTGTACTTTTCTGGCCTCTCACAGTATTGCAACCTAAGGAAACAAAAAAAAAAAAAAGGAAAAAAAAAATGAAGTATTGATGATGATTCTCTGGACCTGGCTGTGTTTTGTGCAGCAGCAGCTGCCTTTGGGGCAGAGCCGTGTCCATGCACAGAGCCCAGCCTTCGCCTGCTGCAGAGCAGACCTGACCCCATCCTGTAAGGAAAAGCCTGAGGAGCCGGTGTGCTCCCAGAAACTTTGGTGCGTGTGTGCCAGAGAGGGGGGAGAGAGGGAGACCTAGCGCAAGGGAGAGTAAGGGAGGAAGGCAGGAGAGAGCAGGGAGCTTGCTTCATGCACTGCTGAAGGCTGTCAGAAGCAGACCGTAGGAGTGGCGCACTGGCTGGCGTGCAATTTAAGGGACAACGTTCATTGGATTTATTCATTGAATTGCTGAAGAACAGATATGACATCCGACTGCTGCTTCTACATGTTCTTGCTTATCAGTACCAAGGGTAAGTGTATCTGCCTTTTTTTTCTTGTTTTGAACATTGCAACACAGACAGCTGATAAACTTCAGTAGTGGATTTTTTTTTAAAACTGTGATATCCCAGTGTTATTTTACAGTTCTTCGTGGCAATTATTTTTTGATAGAATTGAAGTGTGTAACTCGGTCTCTCAAGGTTACTAGCCACATGTAAGGATCAAATATTTTTGTACTTAATGCTTTAAGAATGACTATTAATAGTTATGAGCCGAAATTAAAAAATAAGAAACAGTTTAACCATTGCATAAATACTTGTTGTAAATATTTAATGAATGTACGTATAGATCTGACTCATTTCAGATGCCTTGAAATCCACACTCAGTGGTTTGTAGTGATACTGTGCAGTGCTACTAGAACTGGTAGTTCTCAAAAAGTAGATTGTCTTCAGGTAACAGGAATTTTTACCGTCTGTTTCAGCATGATAGCCAATATAGCATGTAAAATGGATACTGAATTAAATTTAAGTTTTCCTTCACATGTAAATCCCTTCAATGTGGTGGGAGTTACACCTGACCTTACTTCAGGAATGTTTTCTTCATTTAATTCGAGTACCCTGTTTGCAGGTGCTGCTTTCGACTTGGGTAAAGCTGTCCCTGTAAAGCTGCTGATACTGATACATATGTTGGATTTCCTAATCTTTATCATTTTCTTTAATTGTAATTTTTATATTAAAAATTTATTTTTGTTGCTTTATCAATACTAAAATAATGTTTTATTGATTTTTTTTGTAGAAGAAATCAGTACTCTTTTCAGTATCAACAATTTTATTAAAGTAATAGGAGCATAAGGTTAAATTCTGCCACCTTCTTCTGTATTGAACAACAGCTTGCACTCTCTCCTGCTGTTAAATTAAACCTTTTTGGGTTTACATGTTCATACTATGCTCTTTAGCATAAGATTTGTAAGGGATATTGCCCACATTAGGAGTTCGGGAAACAGAGCTCCACTTACAGCTATTTGTGCAGTTGCAAAGCTTAGTTAAATCTGTGGAAAAACTCCAAGCAGTTCTGTTATGTTTTGGAGGAATACTTAATATGCGAGCTGCAAGCATGAAAAAAACAGTGATATTAATGTATTTGGAATTAAGTTGGTTATGATAATGACATCTTATCAAGCCTGTGAGCTTCATATGTATCCATGTTATCCACAACCAATAATCCAACATTAAAAGGTAGTACTTCAAGGTAAGCAGAATAAATGCTGAAGAATTTCAAACAAATTAAGCCTTTCACATTACTGCTTTCTATATCAAAACAGTAAAATGTTGAAACATTCATGCAAGATGTGCAAATTATTATTGGCATAATTTCTGCTGTGTTAAATTCATCTCAGCAGTGGGATCCGTAAAATCTAACAAAATATATTAAAGCTTATTGCAAAATAGGATAGCAGATGAGGACTGTAAATGACTACAGGCCTCCTAGTATTATAGTTATGATGACCATTACTTTTTTAGGTGCTTATTGGCTCATCATATATAGCGTATTATAACACTTATAAGAAAACCACATGGCTCATCTAGATTTGTTGAAGAGAGAAGCAGTGTAGGCATAGATTAAAGCATGTGCATGCCTGGAATCTCTGTTGCCTGTCCGTGCCCTATTTTGCACCAAAATAAGTTCCTGATTAGTGCCACTTCTCCTAACTTTGCTCATAGCTTCACTGCCTTTCAGAGTTTTAGCCGGCAATCTGAATTGTAACCACATCTACAAGTTGGCTGATTTCATCCACATGGTAGATTTAAGCTTTGATCAAGCCTTTAGGCGAGCTGATAGTAAAACAAACACTCCTGACATAAGTATAGTTGTGCTTAGAAATTGGGTTTATTGTTTATGGACTGCTAAAATTTCAGTTGAACGGTTCTGTTGTGTTTTGTGGTTTGCTTCTTTTTTAATTTCTACAACTCACAGATGCTCCTAATTCTTAAAGTAAAATGAGAAACATCTATTGTACAAAACTTACTCTTGCCTGACCCATCCATATCAATTCAATCTACATCTGCTTAGTTTTCCATTCAACAGCTAAAGTTTCATACAAATAACCCCAATAGCTCTTTTATTTTACTCTCTTCCTTCAGATTCTTCATTAAATCTTCTTATGCAAAAACTTTTCCTTCCAAAATCCAAATAATCAAACTACATGGCTTTTTATGCACCAGCAACTCTCAGCAACTGCCTGACTACCTTCCCGTGTGGAATATGCTAGACCAGGTAGAGGGTTTATTTGAAAACAAAGCAGCATCTATACGATGTCTTTTGCCAGTGCAACAGCATCAGTTGTAATGTGGAGAAAAGTAAATTTCAGACTTCGGTTGTGGAATTGTCAGCAGGAGCCAGGACTGGTAGCCAGGACAAACATCTACCTGGGTGGCTCACCCCCCTTCTGAAGCTAGCAGGTTGGTTGGGCATGTGGGTGGCACTGCACTGTCTGACACGTCCCTCTTAGTAAAATAATTAACTGTAATCACTCTAACAACCATAGAGAGCTTTTGTGTCTTCAGAGTCACTTTGATTAGCTTTCTGGGGACAAAAACTATTTTGTCCTCCTAGACTTTGGCTGACAGACCTGCAAACAATTTTTTTATTGATCATTAAGAAAAACAGAAGAACATTAGTATCTTAAAGTATTCAAAGTGAATTCTGAAAGGAAAGTGGCAGGTTCCCCATGGAAAACAAATTGAGATGGTTACTATTTTAACCCTGTATGCTCTGTGCCTCTACCTGAATTTTTCCAGTCCTATTTCTACAGTTACCCTTCCCTCCTCTTTCAGTTCTTCCCCTCATATATTTTTTTCCCTTCCCTTATCCTCGCTTCAAAAAGCCAAGGAAAACTTTCAAACTTTCTTCAAACCATTTGAAACTTGTTAGTCCTTCTAGTCCTGCATGCACGTGACAGCTGTTTTCAAGGCCAAGATCTCTTATGCCAAGTGCTTTCTGTCAAATGTGGGAAAGAGACTATCCCAAATCGTTTGGAGAAGTGCGAGTTTATGATTGTGCAGATAGCGTTCTTGTTTACATACCTTGGAACAAATTTTAAGATCCCTTCCAGATTTGTAAATAGGAAAATGAAATTAATTCAGCCTTTGCAAAAGCTGAAATAATCGTTGTGTAATAATAATTTCTGGTTAATTTCCATTTGCTTTCCTTTAACTCCAGCATTAATGACAGGCTTCCCTGTGGCTAGAAGTATAACGTGCATCTTGTATATCTGTGTGTACAACAAAAATTAATATCTTTACAGAAAATCAGGGATGAAGATGATTTCTGAGGAGAATTTCCTCTAATGTCAGTTAGAGGGTAGTAAAAAGTCTACATAGTAATAAACTAAAGCTCTAAAAGTTAAACCATTGTCAACTGCAGAGGCTGGTCTGCCCGCAGCTGCTGCATGGGCAAGGCTGCTTGCACCTCTCCATTAACAGCACTCAGGGTTATCCAACTTGCAAACCTGTATTGACTGTGTATAGCAAGTCTACCAGACTTGAACCACTTGCTCTGAAATCTTATGTGCAATGTGGACTTTTCTTTCACCTTGAGCAAGATGCCAAGCAAAGCTTTACCAAAATCATTTTAATTTTTAAGAAAGTGAGGAATTGGTACTTTGCCTATTTTGAATCATTCTGGGAATCCTGTATTAAGCAATATCTTTTCTTAAATGAATAAGGGCTTCTGAAGTATTCCTCCACAAAATCACTGTGTCTGAGAGATAGTCCTCTGACAGGCCATGCCACTAGAGCTAATGAGCCTGGTGAAGTCCAGTTGCAGTAGTGTAAAAATCAACCTTCTCTAATGGGTGTTCCTGGATGCTAAAGAGCAGTGTGAAACTCATCAGAGGAACTGTTACCAGTAATCTCATTGAGAGTTTCATGGTGGTGCGACATGTCCTATACTTGGAAGTCATCAAATAAGACTTTGAAATGAGGGGTTCAAGGCAGGGAGCTGTAGGAAGCTGAGAGGATCAGGAAGTCATTGTGGTTGTGTCTGAAAAAGAGAGAAGGTGAAAATGTATGGGGAAGGACTGACCAAGGAGACTGAAAGTAGGGGCTAAAGGGAGAGGAAGGTAGAACAAGGGAGCAGAGAGGTGAGAGAAAAGGCTAATGCTACTTAGAGAAAAAGGAAATCAGAAAGGCTATTAGTCTGGGAGGGTAAAGACTTAGGAAAAGGATGTGTGAGAGGGAGCCAGCAGGCAACAATGAATTTGTTAAAGGAAAAAAACAAGGAGCTCTGAGAGGGGAGTGTTTGAAGAATAAAGTCAGAGGATGGTGAGACCAGAACATCTGTTCGGACCAGAGGTCACGGGAAGACAGGATGGGAAGCAGGTAGTGATTAGGCAAGAAAGGATGGAAGCAAGGTAAGCAGCCAGGGTGAGGAAAAGATGAGACTGGGTAGAAAAAGGAGCTGTGCTTAGTGGGGTGAGGACTGTGCTACAAAGCTGGAAGGAAGCTTAGGGTTGTCCTGTTGCTTACTGTTTCCTGCTGTGTAACACCTCTGCTCAGAGGCTGGTAATTAACGCTATCAGATCACCCCAGCCTCTCAAATGCTGACGGTCTGGAGAGGTAAAGGTTCTGAACTAGTGATGCCACAGGGTGTCACATTATGAAATGTCAGAAGAGAATTGATTTTCTCCTTTAATATTCTAGGACGCTACCTATATCAAAGAACATTATTAATTTTGCAAGCTCAGTGTTTAGGAATCGAGATACAATCTTAATTTGTCCTATGTGCTCATACTACATTTTCTTCCTGCTACGGCTCCACAAGAGCTTGTGCTTCCTGTGGATCAGAAACATACGGTGAACTACACTGCCTGTGTTACCCCTTATTCATTTGCTGTAGAAGATAAAGATATAACGGGAATGTGGCTGGGGATTACAAAATGACGTCCGTGTGATGAAGGCAACTGAACTCTGCTGTGGAAAACTGATTTCTCTTCCTGTTTCTTGCCCTAGACAGTGATTCTTTAAATGTGTCATAAATGGATAATAATTATATGGCAGTTTTTCTAGGTTTTTGGCTTGATAATCCTAATATGGCGGTGTCCATTTCATAGCTGCCACTAAAATCTGTAAAAACTGGGCTTTAAGGAATCTGTGAAGCTGACTCTGAAAGCAGGAACCTAAAAACACTCGCCGTATGTGTGTTAATGTCTTAGGTCTCCAACTAAGCAACAATGCCATATTCTAAACTGTAATCTAAGCAATCTATGAGGACGTAAACATGGGAAGTTTGTTTATGGTAGCTGGATGATGGAACTAATGAGGAATTTAATATTGTAACTTACAAGTGGTTAGACCGTAGACTAAACAGCAGGGTGTCAGTAATCCATTAGAAGACCAATCAAAGTGTAGGTAAAATGCCTGAATTATTATATGGAGGTGCATTTGCAAAAATGTATGAAATTTAAAGATATGTGACAGACTTTGAATGCGTGCTGCTAATAACTGATGTTTGCACATGGTTCCTATCATAGGAAAAAAACAAGAAACCATTTGGAAGTTGTGTTATAGCAAAGGCAAGAGGACAATGTATGATACAAAGAAGTGACTCTGTGTATGCAAAGAAGCCATACACAATATTATGCTCACTACCTGCTGTGTTGTCCTCAATGCTCATGAGGCATCCAGCATGCGGTTGACTCGTGTGCTAGGGCAAGATACAGGTACCTAGAGGAAGGACTGATGGGAAAATGTGGATTTGAAAGAGTCTCTGGAGACATCAGCTGTGCCCTGCTGGGGAGAGCTGGCCCTGGGAGGGCAAGTTCTCCCCATAGACCTGAAGTCAGGGGAAGAGGGTGGCTGGGCAGTTGGGAGGGAGAGCCCAGCAGCAGCCACACTGACCCTGCGGGACTGGTGCACATAAGATCACTTAGTAGAGTTTATCCAGAGAGGACATTAAATCACCCAGTCCTTTATACCACAGATCACGCTGTTCCACCCGCGTACCCTGTAGCAATCTCGAAGCTTTATTTGGTCAAAATGTTTGTTCTCGTTGAAGTAAGTGTTTCTTCCAGAGGACAGCAAGGGCCACTATGGCGCTAAGAACGCCAGAGACCGTACAGCCAGACTGAGACTCGAAGATGTGCATAGGCCTGTCAAAACCAGTGAACGCTGCCTCTTCCTCCTGTGTTCTGCAGAGAAAATAAAAGCACTTGCATGACCTGGCACAAGAGTCTTTTTTTCCATCACAAACATGATTGTCAATGCAGTGCTGAATGCAGGCGAAAAGGCACAAGTGCTTGGAAACGTTTTGTTGTTGTTGCTTTCACATAGAAATATATATACTTTTCTGTTTTGCTTTACTTTGTTTTTCAGCTGCAATTAAAAAAAATAAGGCTAAAATAGGTGAGATAGCTATAGACTAGCTCCTTTTCAGAATCAGCTACCGAGAAGAGCATCCTTTCATGGAACTTAAAATCTGGCCACAACATAGTTAAAGCAAAGTTTGAGTTGTATGGAGAAAAAAAAAATAAAATAGGTTAATGAATTTAAAAGCCATGTAATTGATTAATTTGAAGAAGTTAATAGTAATGCAGTCAACAAAGATGATCTGCATTTTTAGAGCTTTATTCAAGAAGGCCTATCTACCATGAAAGTACACTTCCTGGCATTATTTCCTGGTCTCCAATCCCATGTGAAGACATGAATTAACTGTTACATTGCTTTACCTAGGAACTATAGACACTGATTTTTCAGAAACTGTCATTGCTTTCTAGCATTCAAATAACACTGCAAGCCTCTAGTTCTTTTGGTATTTCCTTCATATTTCAAAACCTGTTGTATAATAATTTTAGTTTCAAAGTGTTTCTCAAATAATTCCCTTCAAATTCCTCCTATGGCTGGTTCGAAAATATTTTCTTTTAGAAATGTTGCTTTATCTTCAGTATAGATTTTCAGCATCAAGCAGAAAGAAGACAACCACTTTCTTCCTTCCAAATATGTATCAGAAATGGGTATTGAATAGCTGGGTTTTTCGACAATCCTAAAACTTACGTCACATGAGGATTTTTTTTCCTAATATGTTTTAGCAAAAAAAAAAAAATTTAAAATAAGTACCAATTATTTCTCTAGCATGCCTACCTACAGTTTTAGGTTTTATCACTATTTGATTTTTGAAAAATCTTTCATTTACATATTCACTGCTTTCACATCATCTTTTAATCAGACTGGTTTCTTGCCCAGAGAAATGGTTTTTGTATCTATGGATGTACAGCTTTGGAGAATTTATCAGATATTTTTAAATAATACCAAGTTACAAAGGATTTAATTTTACTAATCAGTTACGTCAACAATTGTTTTAAGTACTGGGATATGATCTTGTGAGTTACAAATATTTTATCCTGATATAATTGCCTTATTCAATCCATTTAAAAAAAAAAAAAAAAAAACAACCAACCATGTAGCCAGGTTGTGATGGGTGGTAACAGACAGCTGTGTACCAATACTATCTCTCAGTCCACTTTCTGATGTCATGGTGCAGCTATTACAACAGCCTCTTGTGACCTAGGCTGAGATTGTAAGATTGGGGCTGCATTTTTCTAGGTGCTCTTCTGCATGCCTTGCCCTGGGAAGTCCACCGTCTGAGACGGGAAGTCAGTTGTGGGGTGAATGGAGACCCAACAGAAAGGCGTCGCAGGATCAGGGTGATGCAGTGATTGCTGTTGGAGCAAACCTCTCCTCCTCCCAGCCTTCTGTCCTGCCTTGCGTGCCGCGCTAGAGATGGATGGTGACAGCACTACTCTAATTTAAGCTATGTTTCACAGAGCATGCTTGCATTTGTGTTAGCAGCAAGAAAACAGGAACAGGCATTGTCATGTGTCGATTTAGCTGGAGTGGGGTCGAAAGGAAGAGAATGAGGAGCTATAGACTATGTGGAGGTGAAATCCATCAGGAATCCATGCAAATGTACTGTTTAGCCAAACTGCATCTAAAACGGAGACAAACTTCTGAATGTAGTATCTTATTATCTTTTCTAACCTGGCTGAGGAAAATTTAATATCCAGATAACTTACACCTATGCGCTGCTAATGCAACATCTCCTTATCTACATTAATAATTGTATAAAATCTAAAAGTTATAATCTTAAAATCGATCAATCTTAATCTGCATGCACATTTGTATATTTCCTGCAAAAGAAATAAGCCAGATGTCTCCGATCATGGTTCAGCCAGCTAACATTATTCACTTTAAGAAAGTCAGAAATCCTATTAGCTTGAGATAATTTCTGGTTTATGGCACTCTAACTGGATAGTCACAATTTATAGCAGTGAGTATGTTTACTCATAGTAAAATATAGTAGAGATTGGAAAGCCTGAGATTTTTAAATTGAACCAAATATTCATGATTCACAATCCAATGATAGTGCATTTATTTAAGCACAGTGTCTGAAATTGATTTTTCACAAAATAAGCCCATGAGTTCTCTAAAATACTTTCAAATTATTTGACTTCAAAACAGAACAACAAAGGATTCTATTTTTATAATACTTCAGGAGGGTGGAATCTCATAGATTTATAGGGTACAGCAACCTCCCAAATCTGAACTTGTACTTCGATATTAAATTTAAATTCTTAATAGTTATAAATGGTTCTTAGTAACAAAAGTATGTGAATAAATAAAACGTATCAGATAATCCTGTCTCAGGTTCACCAAGAAATAATATATTTTTATTGTTACAAAATTAATCTTAAGCATGCTTCAGAGCTTCATTTTAAGTTACGCTGGCTTGGTTCCATTGTAAGAACTATCATTAACATCCTTTTAGACTTTATTAAAGGCACAGGGAATGAAAAAAACAAATTATGTTTCCTATTTCAAATACTTTCTGTAAGGATCCTAAAACACTTTCTTCCATTTCTCTCTCTGGAGTCCTAGGTAGAAAAAGCTTACCTGAGAGTATTCTACAAAGATTTATTTAAGATTATGTCAATTAGGACAAGAGGAAAAATACTGAGGCTCCTGAAATTGGGGCTGATGTGCAGCTTGCTTAGTTTAAGTGACCCTGTAGCAAAATAAGCGACTAAAGAGCAAAAGAAGATGTAGAAAAACAAAATAAAATCTTCCACTGCCCCCCTTCAGGTTCTTTTCCTCAGCCTGTGGTTGGGATGACTTTCTCAAATCTATTTTGTTATCATCTGGGCTTCAAGATGTTCATTCTAACAGTCCTTGCCCTCCCCCCTCCACCACAAGAGCACACCAAAGTTGGTATGAAAGAAGTTAGAGCTAAGTCATGCAATTTTTATTGGCAGGGGGCAGGGTAGTGAGAAAAAAAAAAAGACAGTTTTGCCCTTTTCGACCTAAAAAAAGTTAGGCAAAGTGTTATGATCTTTTAGATTGTTTTCTGTTATAAGAAGTTAATGACAGTCATGTAATTCTTTGCTCTTCTGCTCATTTACAAATAACGTATTCTCAGAACATCACACAATTAGAATATCAGTAAGTAATTTCCCTGTTCGTTGCCTTTCTAATTTCATTCCCTTTTTCTTTGCAGCTTTCTCTTAGGGCTTTGCTGCAAGTACTTTCTGTCTCATCTCCTGGATTTCTTTTTACTTCCATGCATGAATGCGCATGTACACAAACTCCTCTCTTGTATATGGTATTCTGTCATGGAATTCACTTAAATCTCTCTCTTCTTTATGGAAACTTAAGAGACACATTACAGATGTCTGTTGTTTGTTAATTTAAATTATTTAGTTTTCACTAGTAGGTGTTTCACTTTTGATTGCTTTACATATGGCTGACTGGGTTAGCTTGTGCAAAGCAACAAGTCTGATGAGAGCTTCTTTACAGTAATCCCTAATTACTATCATTATGTATTTGAATTCAGAATAGTGGTTATCCAAATGAGGTTTTGTTGAGTGACTGTTGCTTGAGGGACGCTAATTTATTGGTAATCAATCAGGGTACGGATTCTCTTGGCTAAAGTACATTTTAAATTATTTGATTGCTCAGATTTAAAGTAAAAACAAAACCAAACTTCATTAGCTCACTACTACACATGTTATGAGATAGGGAAAAATATGTAAGAGTGTAAGATACACAGCAAATACTGCTAAGAAACTTTTTCCCTGGGATTACAAAACATCAAAAATGCCATTCCTAGTGTGAAGCTTCAGAGATTATTTTTTTTTCTTTTATACATGTCTTTAAATCATTAACTCTTACAAATGTAGTGTTTCAAAGGAAGAAAAAAAAATGAGTTTTGAAACAGATTTCTTTTATCTTTGGGGCTCGGAGAGTCAGCCCAAGTACACTCCTCTGGTTGGGAGGAAGAGTCAGCTCCTGGGAGGGGAGCTTTCCTTAATTTTGATGGCTCACCATTGCCTTGTCTGGACCTTTCAGGTGGGATGGTACTGACCAGCACAGTCTATTTAACACATTTACGTCGGTGCCTTCATTTTTATTCTATATCTAACACCATCCAAACAAAACCATAGTGCTTCATGTGTCCAGCTTTAGACTTGACATTGCACCAGTGTGAAAAAGAAATTAGTGAAATCAAAGGAGTTACACCACTGCAAAACAACACTAGGGCAAAGGAAAGTCTACCTTAATGTATTTTCTATTGGAAATCATGTCAGAAAATGGAGATAGAACTTATTTCTAAACAGAAATAATAGTCAGACATCATTTAAATTCTGTGTATTTGGGGAGAGGAAGAAAAGGGAAGGGGAGTGGTTTGGCTCTGCTCGTTAAGTTGTGTTTCTGTTAGACATTGTGCTGAACCTTCATTCCTACAAAATTTGAGTTTCCAGATAAAATTCCTTAAACTTCCTATTGGGGCTTTTCCAAATAATATTCTCTTTCAGCTCTTTCTGTGTATCAGAATCTTTTTAGTCTAAATTCTGCATGAGCAGAACAAAAAGGCAAATTAATAAAAGGTGTAAGAGCCAAACCCTCTGGCAAGGTGCCACATGACCAGTCTGAATGGCTCTACTGGCGCTTTCTGACCCTGGAGCATATTTCTCTGGCAGTTATACAAAGAGGATCTTCCAGCACTATAGCTGCATTAATTAGGCTGAATTAGCTGTGGCATAACTGATAACTAACTTTAATAATGTTGTTATGAGATTGTAGACTATATTTTCCAAAAGATAGTACAAATTTTCTGCTTTGGAAAACACTTCTGAAATGAAAGCATCATGAAACCCACTCCAAAACATAAAGGTACCATAAGAAATTAAAATACAAGATAATGACCAGATTGGCATGCAATATAGGCAGTCACAATACATGCATCTTTTGTGCTAAAATCTTTTGCACTATATTGTGTTTAATGAAAACAAATATTTTACAAAGCCATAAATTTACGTGTGTCGTTCAAGTACTACATATTCCTAGAATGACATCTACTATGGTCTACTAAAGATAAATGTAATGCAATAAAACTGAAAATGTAATTCTGGTTGCAAGAGCAACAGCCAAAATATTAAAAATTGCTAGTGTTTTAGAAATGAAGATGTTGGAACCATTTGGCATTCTGATTAAATGTCACTGTGTCACTTGAACCCAAAAACATTTAAAATTACAAACACGATGCATATGCTATACAGATATTTATAAAATGCTATAGACATCAGGGCTGAACAATTAGCAAAGGAGGAGAGGAGCAAATTACAGAAAAGGCAAAGTAGTGATAACAGTTTAATTATACTCCTGTGGGGATCCTGTACAGATGTTTAAATGTTCTAAGCCACCAATACTTCGCCTCAAGAATTAATGCCAAAGTATCTATCACCACTATAGCAAGGTCTATTTTGGTCTACAATTTTTGCCCAAGGGGTTACTACAAATGTGTACATTAACAGCAAGTTCAAGTGCATAAACTGTTTTTTAGTCTTGTATGAAACTAGAATCTATTTTCAATACATTACTTACGGGCAGTCTTTAAATCTTAATAAGAATGTTTTTAATAGTATGGGATTCTTATTCCATATTCAAAGAAATCACTAGAAAGCTTTTCCTAAAAGATGTATCAGGTTTGGGAGAGTCTTTATAAAATTACATGCTGAAAAATAAAAATGCATTCCCATTCATAAAGGTGTAATAAGTTAAATAAAAGCATACAAAAGTTAACTTCATATTTCTACCCTGAAATACACAGGACTAACTTCATCCTAGTCTCTCTCATAAATTGCTCAAAAATCCCCTTGTTTAGTGGGAAGAAACTGAATAATTCAGAAAAAAAACAGGAAAATTGATATAAGACACAACTAAATATCATTCACTTCTAGATATTATTGTAATGGACTAATTCAGACAAGAAATTATTTTTTTTTAAAATAAGATCTTTTTAAGATGTCATATCTTCCTCTTTTTTTTCCTGTAATTTGGTGATTCAAATGCTTCTGATGAGAGTTGATCAACCATGTGTTGCTACTATTCTTTGTCAGACATTAATAAACCATTTTTTAAGTTAAAGGAATTCATAGTTATAAACTTGCTTTATAGCCTTGTTCTGATGATTTATCTTTGAAAATAAAGATAACAGGCCTATGAGGTCTCCTCCTCTATATTACACTAAAGGTTTTTCAAAGCCAGTTCACACGGTCTTCAAATAACTTTGAGCAGAAGAGGAATTTTTTAATCTATTGTCATCTTGAAGTATTCAGGCTGGTACAAAAATGACAGGCAAAATCGATTTCAACTTTAATGTTTTCTTTCTGTTTTAGTTGAAGAAAATATTCTGTTTCAAAACAACTATTTCAAAAGAGAATTTTCAGTCCTCTCTTGCTCTCGTCCTTTTTCTGCTGTGTCTAGAAGTACAGGATCTAAAATAGGTTATGGGTCGAAGGAGGAAAAAGCCCCACCATTTGATAAATTTGCATTTGTCTCTTTGAAAAAATTGGGGTTTTGTAGGTAAAATAACTTTCCATCGTAGTAAGTACAGGGTGGTTTCTTCAGTATCATGATCATTCCTCGGTCCTTGTCACTTAAGGACTCCTTTTTAAAAATTGTACTTCCTCAGCCTCAGTACTTTCAAACTGACAACTTATTCAAAGGGTAGAAAAATACATTAACCTAGTTGGAATTTGAGCGTCCTTTTGTACTCATGACAATTTTTGTATTTTTGAAAATACAAAAATATTTTCCTCCTATTATGATATCACTCTCTGCAACTGCCTGAAAGGAGGTTGTAGCGAGGTGGGGATCTGTCTCTTCTCCCAAGTAACAAGCAATAAGATGAGAGGAAATGGCCTCAAGTTGCGCTAGGGGAGGTTTAGATTGGATATTAGGAAAAAATTCTCCACAGAAAGAGTTATCAAGCATTGGAACAGGCTGCCTAGTGAAGTGGCTGAGTCACCATCCCTGGAGGTATTTAAAAGATGTGTAGATGTGGCCCTTAGGGACATGGTTTAGTGGTGGACTTGGCAGTGCTTGGTTAACAGTTTGCCTCAGTGATCTTAAAAGTCTTTTCCAACCTAAATGATTCCATGATTCTATATGCCCTTATTTGAACCCATATGCAATACAATTGAGATTGGTGTCCCTAGAAAATACGAAGCAGTGAGTGAGTCATGCTGCTTTGATTGGTATAACTGCTTATGATTTTGTCTAATGAGCCCAGTATTGTTTCTGTTATGGAGTCATATTCACTTGTGATGGAAGCTAGAAGTAACTGTGTTCAGTTTGTGTTCTTCTAGTGCACATGCCCCTTGTTTGGTTTCTCAAATAGCATTCGTGACCCAGTATCTGTTATCAAAAGCTTTTGACATTTTTCAAAGAATGCACAAAAATAGTGAGCTTGATGAATGAATTTAGCTGGGAGAAAAGCTGTGGTCTCCTGGGAGTATCTTGTTCTTGACTTTCCCAAATGCGTTCCCTCTTTTGATTTCTTTTCATGAGAGCTTAAAGAGGGACTGCTGTGTTCTTTCCCCAGCGATTCTGCATCCATAGAATAGAGGAAAGAGCCTTTGTCATCTTATACTAGATGACAACCTAACTCTTGCTTATTCCTTTAAAAAAGGAAAATGGTGGTAAATGAGTCTTATATTTTCAAGACTAGCAGGAAAAGTTATGCACTTTCTTCAAGATAGAGGAAAGATCATAGAGGTCAGTCTTAGCAATAAGTGCCTCAAAGCAGCAGATCTGGACTAGCTTAAAAGGTGTATGATGGATTTCTGTTTGAGAAGAATTGGGGGTCGAGTACATAATAGTCAGAAATATTTAATTTGCAGAATCATGAACATGCCCTACATGGGTAGAACGTTACTCTGTATAGAGACATTAAACATCTTGTCAAAAATGTGCTTGTTTGTGGTTTTGCCATTTGTACCGATACCAGTTCACCTATTTCTTTTCTATTTGTTCTAGAAATATTGCAAATATTTTAGTATTTACTCTGATCATTATGAGAAAAAAAAAATTGCTGGTACAGTATGGCTGAAATGTATGAAATTACTTCTCTGTCACCAAAAGGGCAGGAGGTGGTTTTCCATATGAGGTATTCAGACATTTTTTACTTAGAGTATCTGTGAAAGGAAACCTTCTGACATAATCAAGTCTGTCACAGATTTATAATTTTCACTTTCACAACTGAGGCCTAAACAAATGTGTCCTGAGTTTCACCTTTTCTCTAGTTTCTACCTTTGTAGCTGAGTTCTTTATACACACTTTAACAAGCCTTCCTTTACCTATCAGTCTACCCCACTTTTTGCCATATCTCTGAAGGACATCAGAATTTTTCTGTTCATTGTGTAAGATAACAATATTGGCCCAAATTTACTCATTATAAAAAAAAAAGAAATTAATACCAATCAAGCCACTTTAAGGTTCAACTTTATTGTTTATGTGGTTTGCTGATGGTGGTACCTTTGTATTATAGGGGGTCTCATGCTTTTACAGTGCTTCTTTGACCATAAGAAGCAAGGCTGAGATGTTCTATCCTGGATGAGCTGTGAATGAGAACCTATAAAACAATAGAGGTACTTATGAAGCTTGATGTGCATATGGAACAGAGATATAACCTATGGATAAATGAAAGGAGTACAAAATAACTTTTTTCTTTTTCTTGATTTAACACCAACGTGAAACAGCCAGTGGCATGACCTGATGAAATAATCATTAATCAATATTTTTTAGAGCTATTCTATCAGGAGGTTTATCTGCTAAAAAAAAGCAAACAATAAAACAACATTCTAGAAGAGTGGTTCAATTTTTCCTTAGTGGAAAATCATTAACAGGTAGAAAAGTTGACACCTTTAATACTGCATGACAAAGATAGCATGATAGATCATTATCTTGGTATAATAAAATCCAGTGTCAGTCCAGTTTGTATTTGCAAAATAAGAAGCATTGTTTTTTGTTGCTGTTGTTGCAGTGCTATCTTTAGCCATTTTCCTCACGTAGAAGACACCATTTTAATTTCCTTAAATCCGAAAGAGAACCATTTGAATATTATCTAGCATTTTACAATGGATTTTACTGTCTTATCTCCTATCTACCTTTGTCAGCTTTGCCAAATATTTCCTCAGAGCGTTGTGGGGTTTTCCGTTCATAAATCTCCTGCAATCTGCAGGGTCCAAGCTTCTGTCTTTTTTTGCATAAACAAAGTGATGTTAACAAGTCAATGGACGAAGACCAGTGCTTTCAATGATTCGACTGGGATGAAGTTGTTCAGTGTTGATGCCTTGTTATCTTCTTTCCCAGGCAGATATTTACAAGTCAGAAATCCAACATACCACAAAATGAGTAATGCAGAGATTTAGAATAGATATCATCAAGGCTATAAATTTACAGAGAATTCAGAAGTCTAAACACAGTGAGGGATTATGTACTCTTTCACAAAGAATGATTTCTAAACTGTGACAGAAAGTAAATTCATTAATTAGTTCAGGGATTAATACTATTTGATTAATTAATAATAATTTATGGAAAATGCAAGGAAAATCCATTGAACGGTACTGTGAGAAGATAAACACCATCATTTGGAATTTAAACTGCATGGAGATTGGCCCCTTTAAGCACAAAGTTCAGCTCAGTCTGAATATGTCTCCAGTGTATAGGGAAAACAGCTTGAAAAAATACAAGGGGTTGTTTGGGTTTTTTCCATTTATGCTTGATTTTCCCATATTGTTGTCTTTTACCAGGTGTCTCAGTAGTTGCTCAGATTGTTAGATAACTGCACTGAAGGGACGGACCCTCAGTTGTCTGTGATTTCTTTTTACAGCAAGACATGTTACACACAAAGTACTACATGTACTCTGCTTAACACTGTACCATCAGCCTGTGTAAGATTTTTTTTTTTTATTTCGCTACTTGTTTTTGGGAGCAGCAGATTAAACATAATACTCTGAATACAAACACAGAACAGCAGAGAGATTTACAAACATGCAAGAGTTAATTAATCCTAGGACTAGAATATAGCCTTGCCTTTGGTACCTATACATAGGTGGGATAGGGCCCTAAAGTAAAGGTCTCTTCGAGCAAGAGCATAAATTGTACAGTTGCAGATAAAAGCAAATCAACTTTTCAAAATCATACAGTGATTGTTAGATGGAATGTGTGACTTTCTATGCAGGATGCTTCTGACAGCAAAGACAATTCTGTGCATATTGGAATAACAGAGTATTTATCGCAGAATCTCCTGCAGATATTACTCCTGCATTTCAAATTTCAAGAGTTGTATACATCTTCAAAGGTTTAACATGTGAAAGTTCTTCTAGAAGGGATTTCTTATGAATATGAAGTACTTGATTTAATTTCAGGTGATTCCCTTAGTCCAGGAGAAAAATTAGGTCAAAAATCAGGTGTTGTGTAATAATATATTCCTTATTAATCTGAGAAATTTGCATAAAAGATTTATACTTTGTCTTATGAAAACAGCCTGGAAAAATAGTCACGTGTTTCAGGAGTGGCAATATACTGTCTGAACAAGCATTACATCTGAGTTTTTATAGAGTATTTCAAGTTCTCTAAGACAGCAATGAAACTTAAAATAATCATTTGTATTGGAATTTGTATCTTTTTTTTTTGTGACAGCTTCCACTAAGTCAAATGCTAGCTATAATGAGGAAATGACATTCCTTTTTGTAAGTACTTCAAAAATTAAATTAGCAAGTCCTTGCAGAATGGCACGTCACTGAAGCTTTGGGAGCATGAAGAGCACTAGTTAACATTCTGTGCTGATGATACTTTTCTCCGTTTCCAATATATTGGAAACTGAAAAAATTGCATTCTAGAGTAATTTAAAATCCTCTCCATCGTATGCTCCTGGAAAGAAGTTGATCTTATATGACAAGAAACCTGAGCTGGCACACTGCAGCCTGTTACAAAAGCAGTAGGTCAGTTGAGCTTAGCCTGGAAGAAGTGATGGTGGCAGGATTTGTCCCTCAGGTGCGCTGAGGGGACTCATAAGGCAGCATACATCTGTAAATGGAGCTGCTGTAGCACAGGGAGCTGAGGAACAGAGGACAGGTAGCATCCTCCAGCTGCCCTGGCTGTACCTCGTCGGTATCCTGCTACCTTTTCCCTCCGTTACTGCTTGAACGAAGTCCCTACATTCTGTGAAATTACTTCTGTTAAGCGTGGGCTTAGCAGAACAGCATCTGTGTATCTAAATTTCAGACTGATAGGTTCTGAATAGTACATCTAAATTTTTTGGACCAGGCTGAGAACTCTTCCAAAGGATTCATAATGGCACCTTTATGTCTCTTGAGTCATTCTTCAGCAAAACTGTGTCACAGATTTGATCTTACTTTCCTTGTTCTTTGATGCTTGATCAGTTTACAACTAGTAATTGCTTTAAAACTAGAATACATTTAAAAATATATAATTCTGCCTTTGTATAAAGAGGACTTATCTATCTGGGTCTTCAATTTCAGCACAAATTAATATAATCCATATCTGCGTAGCTTATCTGGTATATTGCTATAATAAATTAATTTCTAGTGCAAAGTGAAACAATCCTTTTAAATAGTGGCCTTGCGTCATTTGTCTTGCATGATTCGCATTTCCATCTTATTCCTAGGATGCGTGGGGAGGAATTACCTGGTTGCTTTATATCAAAGCAAATTTTAATTAGCCGATTATATAAATGTTTCTTGCCAAGTTAACTTAATAGGCTATTATAATTGCATGTCCAATGATCTAATATGTATTTATTGCTTGATATTCACATTCAAATGCAAATAAGTAGTTATAAAAGCATAAACTCAACGATCTTTAAACATGACGAACATATGTTAAAGTAAGCGTATTCTTTTTGTTTCTATTTAGTCATCTGTGACTCTTTGGAAGATCATGTTTCTGGAGTTGGGGTCAGGTGCCCCCTGGGCTACTTTCCATGTGGCAATATCACAAAGTGTTTGCCCCAACAGCTTCACTGTAATGGTGAGGATGACTGCGGGAATCGGGCCGATGAAGACAACTGTGGTACGTGGCTGAGACTTTTCTTTGTTTCAAGCACCTGCAGTCACTGAAACCCATGCACTGCTCACACTAGCAGAGTTGCAGTGTTAGAAGTGAGAAAGCAAATGTTTTGCAGAGGATTTGGTTTTGCTAGGAAGGAAGGATCACGTTTCTGTTTGTGTACGGTATCGGTTTATCCAATTTTATCCCTGCTTTGAACTTGTTTGCATGTTTGTTTTGATGTGTACAAATGGATGGACATGATCTAGCAAAAATCTTGGCTGAGGAAAAGGAGACGTAAGCGCTAACAGGGTTTATATTAAGCTTAATGTGACTTTTAAAGTTGGCTGGGAAATGTACTTAAGAAGAATTTTCAAGTTTTTTCAGAAATCTTTTATGTCCTAACTCAGGAGAATAACTGTGACTGTATGAGTGTACTGTACAAGCTGCACTGCTACCAGGCTTCGGGGGTTATAAATGTCAAAATCTGAGGGAATCCGTATCGTGAGGCCACTGCTGCCTGCTGTCATGATCCTTGTCACTCCTGTCCCCAGCAGGTGGTAGTCCAGTGAACTTGGCTTGGTTTGTAGGCTTTATCCCAGCTGCAAAATGAGTAGGGCGAGGGCATGGGCTTTGCACTGGTACCTACCTACCTACCTGTCCACGCTGCTTGTTTGTGAGCATGGCCCCATCACAGCTTTAATGTGGGCTGAGCAGCATCTCTCATGCAGTGCCTGGACACAGCTCGAGGGGTGGCATAGACCTGGGATAGTCTGGGAAAGGCCTCCCTATTTTTTGTGAGAAGGGAGCTTAGACATTTGGTTGTGAGCTATGACCACAGGGAGAGAAAATTGGCCCTAGCACATCTTATTTACTGGTATTGTCAGCTTACTAACAGCCTGGATGGTTTCAGAGCTACTCTCCAGAGCTGTTGATCCATGGCAGATGGGGAAACTAGACTTCTTATTCCTTAGTAGCTTGCCTGTAGCCGTGGAGAGCCGCCAGCACCATGGCGCCCTGCCTCGCACGCTGCCTCCAGCTCTCCGCAGCCACACTGGTGAACGGTCTGCCTGTCCCAGCCAGACATGCTGTCATCAGAGCTCTGTGGCGGGAAGGAAGGGAAAAAAAAGAACCCCGTGGGGGGAAGGAAAGGAAAAAAAAAAAAAAAAAAAAGAATTAAAACATGAAGTGAATCTTCCAAGCTATATATGCCGAAAGAAATTTTCTGAAAGAAATTTCGAAGAAAGTATGGTAAAGGTAGCTTTTCACAAGCATTCTCGGCAAAGTCAGGGAGGTTTTGAAAATAGTTGCTCTCACTGTATATCTGTAAAGCTGATTTTTGTACCTATATGTAGTATTTTATTCTTATGCCATCGAATTTCAGCATTTTCCTCCCTGTGAAAGTCACTTTTAATTCTAATGCCATCTAATGGACCTGCACCATTTTCTAGTTTTGTCATTTGCTGATGCCATAAACATACTACCTGTTGCCAGTAATCAAAATCCTGAACAAAACTGGCTCTTGTTCTGTTCTTCTGTAGTTCTTTTACCCTATAGTGGCAAAAGTTGATGACAGTGGTGGCCTCTTATGTTTAAGAAGTCCAAGCACCGTAAACAGTTGGTTTATCCATGTTTCATTTCTGTGTAGTACCAGAAAGTCTATGTGCAAGAACTCACTGAAACTGTACAGCTTGATCAAATGGCAATTAGGATATACACGGTTTTGTACTGGGATATACAAGACAGCACAGCCTGCAAGACAATTCAGCCGTGATACTGAATCCTCTTCTGGGTATAGTAATTCAAGAATGAGTTGGCCTCAATTTCTGAAAGCCTAAATTACAAAAGATGAAGAGTTATTGTATTGACTTACTGGGAAACTTATGCTATTAGTCATTTTCTCATATCCTGACCTCATATCCTCATTTAGAAATGTATGCCATGTATAATGCATTAAGGTCATATTCAGCAGTTATGTTTTCTTAAAAACTGTTGTTGCAGTCAAACTTTGTTGTTCGAATCAAGGAAGAGTTGCTTCCTTGCCTGAGAATATGGAACATCCTGATGAGATTTTCTGCAATGCCCCTACACTGTAGTAAGTGTGGAGATCTTTGTGGGATAGCTCTGTTTTGTGAGCATTAATCTTGCTTAAAATCCAAGCAAGGAAGCCCCATTGATTAGCTCCGCAGACAAAGGAGACATCCGGCTATTTTCTTTGCTGCAGTTTCCCAGGACCACTTTAGCATGCCTGCCTCAAGCCAGCAGTTATATCTGGTTCCTTCTACCCCTTTTTTAAATTTGCAACTAGTTTTCAGCTAAAGTCACTGCTTCTGGTTACAGAAAAACAATTCAAAATGAAATTATTCCAGTGTAGTAATTGTTTCATGCAGTAACATCAAAAATTTTAATCTTATCCACAAGGTACTGTAATTAAGAACTCAGCTTTTAAATTCTTGCATGCTTTCATCATGCCCAAATTTGAATAAGAGCTTTGAGGTGGCCAGTCTACAACATTCAACCCAACAAGTGTGGGGAGGGAAAAAAAAAATCAGTGTAGAACCTCAAAGGAATTAAGAAATACTTCTCTCTCTCTCTCTTTTTTTTTCTTTTTTTTAAATATGCCTGTATCTCAAACACAGCTAGTTAAAGCAACTGCTTTACTAACGGGTTCTTCAGTAATGGGTAGGGTAACTATGGTAACTATCCAAAGTCTACAGAAGAATGTTATAGTGAAGACTTGCATGTATCTTACGTACAAGCCAGTATTATGACATAAAGAAACATAAAGCAAAAAAAGCAAAAATCTGTCACAGACCGTAGTTCTGTCTGTGATGAAAAGGATGATACTGATGAAGAGGAAAAAACAAAACAAAACTTCTATTTTGAAAACCGTAATACTGCTGTTTGGAAAAAAAAAACAAACAGGGACTCTAAACATAAGAAAACCCGAAGTCTAGCCACTCAATACAAGCCCTTAAGTGCGCTTAATATTAACAGCAATTGCAACTACTGCAATAGCACTTCTAAGAAACATCAGTGAATGAAACAAGCAGAGAAGCAACCAGCATAAAAAGCACGCCTAGATTGTCTAAGAGAGTTTGTAAAAGTCTTTAAATGCCATTGAAACAAGAAGTAAAAGGCATCAGTACGTGATCAGAGCCTCTGAAAATATTGAAACCAGGCACTCCAATTATCTTATAGCAATTCTGTCCCTTTCCTCTTTTAATGAGTAAAGTTCCCTCGTTCCCCACCTCATTACTACAGAGAATTTATTGCTGTAATCTTTGAGACGATTTGCAATATTAGTCCTGTTTCATGCCCTGTGTGCCCGGTAACAGCAAAACATGATGATAAATATTTTAAAATAAACCAAGTCCTCACTGAAAGATATGTTTTCAGATGTGCTGTAATCACTATTCACATTCAACCCAGGCACGTAAAGTTTGGCTTCAGGGTCCCTTCTCCAAATCTGCTGCTTCTTTCACTTCTGCCATGCTCTCTGTGTCCAAGTAACAAACATAAAACTAAGGTCCAGAGAAGTTAAATGAGCTGAAAATAGGATCATAGGCAGAGTTGGGAACAGACTCTTGGTCTCAGACTGCTGTGTCAGTGCTTAACCTCAGGGTGTGGACATTCTGCTGGTCAGCTCAACTTCAGTATTTCTTCCACTTTGGAAAGGGGTGAATTCCAACTGGTATGTTACAGTACAGTGAAGCCACTTGAAAACTCACATGCCCTTGTCACCTAGTTGGGTTTCCAAAACCAATAAAATACTGTGTGTGATATCCTGATGGGGAAGACCTTGAGGCAATGTAATAAACTGCAGTGAGAGGAGGCCGCTAGCAATTTATCATGCCCGAGGTGATAGGAGGCTCTTTTTGAACTATCACTAGATAAACTTGAATGTACGTGGAAAATGCAATCATACCTTTTGAACTTGACAATATAGTCCATCAAGTAGAAGTGGGTGTCTCTGCAAATTTGTCAGGAATATGATATTTTTATTTAAAAGTTATTTATTTAAAGTTTCATAATTTCTCATAAAAGTTTATAGTTTTGAGGATGTTCCTTTTTTAGGTTTGAGTATGGCAGTAAATTTTTCTCTGCTGTTCTGCCCTGTGCTCATCCTTTCTGAAGCATCGAGTTCTTAAAAAGATCAAGTGCATTGTTAAACAGTTTAGCATATATCACATTTCCCTTGGAGTTATTTTTGGGTCTCTTAGCAAAACTCAAAGTGTGTGGAAAAAAAAAATACAGCAATTCCAGCATCTTTCTGTGCCCAAGCTTGATTAAAGCTCAAGTTGGCAAAGAGAGGGAGTTTGATAGTGTTTTGTCCTACTGAGACTATGTTGGATTTTAAACGTAATGGCTTCAGCCTAATTTTCCAGGGAAGACCTTTTCCTGTTTATTTACAGGTGTAAGATTTGATTCTGTAGCTACTTGATGCTTATAGAAGGGAGGCTAGAACATTTGTATACTTCATAATTTTTTTAAACATGAGCAGGAAGGACAAATTACTAGGCACATTCACAAATTCTGCTCACCTAACGCTGTGGCAGTTTTGACATGGGAATTGTTCCTAAAACAAGAATATTTCTTACACTGAAGACATTACTGCTGCAACATTACTGTTAATATATTCCAAACAATCTGTAGGCAAAGCCCTTTGAAGCCCAATGGCACAGTAAAAGTGCCAAATACATATTCCCAAGTACATATTCATGGAAAGAAGCATTTTGGAATCTCTGCTTTGACAATGATGCTTAATGATAAACAAAACAAAACTGACAACAGTAGATAAAAACAACAGTTGATTAATGCAAAACAAAAATAATAGAACAACAGTATTTGTGATGTAGCTTTTCACTGAGTGCATGTGTGATTTGTTATCTTAAAGTGCATGTTTGTTTAGATGAACAAATTCAGATACGTGACAAATTGCAAAAACATATGAAAAGTTAAAGCATAACATAAATGTACTCTACAAATTTGGACAGCAGACAAGTAACATTGACAGTAATCATCTGGCATATTTTGGATTTTTTTTTTTTTCAAAATACCAACTCTCTGTGTAGCTTTAGACAAAAAAAAAAATCCTTTGTCTGCTCCCTAGTTAAGTATTTAAATGTCAAAACTTACACATAAGCACTTTATAGTTTCTATTGTCTCTCTCTCTTCTCTGATATTCCATCTACTTAGAGGGCTCAATGAGCAAACTTTTGTCCCAGATAAGGGTCAGCTTTCTCTGAATAAAATTTTCCTACTGTTAGATGCAGTGATGAAATGTAATGTTATCAGTCTAACAACTTTTGTGTAATTATCTCTTCGAGATAGATCTCTGGGTCAGTTATCATTTTGTAGTTGTATCATGTTAATTACAAAGTGCTGCAAAAATTCTCAATGCAGTTAAATTTTAAATCACTGAGAGACTGAATATTTGGTTTTCTTGTGTGATCTTTTCAGACCTTTGTAGCAATTGACCCCAGTATCCCAGCCATTCTGCTGGAAAGTCAGCATGATTTGTTCATCATAACTGAAAATTAGCTGTGATGCTGAGACGATGCCAGTTCTTGGAGGGAAGCCTTCTAGTAAATTGCCATGTAGCTTACCTCAAGTTTCTTCTTCCAAAACCACCCGTTAGCTCTTGAATTTAGTTTAGTACAAAGTTGTAAATGGAGGAATATAGAAACATAATCAAATCTCAAAGGGTACTGAGTTTTTCTCCTTTTAGGGGAAACATCCTACTTGGCCAATTTGAAAGTATATTTTATGATATGTCTTGAAGTCAAAGATTAAGCCTTACTGCTTTGTCTCTGATACATTTAGCACTATGTGTCAGCATCCTGTAGTTACAGATTCTGAAAATCCCTTAGATGTAAAGTACAGGTGTGCTTATTTCTTTATAAATAGTCCTGCTTTCAGATTTAAACGTTTTTTCTAACTTCCATTAAGGTTTGACAGTACCTAAACATGCAGTCGAAATCTGTGTAGTTATTGGATTTAAGATGTTCTGTTCTAATTTAAAATGCAAACAACAAGACCGATATAAAATCTTCAGTCACACCATCTGGGCTTTGGACCACAACAGGTCTTACAAAGCAAGGCTGACCCTGGTGAGAACTGACCTGGACTGACTCCACTGAAATCAATGGAAAGGCTCCCACTGTCTTCAGTGAGCAGAGAATCATAACTTACTTAAATTAGGAAACTAATGAAAAACTCTGATGTTTCAAAAAAACAATGTTTATGACTCATGTGCTAACCTTCCTAAATAGTACTGGATAAGACTGTTGGAAGCACTATGCGAGCAGAGATCTTTTTATTATTTTTTTTTTCCTCTAGAAGAGATGAAGAAATCTAGGTTGTGATCTCCTGTAACTTATCACAAAAACAGGAGATACCAAATACAGTACCTTCCCATGCAGTCTGCAATATATAACTCTCATAAATAAATGTCTTAATTCTTCTTTTCTTAAACTTAATTGGGAATCCAGTGGATATGGTTTATGCTTTGTTTAAAAGTAGAGTTACTGTCATTTCACACTACTGAGTAGCTCTTATGCTCCGCCTCAGAACTGGTTTTTGAAACAGGTTCTTGATTTATTACTAGTGAATCTCTAGAGGAAATGGTTATGTGCAAATAACATACGTGTAAGTCATACTTAGAATAAAAAGTATTTTAGCATAAGAATTGCCAAAAATGCAAACACCAGAATTCTTATTAATTTCAAAACCAAAATCGCGTGCATTGGGCCTAATCCTTTGCACCTCTGTAGACGGGATTGTTTCACCGTGAATGGGGCATTAAAAAAAACAGTGACTACCGTTACATATTTGACTACCACTCTACTTAATAGCAATAATAAAAGGGGAATGGAAGGAACACCACGCTAAGGTGTCATTTTGTCTTTTTTCACAAGCAAAGTCTTTAATTATGTAGAGTAGTTAATGGAACAAAGTAGCCTGAGCTATTTTGAGAGCACAAGTTTCCTCGCTGTTTAGAAATTTGGCTTCTGGACAATTCTGCTGATAGTTCTGCAAAACTGTTTTTTTGGCAGTTAGGCAATGGTTGTAGTGTGTCTGTATTTGTTTTTTAACCACAGTGTCATAGCCACATTTTTCCAGTCCAGTGAAGCAAGAACAGGCATGCAGATTTAATTTAAGATGTTTCTAACTCTCCGGAGGAGTACTTCACTGGCTAAATATATTTTACCATTGTGTTGCTCCCAGGCCTAAGAGGTCTTCAAACAAAAGGCAGCATTCAGCTTCCCGTCTGTAAAGTTCACTTATAGATGTTCGTTAAGCTCTGTCTTACAGGCTGGAAATAACAGACAGAGGTTTCTGAAAGAACAGGGGCAGGGAGCAGCTGTTTGAAGTCTATTTACCTCTAAAAGCACAGGCCTCATCTGATATTGCATGCCACGCCGTCATTGGGTGCCTGTCTTGCCTTATTTAATACCTTACAGCATACTACCTCTTTTCTAAAAGGGCCTATAAAATTCAACAGGATGAAAGTAATAACAATCTATATAGATGTCATGCTGTTTTCATATGTGTTTCTTTGAAGGTCTATAAACCTACAAAGAATTATTGCCGTCCTGTAGATTCATTAAATCATCTCCTAGATTTCCACAGCAGAAATCTAAATGGCTATGGGATGTTTCTAAACATCTATACAAAAGATATATGTTTTAATATTATAAGATTGCTCATAAGGGATGAGAAATTTCAGAGGGTCTGAGTTTCCCATTTTTGCCTCAGCACATTGCAGAAGAGCTTGATGACTTTATATTTCAAATTAATACTAATAATTAATAACGTTACAGTTACTCACATCTCCTGGCATGGCATTTTTTTCCATCATACTTAAAATGTGAAATTTAAATATATGAGACACCATTCAGTTTTGAGCCCTAGATAGTAAATTCTCTTTATGAAGCAAAAAGAAAACACTTGGAAGTCAGCAGCATGCTCAAAATGTAGCAAATACTTGGAAAAAAGATCAGATTTTCAAGATTCACATGGAAATTTTTTATATATGGCCAAATATTATTGTCCTTGCCATTCATCCACAGTATATGGCACTGAAATAATCAGATTTACACTGATGTGCAAATATCAGCAAATGGAATAGCTTTGCTGCAGTTCTGGAGGCTTTTAATGAATTTCATTATTGAGATCTTTAAATACTGTTGATAACGAAGAGGAACTTTTACAATTCACTAGGCTTCTGCCTTTTCTGGTCTCCACAGTAGTGGCCTACTGCTAAGGGAATTTCAAGCAACACAACGTTTTATAGATGTAATCATGCTATTAGCTTATTTTAATTTATTCTGTCACATTTATTTTTAAAAATTTTAAATACTTCAAGGGGGACAGAATAGAAAATTGGATTAATCTATATAGACTAAAAGTATTGTTTTATAAACTAGAAACTCCCTGATGAACATATTTCATAGGAATAAAGCCACAATATTGAGAATTTATTTATCTTTTGGAAAATTGAGCCTGCCTATTTTCTTAAAAGTTGCACTGGATTAATTAAGTTGTTTTAAAATCAAGAATAAACTTGTGTAAGCATGTAATCTATCTCATCCAGAGAAGTGTAAACCTTATTTGAATTGATTTAATTCTGTCTGTTTTTCTGTGGTTGCATAGTCACATATAAGTAGGCAAGCTACATTTGAATTAATCAGCAGGTAGAGGATGCAGTCAATATGCACACAATTCGGTGTGGGGTAAATTGCCTTTGCTTTGACTGGCAGGTGTCCAGTTTTAGGTTCTTCAGTTTTTCCACTTGGGTATCTAAACTGGGGCTGTGAAATTCACTCCCAGCATTGAATGCTCCAGGCACTGCAACACTCCGCTTTGTAAAATCTCAGTGTGGTTTTCGTCTCACTGTAAATTATTAGACTGTATAAGTATGCCCCAACACTGTGGAAAAAGGCAGTTATATTCCTACATCTGTAAACATTTTTAACTGAATTGCTTCTTGTTTGGAGGACACAGGTGTTCCTTCTTGCACTTAAAAGATATCTTTGTGAAAAGCCTGAAGTCATTTCTTACAGCAAGAGAAAGTGCATTTGAACAACTGGCAGAAAGAAATATGTCCATGGGTTATGACCACCAACAGCAAAGGCAAAATCAAAGGGTGACACAGTGTCCATTTAGAGTGCTTATGTATTTAACTGATAGCATTTCTCTGCATAATAACCCATGAAGTCATGGCCAAGAGAAGGGGAAAGTCTTATAGATAACTTCCTGTTCATAAGCTCCATACTAAATAAGAGATGTGTCTTTAATTGAGCAAAGCTGATATTTTCTTGGATCTGTCATTGAAAAGATTATTCAAATCTGTATTTTGTTAGGATTAACATACTCCTCCTCGTTCCTTTCCCATCAGAAATGGTAATTGACAACTTTTAGCAAGGAACAGTGTATTAATCCCTAGTCACATAAATCCAGTTTACAATTACTTATTTCACTTATCCATGTAGGGGAAGATTTGCTGATGTCTTGTTTTCTCAGATTTCGTTTTTTACAGAAGTGCAGCCAGCATAATCTATTTTAGAACTGGCTTGGGAAAAAGCAATTTCTCATCTGAGCTGTACTCCCCCAAATGAAAGATTTGGGATTTCAAGACCAGTACTATTACCAGTCATTTCTTAAAGTGTTTGGAGAACCTCATCTTGACAGAGGTAAACAGGTCACAAACCTACCATATAAACTCTAAACGATCACAAAGTGATTTACAGTTCTGGCGTTGAGTGCTTCACCGAACGGTTGTACTAAATATAGTTATTTGCACAATGCATTCTTCTGGGATTTGACAAAACAGTTTGTATAAAATAAAGGCTTGGGCACAAAGCTTGGCCCAAAGCAAACATTTTTGAAGGTCAGAAAACTTGGAATAACTTATTTTGTTGTACTCAGATATGCCTTTGTATTTCTAGTAGAAGTCAGGAAAATCAATGTCATGAGAAAAGATCGTTATTTCAAATGAACTGACCAGAAATTCCAGACAACTGGAATGCTTCCAGCACAAAATAATCCATGCTCTCCCTTCTCTGTGCTTTTTTTTTTCCCTTCTCTTTTATGGCCACCCAAAAATACACAGCTGCCTCTTGACTTCTTTGAAAATGCTGGTGAACTTCCCCTTCATAGTGAACTGCTCCCTCATTCCCATTAGTGTAGGAGGCCCTGCTCATCCTTTTTCTCTGCAGGTGTGAACTGCAGTGATGGTCAACTCTTGTACGTGTTTTGTCACATGGCAAAGCAGCTCAAAAATACTAAAAGGTAGAATAAAATCTCATCTATCCACTCTTTAGTGTCAGAAGCAGGGAAATGCAGAAAAATTATACTTTATATGTTCATTGCCTTACAGGAAGATCATAATTTATGGCTTTTAGCTATATATATTTAGAATCTGTAAGTAAGTAGTTAGTTGTCCAAAGGTTTCTATGAACATAATTATGAATTAAAAAGTCCCAAAATATTTTGAGACTGTAGTCCTGACTGCAAAATATTTATTTGGTATAATTATACTCCAAGAATAATCTCATTTTTAATATGTCTTTACAAATTTCTGTTTAAAAATCCTCAATGAAAGATTCCTTTCTCCTTAAACCTCACCTCCTCCACATACATTGTATCCCCACTAGTTTCTTCAGGTCCCAGTTGCTGGTCCCAGTCCTGCAAATGAAAGTCAGTAGATGTGCTCCAGTTAAATATTCAGAAATAGTGATAGAGGAAACCTCATTACAGCCCTAACTACTGGGCAGTAAGTTTATAAGGCGCTCAGTGCTTGGCAAAGGACCTGTTCTCATCCCTTCGATTACAGCTTCCATGTTGCAGGTAGTCCTAAAACTGAACTTCTGCTGAGCATTTTAAAACAGGCAGGAGCAATGTTTCTGTGGGTTTGCCAACACCTTTTGTTTTGTCCAAAATGGATTAGGCTGCTTCTGAATATTGGCTTAATGATCTAAATGGGCGAAACTGCTAATGGATCAGAGCATACCAGGTGCTCTTGAGGAAATTAGTTAAATGTGCTTAAATGCCTTCTCTGGGTGGGAAGCTGGCATTCTTGCAGGGCATAAATTAATTCACATTAATTTTTGAGTGAAGGAGGCACTTTCAAGTCTGTCTTTTCTCTTAACGGAGCAATTCCTGACAACAGAGAACATGATTTACTTTGAATCCTTTATTTTTTCAATTAATGCATAACAAACGGATAACAAGATAAAAGATAATTTTCCTGAAGTCAGTTAATCTGTCATAACGTCTGTTAATCAGCATGTATAGCACATCTTTGCAGTTTAGGCGGCGAAGGGGCAGGCATCTCTCAGAACAGCTCCATCTGCTGACACTCCATGGCAGGCTTCAGGAGATGCTTTCAAGGTAGTTTCCCTACCTAGCTGAGAAAACAACTGAGTCGTAATGTGACAGGAAAAATGAGACACCCTTTCAGAATGGGAAAAGTAAATATATTTTATTTCTCCCTGCCTATTTTGAAGCCAATAGATATAGTAGTAATGTTTACTTGAGTACAAAGATGTATAGAGAAATGTCTGTGAGGAATGGCATTTAACTAAACAACTACCATGTGAAATTGCAGGGGCAAAGATTGTGGCTAGCATATCATAAAAGTGAAACTAAGACCATAATGACTAGCAAAACAGAGCCATGCTTGGAGTTCTCATATAAATGTTGTTTGACAGTACGTATCATTACAAAGTAATGCTTTCGATTATCACTGATGCTTTAACTCACCAGCTAGTGAGTGCCGTCCTAAGGAGCATTTCTGGTACCAGTGCATATTCATTACGAGATGCTTTAAACTAAAAGGATGTGGGTGTTGTCAAAGCTGAAGAGAGGTCAGACTCAAATTAACAAAAGTAAAATCGGATCACAGCTTTTAAAGGCAAGCTCTTTCTTTTTTCCTTTTTTCTTTGTTTTTCTTTTTTCTTTGTTTTTCTTTTTTCTTTGTTTTTCTTTTTTGTTATTGGTTTATGGTTGGGGTTTTTTTGCTTGTTTGGCTGGTGGGGGGGTTTTTTGGTGGTGTGTATTCCTGCCCTATTTTGGAAGTGGTTACCTGATCAGTTAATTTACAGATGTCAGATAGACGACAGACTTCCAAGGAACAGGTCTGTAGTTATTTCCAGCTGTATCTAGAAATCCCCATTTGTGGAAAGGAACTGAAAGATCTGCCCTTCAATTTTCACCTTTATGGCCATAAACCACTCTGTACCGGTACATCTATGCAGTGACCAAGCCGGTAATATGGAATAATGCTTAATCCTAAGATGATGCATATTAAACTTAACTTAAACATACACCACGTCACCTACCCTCTTGAAAAGCAGTGTTCATTTGGCCTTCATCTAGATTTTCAGGAAAGAAACTAGAGGCTGTGATAGTGTGAGACAGCCTTCTGAAAGAAGTACTCGGAGTCATAGCAAACATTTGAGGTTTCCTGGACAAAGCGAAAAAGCCGCACTTTTAAGGAAGTAGGAAAATATGTTTGCCTCTTACTTTTAGACTCTGAGGTAAACAAAAAAGTTCTGAGGTGAAAGATTATACTTTTTTGGTGCATCTATCATAGAAAATGTTCCTGTTGAAGATGTAGTAAGCTGTTCCTACTATGCAGCTCATCATCTCCATACATACGTGTGATTAGGCAGCTGTATAAAGATAAAATCATCTAATAGTCTACAAAATGTTCTGGAAAAAACATGTTATTTAGATAAAACTTGATGCAACTAAATTTAGTGAGGGTAGATTTAGATTGGATATCAGGAAGAAATTCTTTCCTGTGAGGGTGGTGAGGCACTGGAACAGGTTGCCCAGGGAAGCTGTAGATGCCCCATCCCTGGAAGTGTTCAAGGCCAGGCAGGATGGGGCTTTGAGCAGCCTGGTCTAGTGGGAGGTGTCCCTGCCCATGGCAGGGGGGATGGAACTAGATGGTCTTTAAGGTCCCTTCCAACTCTAACCATTCTGTGATTCTATTTCTACCTTCTATTTCTATTATAATCTGTCTTTCATTTGTGTTTTTTTATTAGAAGACAACAATGGATGGTCTCTGCAATTTGATAAACATTATACAAAGGACAAATTCAATAAACTGAAATCTCTGTATGCATTTCAGACAAAGACACCTGAGTGCTGTGAGTAATTACTGATGTTATTTTTGTGATTATTACTGATGATTCCTAGAATTAAATACATAGCAAATATCCTTGACAGAAAGAAAAATATAGTGCAGTTTCATTTATAGTAAAACAGAATTAACATCTCAGATGAACATATGCATTGAAACTAATTTCAGTACCATTAAGAGTGATTAATTTTCTGTACGAGAAGTGTCAAACATACACCAATTAGGACTGCAATATAAATGTTTATCTGACTATATTAATACAGCTGGAAAGACCATGAAACACACACCTTCTGGAGTGAAATGAAGGCAACATTTGTCCAAATTCATTTCTTCATATATCAAATGATTCTTGCAAACCCCCTCAACTTCTGCAGGCGTTCATCCCTTTGTACAGATTTTCTGACTGCTGTCTACTGTGAGCACTAATTTAAAGCACAGAGACAGGGGAAAGGGAGCAAAGACTTCCTGACTCAATTTTATCCCTTTTTCACCTGGACAGAATTGCACTCATTCTAGTAAATATAAGAGGACTGAATGATCTAAAAGAGGGACACAAAAAAAAAATCTGTATTTATTGTTAGGGTCTTCCCAGGTCTAAGTCAATTACGCAAAAACATGTGGCTTAATTTCTGTTTAACACAGCCTGCTATGTCTGCCTTGGTGCTCACTGTTGTTTTACACCCTATTTCTTTTCTCCCCATCCCATTTTTTCCCACAACCATGTTCTTGTTCTCACGCAGTGGCTGGTGCTGTGCCAGCAGAGTGTACCTGCCAAGGGCTGGAGATCTTCTGCAATGCTGCCAAGCTGCGTGCCGTCCCGTCAGTCTCTTCAAACATAACTATAATGTAAGTAGAGCAGAAGAGTGGTCTCTTGCTCTGTTCAGGTTTGACTATCAATCCTACAACCTTTTCACAATTACAGCCTTATAATTATGACCAGTTGGCTCAACTGGTGCTTGTGAAAGCATCGTGTCTCTCTATTGACAAGTCCTTTAATGTGTTAAGTACAGATTTCCCCTGAATAAAAGGAGAGAAAAGGAACTGAAAAACGCTGTGAAGTGATTATTTCATGTTTGTAGCAGTGACTTGAGCTAGCAACAGTTTCAGGAAATCTAAAGAAATCTTCAGAGGAAAGATAATTTTTTTTTTGTTTTTTTTTTAAGACACGATGCTTAGGACCTTTTTATTATTCTATGATCCTGCCAATATTCCTACTCTATATTCCTGCCGATAAAGCCAATAACCTTGACCTCAGTGGAACTACCTGCCTGAGCAAATCTTTTTAGTTCGCATTTGATGTCCCTGAATATGTCGTTATTTAAAAGGATTTAATCTGGGCTGGGTCATCTAATCTGGGCTGGGTCATCATACAGATAGGTATGCATAAACCAAACTTTTGGAAGAGATTAGGGAATGGTTAATATTGCTCTTAGTTACTGTTTGAGGGGCCATTTTCTGTGTGGTGAGCAGAGGGCAACATCACACGTTCTTACCTGAGGATCTTCCCTGTAGAACAAGGGTATGGACCTCTCTGTTCAGCTGCAGTTTGCACTCAAGTGTGGCTGAAGTTCTCCTTGTTGGGTCCGTATTCAAATACCGCAATACTTCGTAACGAAGATTGATGTGGAATGTCAAATATATATTTAAATTGGCTGTTATCTCAGAGTCAACAAAGACCTCAAAAATAATGCCTCAGTTCCAGCTTTAGAAAAAGCAGTGAGTCCGTTCAGATGGCTTTTGGGCTAGGCTCTCTTCTAATCCAACCTGAATGATTTTTTGTTCTGGAAAGGAAACTTGAGTTTGTGTCCAATGGAGATGGGGACATGGGGACACATGCACCAGGAAATAAGCTCTGTATGCATTTGAGGTTTGAAATAAATCTGTGGTTTAGTTTATATTTGAATCAAGCTGGCAATGTGCGCTTGTAGCCCATAAGGACAACCGTATCCTGGCCTGCATCAGAAGAGGTGTGGCCAGCAAGTTGAGGGAGGTGATTCTGCCCCTGTACTCTGCTCTGGTGAGACCCCGCCTGGAGTACTGTGTCCAGCTTTGGAATCCTTAGCACAAGAAAGACATGGACCTGTTGGAGCGAGTCCAGAGGAGGGCCACAAAGATGATCAGAGGGCAGGAACACCTCTCCCCTATGAAGACAGGCTGAAAGAGTCGGGGCTGTTCAGCCTGGAGAAAAGAAGCTTCCAGGGAGCCCTTATAGTGGCCTTTCAGCACCTAAAGGGGGACTACAGGAGAGATGGGGAGGGACTCTTGATCAGGCAGTGTAATGATAGGACACAGGGTAACGGCCTCAAACTGAAAAAGGGTAGATTTAGATTGGATATGAGGAAGAAATTCTTTCCTGTGAGGGTGGTGAGACACTGGAACAGGCTGCCCAGGGAAGTTGCCAATGCCCCATCCCTGGAAGTGTTCAAGGCCAGGCTGGATGGGGCTTTGAGCAACCTGGTCTGGTGGGAGGTGTTCCTGCCCATGGCAGGGGGGTTGGAACTAGATGATCTTTAAGGTCCCTTCCAACCCAAACCATTCTGTGATTCTATGATTCTACTATTTTTTTAGTTGCCCTGGGGACATGGAAGAATATTTTTTCATGAGGAAGTATTTCGCTTACTGTTTAAATAGATACAAATATGGAGACAAACAGAGGTAGCCTATTCAGGCAGTTTCATGTTGCTTTTATTGTTTAGCCATGTGAAAGCTGCCCTTATTGAATAACAGAAGTGGCAGTACTGCAGGAAGCCGGGAGAGTATTTTTACTGTGTGCATTCATTCCTACAGGTCTCTTCAGAGGAATCTACTAAGGAAACTTTCTGCCAACATTTTCAAGAAATACCAAGACCTTAAAAATCTGTAAGGGAGTATTTCAACTTAAAATATCTGTTTCGTGCCTTAAATACTCATCCTCTCCCTCTCACATACACACATACAGAGCTTAATATCTAAGTGGCAACATGCAGTTTGTACTCAAAATTCTGTTTTGTCTTAACCTTCAGTACCTCATCTAATTGTGTAACCTGTTTGACTCAAATAGTTTGATTTAACATTTCTATTTTTGCAAAATCATAATTTATGCATATTTAATTTTTTAATATTGATCCTTTTATACCAGAAAAATGCTAGACTTCCATCGTGTCTGAAGGAAGCTACGTTTATAATAAACAGTGAGCATGCAAAAGAAATTCAAGTAACTTAATCCATTTGCTCCACAAAATGAAAGTTTGAAAAATTAAACTTCCCATTTTCATGGGGGGCTTGCTTACATGGCACTTGGTTTTACTCCTAATTGTATCTGGTACCAATTAGATAATGCTAGTCAAATTGTTACAAATTGTTACAGCAGCGCAATACTGTGCTATGTTTGATGATGTCTAGCATATATGTTGTTCAAAAATCATAGCCTTTAACAAATTTGCTTTATATAGAATTAGTGAAATTAAGAATTAAATACAAAAGTCTAGAGCAGGGCTCTTAAATCACCTATTCAAGGCACTTTGTTCCTAGAAACTTTTATGGAAACTGCGCTGTGCTGCAGCACCATCTTGTGTTCACAAAGTCAATTGCCATTCTTAAACTACTGAAAGATACCTTTTCATTAAAACAAATAATCATTAATATATATTGATATTATTTAGTGTTAATTAAATATTATTATTTAATATTAATTTCACACATTTCTGATTGGTAACTGCACATTTTCAGAAAGCTTTTGAACAATGTTTGGCACAAATCCATTTTGTCAAAACTAATGTCAGATTTTTTACTGCTTTTTAACAGAAATGTACCTGGATGTTTTATTGTCTGTACTTTAGTTTAAAGGATTTGTATTTAAATATTTCTCAGAGATAGCACTATAATGCTTTGAAATTATTTTAGAAGGATTTAATATTTGCAATTGATAGTATTTTAAAACTTATTTAATCAAATTAAATAAAGAAAAATAGAAAGAAAAAAATAGTATTCTTTAGTTTACAGAAAATTAGCAACATTCATTTTATATTTTTATTATACCACCTTAAAAATCCACAATTTGAAAATTATCTGATAGCATAAAAAGAAAATTCAAAACCACATGTTATTTTGACATTTGCCATGCAACCTTTTGCTTGTAGCAGGATTCTGGCTAAACATAAAGATAAGGTCACACAGGTGAGAACTGCAAGGTTAGGACCTAAAACAGGAGATCATGTACAATCACTTCGTTGTTCATTTCAGGTAAAACCAAGTGTCTCAGACTAAATTTTGTGATGTGGCTGTGGGGGATATTTCTTTTAAAATACCTTTGCAGTCTTTGCAACATAGTTGTGAAATGCTCTGGTGAGACCCCACCTGGAGTACTGTGTCCAGCTTTGGAATCCTTAGCACAAGAAAGACATGGACCTGTTGGAGCGAGTCCAGAGGAGGGCCACGAAGATGATCAGAGGGCAGGAACACCTCTCCCCTATGAAGACAGGCTGAAAGAGTCGGGGCTGTTCAGCCTGGAGAAAAGAAGCTTCCAGGGAGCCCTTATAGTGGCCTTTCAGTACCTAAAGGGGGACTACAGGAGAGATGGGGAGGGACTCTTGATCAGGGAGTGTAATGATAGGACACAGGGTAACGGCCTCAAACTGAAAAAGGGTAGATTTAGATTGGATATCAGGAAGAATTCTTTCCCGTGAGCGTGGTGAGACACTGGAACAGGTTGCCCAGAGAAGCTGTGGCTGCCCCATCCCTGGAAGTGTTCAAGGCCAGGCTGGATGGGGCTTTGAGCAACCTGGTCTGGTGGGAGGTGTTCCTGCCCATGGCAGGGGGGTTGGAACTAGATGATCTTTAAGGTCCCTTCCAACCCAAACCATTCTGTGATTATGTGATATTGTCAAATATAAGATGTAACAAGTTTGACAGCGCAGAAACACATTCAGTTTCGTTGATAGATTTTAATTGTTTATTTACACTAGCTTTGACTTTGCATGCTTAGAGAATCAATAGTTGTTGTATCTTCTTAGGTACCTTCAGAATAATAAAATCAGAGCTGTATCTGAACATGCTTTCAAAGGTTTATACAACTTGACAAAACTGTAAGTATCGCTTTTTGAATACTGAAGTAAAGAGGAAAGAGAATTGCTCTTAGAGTCACTATGGACGTCTTGCTCTTATTTGATTCAGTGTTAGGAAGCTGCAAAAATGGTCCAAATCTTGAACTCAATGGTTGGATTGAGAGAGCAAACATAGATTTCAAATTATCTGTGCAAGTTTATCTGACAGGACAACACTTCAAAAATACAAGTGGGCTTCACGCTTCACTCCAGTTCCCCAAATGTGCAGAATGGAAGGAGGAGACAGTATGGCAGTTACCTGCATAAAGTCAGAAAGAATGAAAAAGGAATAAAACAAAAGCAATAGCTTGTGATGAATGAAAACTCTTTAATGTTATATTTTGATTTACAGAAGCAAACAAAAGCAACCAGTATGGGTAATGAAAATAACAATCTTTTCTTTATTTTGCAGCAGCTTTTTGAAAGATGTTTCTAACATCTAAGGAAAACACTCAGTGAAAGAAACAATACAGAAATTGTGTTGATTGGTTCAGCTTTTTGTTTCTGCAATGTTTTTAAAAGGAAATTTTTTTACAATGTTGTACCTCTTCTTTTTCCGTTACATGAACGTGGTTGATTATCTGTTATTACAGCTGCTGTTATTACCTTCCCAGACCATTTACAGTACAGCCCCTCACTTCATTTCTCAGGCTTTCTTTTTCTATGATTCTGGTATCTACGTTTGCCTAACGTCCTTAGCAGAGACTGAATGGGATCCTGGGAACATTCATGGAATGAATTGCCCCACAGAAGGAAACTGGGAAGGGCCTAAAATATGACACAGTGAAAATATGCAGCCTGGTGTGTTTTCTTACAGATAACACAAAATGTTCACCATAATTGTTCCATAAGTCCTCACTACAGAGAGTCCTGCCCTGCTCTGGCATTTCTGTGAAAGAAGCAAGCCCGCGCATTTCCTTCTGTCACAAAAAATTGGCTTTCTTCGGGAGAGAGAGGCTGGAATCACATATAAGGGGCTTTGTGGCTTACTTAATGGTTTATTTTTCAAAGAAAAGTATGAAAAATTACCCTAACCAAAAATGATAATTATGAAAAATTTTAGCAGTATTCTGATAAATTACCAAGGTAAAATCTTAAAACTCATTTTCATGCATCTGATGCTAATTAATCATTCCATTCATTTATCTTTGCCTGGTCTTGTTTCAGATACCTGAGCAACAACAAGATAACCAGTTTGAAGCCTGGTGTCTTTGAAGATCTAAACAGACTTGAATGGCTGTATGTTGTTTTCTTATTTGTGTGTTTACTTTCTCAAGGATTAATCAAAGCAAGACAAGGAAATATTTGGATTGCTTTCAATTTTGTGCATAGCGGTATTTTATACTAGATAATAACTAAGGAACTCGTGTTACACTGTGCAAGGTAAAAATCTGATTGACTTTGGTGAGGGCAGAGATTAGTTCTTGCGGCCTTTATGGCTCCAATGACTGATGACGTTTACAATACTAAATAAAGTTTATTAGTAATTGCTTGTTACAAATTAATACATTAAATAACTCAGATACTATAAAACAGTAGAAGGATTTGGCGGGGGGCAATACATAGTGCTTGAAATGTCCCAGACGAAATGACTGTCATAATCTGAAATATTTATTTATTACTGCTCTTCAGACAGATGAAATTGGAATACTGTTTTGACTCAGTAAAGTTATTAAAAATAAGCAAGTAATAATATGCTTAACATTTTTCTGTGTGTTTTGAACTGATGGGTTGCTGTGGAACGCCGTTATGTGGTGCTGCTTTGTTTTTGCAGGGAATTCATTCAAATTCTTGATCAAAGAATTTTAAACACTGGCAAGAAAATATTTTTTTTCTAAACTGAAAACAATTACTTTTGCAAAGCTAAAATATTTCTTTTTTTAAATAAAATTCTTCTGAAAGAAAGTTAATTTGGTTAATATCCTGACCTGCTATGGAGTAGTGCATTAATTTTTTAAGTAGTTTCAATGGGCTCTTGAAGAAAACCACTTCAATTATGTTATTTTTTTCAACATCTGTTCAATTTAAGACTGCAGACAATTATCAATCTGAGACATGCTTTGCTATTATTCATAGGATAATTGAAAATAACAGGATAAATCAGATCTCTCCATTAACATTTTATGGACTCAAGTCACTTATTCTCCTGTAAGTATGGAATAAGAACCAAAAGTGTCATTGTCCTTGTTTGAGGTAGAACAAAACCAATTTTCTTTCCAGTAATTTTAATTTTCAGTTAAGTTTCTTCTAACTGACTGCACTTTCTGAAATTAATGGTATGTTTTTCAGACAGTACCCATGTCTGATGTTTATAGTTAATACCAAGGAATGGTATGCAGAGAGGCTCCTGATTATACTTATTGCTATAAAACCCAAGGTCAGCCAGCTTTGTTGTGTGCCCAGTTGGAGGGTCTGAAGCAGAAAAGCATAGTGGGGTCCCTCCTGCAGGGAGGAGCAGTCCGGACAGGTGACCCAAAACTGACCAACAGAGTATTCCATCCCATCTGCCCCATGCTCAGTATAAAGCTGAGGGATCAAGGGGTCACCCTCCCTTCTTCAGTGGCCAGGNCTTCCCCTTCTGTCATTTGTTTAGTGGCCAGCCCAGCCTAAACCACAACAGTTACTTAATGGAACAGAACAGAAAGGGCAGATACATATAAAAACCTTTTTATAATGGCTGTGCTTGCTCACCATGCAGTGCCAACAGTACACTTGCGGCTTTTTCTTACCCCCAGCTGTGATGTGCTGGAGTAGGAGGAGTTGGCAGCAGCGGACATGCAGTGTTTGGAAAAGTATAGGGAGATGGGTGGGAAAGATAGTAAAAAGGCAGTGTCTTTTTACTGCAGCATGGGTGCCAGTTGTCCTCCAGACCGGCGGTGCAGGGGATGGGGGTCCCAAAGCTCCTTCCCCTGGCAGCAGCCCAGCCTCCCTCCCCCAGAGCCTGTCTGTAACCTGCCACTGCCCTCTCCAGCCCCAGTGACAAGGGACCCCCTACCTCTGCAGCTCAGAGGGAAACCTCCCTCCATCTCCCCCTTCTTCTGTCATGAATAGAAGTTACATGACAGAAGTTATGACAGAATAGTCAAAACATTTGTATTGACTTGCTGTGTTTTATTTCAAAACAATGAAGTGAACATCCTTCCTTTACCTGATAATTAACTAGTTAAGGATAAAATACTGCTCCACAGAATGCCACAGAGAAAATATGTGGAAGTTTAAGAAAATAATACTACCTTCAAGACTATGAGAAATGAATCAAGCTTTCACTGCCTTTTTTTCAAAAGTACAAATATAAGCCATGTTTTTTTTCTAGAATGTAATTTTTGGCAAATATAAATAGCTACACTATTCTTTTTTTCAGAGAGATGATGAATAATTCTCTTGTTCATTTGCCTGATAAACCTCTGTGCCAATACATGCCGAGACTAAACTGGCTGTAAGTCTACCTGATTTCACTGGAAAAATATTATTTTGTTGTCTTTGTATGGCGCTTCCACCCCACTTTTTCTAATGGGGTGCTGGATCATACAGAGTGGGTAACTTCCTGCTGGGTCACTGCAGGGGTGATGACCTGAAGGCATCAATTAGGCGTGCAGAAGTATTACTTGTCTGGTTGCCACTCTCTGTTGTGCAGTCATGAAGTTCTAGTAGTATTTTTCTTTAATTACCTTCAAATAACTGCCTGAATTTGTTTTCGGTGATTGATGTTTTGTTTTTATATCCCAGAGACCTGGAAGGCAACCATATTCATCATGTGAGAAATGTCACTTTCATCTCCTGCAACACTCTAACTGTACTGTAAGTAATAGGATACGCTAGCCAGCCAGAGTGAGATATGCTGCTGCTGAACAGTCAAGTGATTTGTTACAGCTAATATTAAAGTTTCCTCAGTATCTTGGTTATTTAGATCTCAGGAGATTAAATTTAAAATGTTCAGTTTTAAGTGAGTGCCATACAAAATAACCACTGTTTACATTTATAGCAAAGTTCAATGCTGATATATGTAACTAAACTTCACTGAAGTGATTTTGACTGATATTAAGATTTAGACATTTTTGTTCTAACTTTTTACTTGGAAAAAGAGGCAAAAAATTCTCATAATAAAAAGCAGAAAACATAAAAATATGTAGCTTGTTTCTTCATTTTAATGAGTTTGTTTGGCTGGGTCATCAACTTTAGACTAATTTTCCCCAAAGTTTGATTGATTACAACAATGATGTTGTAATCATCTTCAGAAAATCCCTTCAACCTTTTGCTAGATTAGTAGGCTCCACAGTACCTGTCACTTTCAATTTTTAACTATTGTTCAGTACCCATATTCTCATCTTTCTCTTTACTTTAAAATCCAGGTTGTTCATTTAAGGAGCAAGCTCCGTGGCAGATGAAATAGGGGCGAAGGAAAAGTTGCGCGGCCACGTGCCTGTGTCCAAGGTGTGGTTAGGTCACAGGCCTTCCAGACCAATTTATCTTCCTCCTGCCCTCAGTCAATTTACACCACCCTCCTATGGGTGTGTGGATATATATACACTCACACACAAACACTTATGTGCATAGGCAATAAAAGCTATTTATCAAATGGTAAAATGGTAAGCTTCTACATCTGATTAGCTTGTTAACCGAATTAAGCAAATATTTGAAGATGCAGAGAAGAGAGAATTTTAAAAGTTTGTAAGAAGTTGTCTCTAAAACCAAATAGATGTCGAGAAGCAGCAACATACGTTTGTTTTATTCTTTCAGGGTGATGAGACGAAATAAAATCAGCTCTCTAAATGAAAACAGCTTTTCTTCTCTCCAGATGCTAGATGAATTGTGAGTTGATCTCTTACTTGTATAACAAGTCACAAAGTTTTACAATTTATATTACAAACATCATTTATCATAAATTCTGTTTCATGTAACTTGCTCTGGGGATAGCACTCATCCTCAGGGTTTTTTTCTGTGTATTTAACAGGGCAGAAATAGCTGGTAAAATACATTTTCTGTGAGTATCAATAATATTGGGGGTTTTGCTCACAAGATCCTTATGTTTCCTGAATAGAATCGTGCTAATTAATCTTAGATCACCACAGTGTCTTTTAGACTCATTTGCCAGTTTCAGTCGGGCTGAGACCTTTACTCCCCTGTCCACAGCTATTAAAATCTGTGTTTAGTGAAAGTACGCAGATAAGTAGAGGTAAAAACTGAGGGAAAGGTGTAGTGCTGGCTAGCCCATGTGAGAAAATTCCCATCATGAAACAGTAAATTTAATTTATTTCCAAGCTCCTACAACTCAAATTAAGGGTATTTTATTTTCTTTTTGATGTAAATACAGTAATAATAAATTATGTATCTAATGGCATATCTGAAGTAACTAGACAAAGAGAAATCCAGTGGATCTGGCTTCTCACCCTGCTTTAACGGCATTCTTTCACAGTCAAAGTTTCTGATACCCTATATTATAAATAATATTTGGCAAAGAGAATAAAACTGTGTGTCTTGAAATTACAAAACAGTTCAGTAAAATTACTGAGCCTAGTAAGAACTTACTGTATCCTACCTGTGGCTCTTTCTGCAGAGATTTGGCTAGCAACGAGATTGAATCACTTCCTCCATATATATTTAAGGATCTAAAGGAGCTTTCACAACTGTAAGGATTCTTGATTACTATGATATATAACTGTATATTACTCATTTGATATGATGCTTTCAGTCATGAATGCTAGGAAAGAAAAGCATTTGTATGTATGCGTCATTTAAGCACTGCTTAAAAAAATACTTATCTCAAGAGTAATTCTATACACCATTTTGCCCAGAGTAGTTTTGTAGAATATGTGTATTGTCATGTCCCAAAAGATACCAAGTTCAAATTCTACCTTTTTTTAGATCTTGTTGGTATATACAAAATGAGCTATGCTAGCTATATAATGAGAAATTAATAATTTGATGGGAATGTTTAATGTGATATCAGAATTTGCTCTAGAAATAGATAATAAACGTGTAAGAGCATCACGCAGATGCCTTGTTTGAAATTGTTTTTTTCCTGTGAAAGAGTTCCAAAAAAGCATAAGGTATTATAAAACCAGAAAGATATTATCTCTTTTTCCCATGATGCATATATGGGCAAATTGTCAAATGCTGCTGCTGGAAAGTCCCAGTCTTTCTCACATAATCTGAAAGAGGCACTAGTCACAAAATTGAAGACCTCTCCAGAGGAGAAGGGGTAGTATGTGGAATAACATATTTTTGAGCTTTTCCAGCATCCTCCAGATCCATCACAATACACTGGGACAACCAAGTGTGTACAGCTACACTTATTGAGTTTGTGCATTTTAGTTACAATATTAAAATAAAAACATAAGGAAAAGTTACAGGGAGAAGAAAAAGGGGATGTACCGAGAAACACTCTTGCACAGAGCGAAAGCATCTAATGCTAATGTCTATTTTTACATTCCACTGCCTCTGTCTGTTCTTGAACTCACATGAATGATTATGAAAAAATTGAGTTTAGCCAACAGCAAAATCAATTGTGATTTATTTCTAAATGCGTGCAGTTCAGCTAGCTTCTTTTACTTGAAAGACAAGTCCAGGAAGGTTAATACCTAAATATTTCTATAGCCAAAGCTTTAAGCATCAGGTTGGGGGAGGCAGTTGTGCATATGTGTGTGTGTGTGTAATAGTGTGCCTGTGAAGCATCTGACGACTATTCCCACTGGTTTACCAAGCTGGATAACACTAAACGAATGTTACCATTTGCCGTTGGAACTGCCAATTGTACAAGTCCTTCCTACAGGACTGGAAAAGCAAATCGGTTATGTAGTTTGACCTTATTTTTAGAACAAGCTGTAAGGAAGATGTACAAAGTTACTCATGTCTATGTTGTATTTACAGGAACCTTTCTTACAATCCAATCAAGAAAATACAAATAGACCAGTTTGATTTTCTAATTAGACTCAAATCCCTGTAAGTATCGAGTTTTTAAATTTTAGCTATATTTTCTTTGTGATTATGTACATCTCCTTCAGAAGGACATGATCCAGAGTATGTTTTATAAGAAATTGCCCTTGAAACAGTTCATAGTTATGGCAATGATCCTAAATGATTTGAGCCTGGAAAATAGTTACCAGCAATACTCAAATTTTCCTTCCTGTAAATACCAGTTTCATAATGGAATTTTTTTCCAACAAAAAGAGATCATATACTCAACTTAGAGAAGAACATTGTCTTTTCTTCTATTATAGAACAAGATTAGCCTTCATTTGACCTTACATAATTTGTTCACATGGCCTAAGGGTTATGCAAGGTCCAGTTGGGGCTATTAATGCCATGAGCAGCTACCATTAGGGTATGCAAAGACGGGAATTATAAAGGAATTTGGTATACGTACAAGTTTGGGGACAAATTTCCCTTTCTGCCCCATGCACTGCTAACACCATGAAAAGAACACTATGAACCAAGTACAATTCAGCTGCCATGCCAGAAGGAGGTGGGACCTTTACAAATATTTTTGAAGAGTTTAGCGGGAGTTTTTGTGGCTGCGCTAACACAGCAGCTCCAACTTGAATTCTGCCATCAGAGCTCTTCCTAAAACTGTGATAGTGCAGTGACAGCCTTGCAAATATGAAATTATCTTGCAGTAGATTTAAGTACATCTTCACAGGCCACTGCACATTGGCAATAACCAGCTTGGTAGAGCACAGCATTGGCTCTTGTCAGTCATCATTGCAAAATCATAGAATCATTAGAATATTTTGGGTTGGAAGGGACCTTAAAGATCATCTCGTTCCAACCCCCTTGCAATGAGCAAGGACACCTTCAACTAGACCAGGTTGCTCAAAGCCCCATCCAGCCTGGCCTTGAACACCTCCAGGGATGGGACATCCACAGCTTCTCTGGGCAACCTGTTCCAGTGTCTCACCACCCTTATTATAAAAAATTTCTTCCTTATATCTAATGTAAATCTTCCCCTCTTTTAGTTTAAAACCATTACCCCTTGTCCTATCATAACAGGTGCTACTAAAAATGGTTGTGGAAATAGAAAAAGAGATGTTTCCTTGGATAGGAGCACAATAGGAGTTTTTGATTTGACCCAACCAGCAGTGCACGTGCCTCCATTGATCAGTCCAGCTTCCTCACGGTGAGCTGGAATCCGATGGCTGAATTCAACTAAATTTGGTAAAATGGCTAATGACCTGAAAATACTAAATCTGTACAACTTTCATGAAAATAAACAGTTGAGCACAGAAAAGAATAGTTAATTACCTCCCTAGCAGTTGGGTTGACAACATATAGTTTATCTGTTATTTAACACCAAAGAACCCATGCAATTCAGTGACTGGGACCTTCCATGTTTTTAAGTTAAGAAAGTTGTTAAATCTTGAGATAGATCTATACGAAGCAGTTTGCAGAACATCAGTTGCCTCTTTGCTAGTTTGAAATAGTAAGAATGACTGGGGAAAGCCCAGCCTAAGATCCTTTGCAGTGCTTAAATAAAACTAACACTGTTCCGTACTGGGGGCTTTTTTCCTGTCGCCTGGCAAAAATGCCCGCCAGACCACAGCAACTAACCAGTAAGGCTGGTACTTTTCTACACTTTTGCCTAAATGTGCTCAGAACTCACATGGATATTGCATTCCAGGCATTGAACAGTGAATTCAAATAGGGCTCCCCACAAGGAGAACCAAAGACCTCTAACCACTTGCACATCTAACTAGTGGATCGGGTGTCCTGGAAGAATACAGAAACTGAAGTTCTAAAAGAACAACTTACACAGTTACACTTTACTGATCTAGCGCCGCAGGGGGAACAATAGTGCCATTTTCAATATATTAAAAAAAAAAAAAGAAATCCCATCTATGTGTCACAAGAAAGCCAGCATTTTCCCTCACATGCCATGTTCTGTGTCCCAGCTTCCTGCTGCTCTTGACACAATGAAGACTGAATTCCTGCAGTGGTTTGTTTGGCTAGTAAAGCACTCCCTGGGATAAAAGGCAGAAGAGACACGTAAAATATTACTATTGGAACAAGTTATTATTTTCTCAGAGATGATGAAAGAACATCAGTAGAACAATACTTTGGAAGGGCAACACAATAATCGGAGATTGCACTGCTGAGAGCACTAAAAGAGCCACTTTCATGATTTTGGAAGAACAGAGAGCTTATTAGAACTAACTGCAATTTATTTTATTCCACTATAGCTTTTACGCAGACTTTCTGTGCAAGTTTCAAGGGGATGACAGATTAGATGCAGTTAAAGGTTATCTCTCGTTTCCTATATCCATAGAAGCACAATTAAATGCTCATAAAGTTTGTTCTTTTACTAATGAGTTTCTGTGGCCTTTTACTGAGAGTACATTGTTTACAGCAGCTTGGAGGGCATTGAAATTGCAAACATCCAGAGGAGAATGTTCAGGCCCCTGAGAAACCTTTCCCACATGTAAGTAGGTTTGCTTTCTTTGGTCTGAATTTTACAATTTACAGAATACTGGGTAATTGAAAACAAAAATGTATGAAAAGCACTACGTGTGCAGTTGTCAAATTTTGACAGTTTCTTAATTATTTTTTCTTCTTTCAGAATATGTTTTCTGAGTAATTACTAGAGAGTTTTGGTAATCTGGTAACCAAACTAGAACCATCTCTTATCTGTTTTTCTTTTTCACCACTAGATATTTTAAGAAATTCCAGTACTGTGGATATGCCCCTCATGTGCGCAGCTGCAAACCCAATACTGATGGGATTTCATCCCTTGAGAATCTTTTAGCTAGCATCATACAGAGAGTGTTTGTCTGGGTTGTATCTGCCATCACCTGCTTTGGAAATATTTTTGTTATCTGCATGAGGCCTTATATCAGATCAGAGAATAAGCTTCACGCCATCTCAATAATGTCTCTCTGCTGTGAGTACTCCATGTGTAAAAGAATGTTGTTTTAGTCTGCTCGTAGTGTATATGGTATTTGTTGTTATAATATAGTGACATATTTCCAGCACTGGATTAGCTGAACTTTCATGTTGTTGCAAATGATGACACAAAATGTTGTGTACCTTATGCATCAGGAGGTCTTTTGCATCAGGATGCTGCTTTTGTTCTGTGCCAACAGGCAGTTGACAAATTCCAAAGGTTTCACGTTCGATTTTAGTGCTGTGGGTGTTGTGTCAAATTCATGCTTTCTTTAGCAAGGAGAAATAAAATTTTTCAAAGGCTCATAAACTTAAGTTTTACTATACATTTTTGAGTCAATAGCAATTTGCATGTGTAAACATTGTGTTCAAGATAGTTATTCGTGTTTTTCGCAGGAGCAAAAGGTTACTTATGCAAACATAGAAAACAAATAACTCCTAGATCCCCAATATTAAGAATTAGGGTTGGGTTGGTTTTTTTGGTTGTTTTTTATTTTATTTTATTTTATTTTAGTCCTAAAGACAAAACAAGTTTATGGATTAACTATTTGGCAGTACAGTCACCTTAATCTCAAGTACCCTGCCTCAACACAGGAGAGCCTACTGGCATTTTACACATAGTGTTAGTTGCATTTCGAAAGGTAATTGTCAACAGTGTATAAAATAACTGCAACGTTTCTAAACACAGCACGTCAGCGATTTTGAAACTTTGTTGTTTAACCATGGGAACGATCTGAACACCACACAAAACTAGCCAAAACACCTGAGACACCTTTGGCTCTGCATGGCCAGCTCCTCTGCCCTGACTAGTCTTAGAAGACCATGCACATCGGTTTGGAATTAGCATAAGGCGGACAAACCAGAAGTACATTTTGAATTCAGCAGAGGTGCCCTACTCAAAACAAATTACCTTAAGCTAAAAGTCAACATCAAAAGGAGTAACACCTAATAAAAAAAGGGCTGCAAGAATATTTCTATAAGTGAAGCCATATATTTTTTTCTGTTTACAAACCAATTTTATCTGAACTTCAAAAAATCAGGTTGGAAACAAGTATGAAACACAGGCTATCAGTCCAACTGAAAACTAATTAAAAAAAAAAAAAAGGAATGGAACTGAATTATACTGCCTTTATTGTAATTCACAAATTCACAATAGCATTCCAACTATAATATTGATTTTATATCCACATATTAGATGACTTTTAAATATGTACATGTATAATATAAATATATGCATGTGTATGTCTGTTTTCCAATATACATATACACAGAGAATGGGAAATTCAGATGTGTAAATAATGATGTTAAGCACTGTGCCCACAGGTGCTGACTGTCTGATGGGAATATATTTATTTGTGATTGGAGCTTTTGATCTTAAATATCGCGGAGAATACAACAAGCACGCTCAGTTGTGGATGGACAGTATTCATTGTCAATTGGTGGGATCGCTGGCTATTCTGTCTACAGAGGTGTCAGTCTTACTGTTGACTTACCTGACTTTGGAAAAATACATCTGCATAGTTTATCCCTTTAGGTGTTTGAAGCCCAGAAAATGCAGGACAATTTCCATTTTGGTTCTTATCTGGATAATTGGGTTTGCCGTTGCTTTTGTCCCACTGAGCAATAAGGAATTTTTCAGGAACTACTATGGCACCAATGGCGTCTGTTTTCCTCTTCACTCAGAACAATCAGAAAGTTCAGGAAGTCAGATTTATTCTGTTGTAATTTTTTTGGGTAAGTTGCATTTCTTCTTTACATATGATTAGAGCTGCAAATGAACTTAATTTTCACACAAATAAGATAGCTTTGCTGTGATGTTCACACCTCATATCTAGACGCTCCAGTAAGCACTTACAGACTTTTTCCAGACTGAATATTTCACTATATTAGATGCATGAAGAGCTGAGAAAGTAGAAAGAAATGAATGACCATTAAGCTCCTGAATGAATAGACTTTGTCAGGGAAATAGAGCAATGATAAGGCCAGAGGAGAACTACGTAGTTTGGATCAGATGTCAGGCATTTATCAGGTGATGATGAATTAAATAAATACCTGAGTAGAGGTGAAAATTCAGTGTTCAAGTGAAGACAGACTCGGATCTTCTGGCCACTTAATTCTATGGAGTTTAGATGAAAACTAGCAGTCTAGATGAAATGTTTTTCTTTACTATTCAGCCTGCAAATAGGTGACATGAAAATGCCATTATGTTCTTAAATTGTAACTCATTTTAACTTCTTAAACAGGTGTAAACTTGGCAGCCTTTATCATCATTGTGTTTTCCTATGGGAGTATGTTCTACAGCGTTCACCAAACAGCTATTACGGCTACTGAAATTCGGAATCATATTAAAAAGGAGATGACCCTTGCTAAACGTTTTTTCTTCATTGTGTTCACTGATGCACTATGTTGGATACCCATTTTTATTTTGAAACTCCTTTCTCTACTCCAAGTAGAAATACCAGGTACGTCCTTTCTTTTGTGAAGCTGTTTCAACTGTGTCTGTATGAAGAGTGTTGTTTCTACTTTAGAAGAAAAAGAATTTAATATATTGAACTATATTACTATAATGAGCTTTATGTTATATATCTCTCTATATATGTACACACAATATAATGAACTATAAATTTTTACTACTGCATTGAGCTATATTACTGTCATCATCAAAGCATGGTCACCTTTGCGTGAGCCAATAAAAACCCCAAAATTCAGATCGTTCAAGTCTGTGTCCACAGAATATCTATAAAATATACAAAACGTATTTGAAAACCAAGGCTGAATTGCATTGGTTTGTCTCATCTTGGCTTTTGCTGGTTCTGTTGCCTAAATATGGCTCAGAACAATACAATGTTTCTTATCTTGATTTAATAATGCAATTATTACCCTGAAATAACTTTCTTTTACAAACTGATACTTGTAGTTCAATACATGAAGTTAGATAAAGCTGTGCTTACCTTCTTTATGCTCTGAATATATCAGCGTGTGAAAACAGCCTAACCTAAAAGATTAAAAATTGCACCTTATTTTTTATTCAGCAAATTCATGTTCTGCATTAGATAAACCAGATTAAACAGTAAATACTCATTTCATAAAATTGAAGACATTATAGGATCATAGAATAGTTTGGGTTGGAAGGGACCATTAAAAGTCATCTAGTTCAACCCCCCCTCAATGACCAGGGACATCTTTTGCTAGATCAGGTTGCTCAGAGCCCCATCCAACCTGACCTTGAATGTTTCCAGCGATAGGGCATTTACCGCCTCTCTGGGCAACCTGTGCCAGTGTTTCACCGCCCTCAGTGTAAAAAATGTCTTCCTTTTACCTAGTCTAAATCTTCCCTCTTTTAATTTAAAACCAATACCCCTTGTCCTATTGCAACAGGCCCTGCTAAAAAATTTGTCCTCTTCTTTCCTGTAGGCCCCCATTAGGTACTGAAAGGCTGCTGTAAGGTCTCCCTGGAGCCTTCTCTTCTCCAGGCTGAACAGCCCCAACTCTCTCAGCCTGTCCTCATAGGAGAACGGTTCCATCCTTCTGATCGTTTTTATGGCCCTCCTCTGGACTCGCTCCAACAGGTCCATGTCTTCCTGTGCTGAGGGCTCCAGAGCCGGATGCAGTATTCCAGGTGGCATGTCACCAGAGCGGAGTAGAGGGGCAGAATCACCTTCCTTGACACGCTGGCCACGCTTCTTTTGATGCAGCCCAGAATAGTTGGCTTTCTGGGCTGCGACTGCATGTTGTCGGCTCATGTTGAGCTTCACATCCACCAGTACCCACAAGTCCTTATCCTCAGGGCTGCTCTCAATCCCTTCATCCCCCAGCCTGTATTGATACTGGGGTTGCCCTGGCTCAGGTGCAGGACCCTGCACTTGGCCTTGTTGAACCTCATGAGGTTCACATGGGCCCATGTCTCAGATTTGTCCAGGTCTTTCTGGATGTGGCATCCCATCCCTCAGGCGTGTCGACAGCACCACTCAGCCTGGTGTCGTTGGCAAACTTGCTGAGGGTGCACTTGATTTCACTGTCTATGTCATCACAGGCAGCTGCCTACAGTTTTGAACCCCATTTGATAGAATTTCTTTTTTTGGGGGGGATACACTGCGACAGATTTTGAACTAAGCATCTGCTTGTTTCCCAAACTGTAGACAATGTTACAGGCATCAACAGGAATGTATTGATATTGCAACAAAGTCATAAAGCCAGAGGATGGGTGCTGGGGAGAAGGGAGAGTGAATTAAGCTTTTTGTGGAGCTTGGAACAGTTCTATAATTGTTTTATAAAACAAACAATGCAACAGAAGGCACCCACTAACACCTTTCAGCACTTTAATCCTGTCCCTTCTCTGCCTCGGATAACAAGCTGACTTATCTCCCAAAGCGTAAGGATGAGAAGGGGGTGCTGTAAAAACGCGCAGACTCTGGTACAGGCAGGGGAGCAGGAAACCTTCAGAAAGGAAGAAGGTGTGAACACAGAGACTCTTCCAACAGGGCAAGAAGGAAATAAGGAGGGTGTCTACAATGCCCTTTGATGGGGGAAGAATGGAGAAGTCCTGGCGCAGAGGAGAAAAACAGCCTCTGAGGGGATAGAGGGACTGGAGGATATTCCTTTGCAGGAGGACAGGACATCAGGGACATCATTAGCATTGGATGTCACTAGTCATGGGAAGAGGATGGGGAACAGACATCACAGGAAGAGACAGGGACCAAAGCAGGGACAAAAAGTTTTGGGGCAAGAAAATGGGGCTCAGGCAGAATAAGAAGTGTGCCAGGACAAATGGGGAGCTATGGTATCGCAAAGTAAGAGGGATAAATGGAATTACTGGAAGAAAAAATGGGAGTTCTGGAAACAGTGAGGGGTAAGAGGGTAGTGCAAGCATAACAGTGAGAAGAAAATGAAAAGTACCTGTTGTGACATGAACTCAGCCTAGGAGCGCATGACCGCCCCTCTCACCAGGGAGCTGGGCTGCGTAGGCATCAAGTGCTTGTATTAATTAATAGGTAGCAAACACTGGAATGGATGTTACAGCTTCCTTTCTTTTTCCCCTCCCTAAGGTACCATAACTTCTTGGGTGGTGATTTTTATACTGCCAATAAATAGTGCTTTGAATCCTCTTCTCTACACTCTGACTACACGACCTTTCAAAGAGATGATTCATCAGGTTTGGTATAATTACAGACAAAGAAGATCCCAAAGAGGTAAAGGCAGTCAGAAAACGTACGGTCCGTCGTTCATTTGGGTAGAGATGTGGCCCATGCACGAAATCAATCCAAAGCTAACGAAGCCTGTGCTTTGTACAGACTCCTCTGACGCTTCAGTGACTACACAGTCAACACGACTAAATTCATACACCTAAATAAATACATTTTGAATCTTCACGGTGACATCTGCACTGTTAGCTTCACATCTGTGGGCTTACTGCTTTACAGCAATGAGGAAAAATGAGGGAGGTACGTATGGCACCTGGGCTCAGGCGAACAAAAGCAGGAAGAAGAGGGAGCAGTGTGTCTGTTTGCAGGTAGAACTGACACAATAATTTTACCAGCTCACAACGGTACCTGAGATTTTGACAACTCATCCTAGATCAGAATGAGAAGTCAATTGTTTATTTTTTAACTCCCAGAAGCTGGGAGTGTGGGGGGAGAAAACTATTTGTCATTTAAAATATTTCAGAATTTTACAAAATCATCTATCTTTGGGGAAAATAGGTTATTTTCATTAAACTTGTTTTTTTTAAATCCCTATTTCAACAGCTGAATTTAAGAGTTCATTAGCTTCCTCATTAAGATTTTTTTTCCTCATCCTTAAAATTACTGACTGGCTCTATTTAGGCTGCATCAGGTCTTAAAATCTTTAGGGAGTAATAGACCTAAGAAAAATATTTAGATTTCATAATTAGACCAGTTTATTATATTTGTCAAAGCCAAACAAGTGAAAATTTTATTCCTTTTAAAGGTTTACCAACTATTTTACTCATGTAAAGACAATCCTGAAATTGTAATGATCATTCTAATTCAGACAGAACCATAACTGTGGGGAAGAAAAAAAAAAAACCAGAAAGGTTTTTTCCCTCAACTGAGCATCCCCCAGCTGTAGCTGGTGGAAGTTTCTTTCTTCAGAAGAGCATTCATCCCTGGAAAGAGTGGACTGAGTATCCCAACATCTTGATGCTGCTCTTCCCCTCGCTGTTTCTAAATGGGCTACCATAAGTAGCTCCCCACAGGTTGCAAACTTCAGCAAATTTCAGTCTTAAGATGTGTACACGGAACAATGGGAGATGACCAAATAGAAGACTTAATAGGTGTCATGACATCTACATTTTAATCACCTTGTGCATCTGACTGGACGCGCTGCAGTTAAAATATTTTAAGGAGCACAGCCATTCAGCACTTTTTAGGTCATTATTTTACTTCCTAGCATTACAAGGGTTAAAAAAAAAAAAACAACTCATCTGAAACAATCTCTAGAGGCATTTCCTTCACATATACTTACTGAAGAGAATCTTTTCCACTACGAATTACTACAACTTCCCTAGTTCTTTGAGTACTGTGCTCACAAACCAATAGCCTAGGAGCCCACAAAGGGAAAACGTTGGCAACTTATGCATTGGTGGTTTGAAGCTTATTTTAGAATGAAGTTAAAAGATACTTCCAATGTTTGCACTTAACTTCTTAACAGCGTAAGAAGTAGAATTAAAGAAGTGTGACTCACACTTCAACTGTTTACAGAACTTTGGATTATCTTGAAATTGAAGATTGTTAAGCAACTTGTTTCCACTACTGTATGTTCTATTGAAATAAAAGATCATCTGCTGAACAAAACTAGTTCTTTTCCAAATTGCTTAGGAACATTTGGGGTTGTGGGGTTAAAAACAGCCAAGTGAAATCCTGCCACGTGGATTACCTTTAACTGCGGTAATTAATTAGGACACAATTTAATAGAACTTGTGTACTCTGAGGGGACAAGTCTTCTCAATGACTGTAACTGCTTTTGAGGAGAAATGCAGGGATGCCTGTCCTTACCACTGCTTCTGTTTTTCACTTAAGTTGATTATGGATATACTCAATGTCATCTTTGTTCCTATGAGTAACACAATATTCATTACATCAGAATTTTTTTGTAACAACTTTATTGTTTTGATAAGAAAGTTACAGTTTGTCTTTTAAAAAAGTCCTTCTACCAGTAAAAATAAGTCTGACTAATAAATCAGCCATGTTCTCCTGCAGCCTCCCATTGCATGTCAATGTTACTTTTTTCACATTGCTCTGGTAAAGGTACAGGAGTTTCAGTACAGCTATTTATTACACATTTGCAATCTTTCAGACCAAAAGACTATGTTAACAGTAAGCTCTTGACTAAGTAACTAGTAATTGCTTAAGGCAAAGACATAAAATAGGACCAAATACTGAAAAAGCTCTGACGTGCCTCCCAAGGGATGGGAGAATACATTTCACAGATTCTTTTCTAACCGATGGAAGCCTTTACATATAGTTCAAAATAATCCACCCTATCAGTAAACAATGCTGTTAAACTTCTACCATGCAAAGATACATAGTCCACCATAAGGCACTTTATTGCAACAAAAGATAGCGTAAAATTGTTTGCAGTACTCAAACATCTTGCAAAAAAAAATTGCAGCTTTATAGAAATATATTGCAATGTTGCTAAAAATAGTAAGGTTTGGGATATGGGGCTTATCTAAATCTTGTAAATAAGCCACAACTTGCTGTATTATCCCATAGAAATGCAATATCGTGTGCATTTCTCCTCTACGTACACGAAGAAAAAGTGTGCATAGAGAAAAACTGGAGTTAGCTCAGCAAGTTTCGCTGGAGCTGGCAGGGTTTCCACTGGTGACAGCTCTTAAAAAAGGGGGCTGACAACACCTCCTGGCAGGACACCACTTCACCAGTAGTGAGTTCTGGGCGTACCGCACATACTAACTTTGCATCCACCACATTAGCCAAAAAAAAAAAAAAAAAGAGGAGAGTATTTCTTGTACGAGATCGCTTAAGCTGCAGTGGAAGAGTCTAAAAGTCACAATTCATTCCCTAAACAAAGTTATTTTGCTCAGGGACTTACATACAACATCCACACGAGTCATCAAGTATTTCTGAAAGAACTCCGGGCTCACGGGGAGCTGCCGAGGGAAAACAAAAACCCACGTGAACACCCTAAAAAAGGGTCGTTTAAAAAAAAAAAAGAAAAAAAACCAACAAAACAAAACAACAAACTCAAACCCCCGCATCCCAGCCGGTCAGCAGCGGGCAGCTCGGCGCGACCCGGCTCAGCCGCTGGGCTTCAGGGACTCGTACCCCTCCCTNTCGGCCCCCTCCCTCAGCAGGTCCCGCCATGTTCTGAGGAACCGGGCGTTCTCCGAGCATTTGGTGGCCAGCTCCTCCACCTGGGCCGACACGGCCGACGTCGCCTCCAGGATCTTCGCCAGCGAGAAGGCCGCCTGGAGGAACGGCAGAGAGGTTGGATGTCGCCGGTGCCCGCTCGGCCCGTCTGCCCCTCAGGCACCCTCCCTGAAGGGACTCCCGCCCGCACTCACGTCGCCGATCTGCATCTCCACCTCCTCCAGCAGCTCCCGCGTGTCGCCGACCGGCAGCTCCAGCGGCCGCGACCCCTCGCGGGTCCTTCGGGGCTCAGTACCGGGCGATCCCCCGGGCGCGGCGGCAGCGAGTGGTGGCGGCCCCGCCTCAGCCC